>VXAY01007102.1:0-83281 GCA_013399855.1 Oxyruncus cristatus | reverse complement strand
CTCCCACATCCTCTCCCTCCCTCCCTCCCACCCCCGTGGCCATCCCCAGCCCCAGGGGCACTGCAGGAAGGCTGGGTGCTGCCTCCAAGGAGAGGAGTACCTGGGCACCCACACTGGGACGCTGCTCTCTGCTCTGGTGCAGAACCAGCGAAAAATCCCCTTATGGAGCAGCAGTTTCTCACTTTGCCAACACTGTCAGCCTTGGAATGTGCCTTGGGACCCCCTTGGGCAAAACATCGTCGTTTGAAATCACTGAGACTGCAACAACCTGCATCAGCTGAGGGTCTTCACTATATTCATTATCCAAGGTGTCGTCCTTAAGGCTATAACTGAATTACAAATCAACTTGGGAGCAGTCCATATTTTAGGGATTAGAGTAGGTCTTGCAATGTTTCTTTCCCCACTGGACCTTATTTAATATTTGTGAAGCACAGAAGGTGTGAGAAATAGCACATTTTCCTGTAGTCAAAGATCACTAACCAGTAAATTTGTTATTTTTTAAATTATGCTGAAGAGCTAATATATTTTAAAAGACTACTTTTCTACAATAATTCAATGAAAATGTGTTTGAAGAGCTTTAATGCAACCTTTGTTTGAAAATCTTTATACTAACAGTCTTTATAACAGCAGTCATTTCAGGACAGTGGGTTGGATACATACACTGTTCATTAGGGACCAGGTCCCTGAATATCTTACAGACTGAGATCTTTTTCCCAAACAAATAGCCAACAAAAATATGTGTACTATTCAAATAGCCAAAACCCTCTTTGCTGAAAAATAAGCCCAAAGGCTATTTTACTATCTTAAATGCAGACATGGTTTTGTTTTAATTATGTGGTAATTTCAGTTTTCTAGTGTTATTCTGTAGAACTCATGAAGAAATTATTGTAACAGATTTTGCATGTTAAGATAATGTTCTTGGTTGTAGGAATTAGGTTGTGGTTTCAAGTCTAACATCTTTATTGTCCTGTAAGTTGCCAGTTTCATGTCAGTGAATAATATGGTGATATCCTCTCTTGGAAAAGTTGTAGCAGAGTGAATAAGAGGAAAGAAGGGAAATCTGCCAGTGGATGAGGGAAGAGCGAGACTGCTGTCCCATCAGGAAGTAAAAACGTAGAAACCCCCCAAAAATTGTTTGTAATGGAGTTTATACCCTAGAAACCTTCAGGAAAATGGCTTGCCAATCTAGGTTGGCCAAGATATTTGTTTTTTCAGTTTATTCCTCAGGTTCAGGCTGCATCTGAAGTCTCAGACCAATCTCAAGTGAGACTGAGGAGCTCACATGAACAGCAACACATGAGAGCACCCTGGATTTCACACAGAGCTGAACCACCTGCACTGCCTGGCAGGACCTGGCTGAGGAGCAGAGCACAGCCCAGTCCCCGTCCCACGCTCTTTGCCTTCACACCAGCAGCAAGGGGGGACAGGGAAGGGCCCCCAAACCGTGGGCTGCCACCCTGCACCCAGCTGGAGCCCAGCGCCAGGGCCTGCCCAGCAGAGAAACCACGACTTCTAAAGGCCGTGGTTGCAGACTGTAACTTGGCTTTCAGTGTGAACTCCATCTCATTCCAAGGTGCCCTGTTGGTTGATATCTTAATAGAAACACTCCCTTAAATGAAGCCTAGATAGAAGTCTGCCACGGTTGCAGCAGGGATGGGGACGGCCCTGTGCTGGGCAGCAATATGTGCCCAGACACACTCGCACTGAGCTGCTGCCAGTCACAGCCACTGGAGAGACCCAGCAACGGAGGAATTGTATCTTCTGGGTTTCCATAAGGCTATTGGGAGAAAACCTTGTTTGGCTTCCCACCACGGTGCAGCCTCACCTCCCAGGAACAGGACAGACGCCCCCTGCAAAGTGAGGCTAACCATGGATAAATGGAACAAGCAAAAACCTGGGATGTTCAGCTGGTACACACAGAAGAGCTGTAATAGGGGGACAGAAAGAGGATGGAAGCGCAACAAGTAGCTGGAGAAGGAGAAATTGTGCCAATTTCCAAAAGCCTTGCAGTGATGTAGCGTTTAGTAGGCTCTTAGTAAGGGTTATTATTTGTGCACTGGTTATATCTCTGATTTAAAAAGCACTTTTGATTCAGAGATCTGCAAGTGTCTCACACACACTGGTGCCAAAGCCACTGCATCTGCCAATAGATTGAGTCAGCTCTGGAATGCCATTAAAAGCAAATGCTGTCTAATGTTCTACTATTTAAACACAAATATCAAAGAGAGGGGGAAAAAGAGAGAGTTGGAGGGATGGGGAGGAGGGAGGGAAGAGTCAATTGCTTTTGCAGAAACTGCAGTTTCTTTCAAAAAACCTGTCATTGACATCTTTCCCCAGAAAACATTTTGTCATGCACATGAGCGTATGTCTTTGAGGAGATCAATCTAGAGAAGGAGTCAAACCCACAATCATCATGTGACAGATTTTCAGATGGTGTTCTCATCAATCACGCTGATAATGAGGTGGCAAATTGCTGTCTTATAGCAAAACTAAAAAGACAACTACCCCAGTAGGTGCCAATGAATATGTCAAAGGATTGTCCCTCGGGGAGTCTGAGGAGGTTCTCAGAAACCTTTTTGTGAAGCCTGAATGCAGAATACTTTATTGATCACTAAAGAACTTGCACTGACATGCTATTTCCCCGTGACATTTGAACCACCAATTTCCCAACTCATGGTGAGTACCTGTTTGGCAAACACTTTGGGAGTTTTCTTTAGCCTTTAGACATACTAAAAAAATCTTGGTTTAGCATTAGCTTAGTCTTTCATCTCCTAAGGAACAGCGAAACAAAAACGTTACAAATTAGAAGCAAACTAAATGTTTGAAAATATTTAACGCCCAATAGTCATTCTGAGTCAGTTACAATAATTCAGAATGAGCTTGTTTAGATTATATGCTGACCTTTTTATTAGTTTGACTAGTATCTTGTATTCTGTCTTAGTGAATCAAGTGGTCCTCTTCATGGAGCAACCTGCTATTAATCTGCAGAGCAGGGTTATCACTACAGTGACATTTGAAGATAAAATGGTCCCTTTGTTCCCCATTTCCTAAGTCTCTTAACATCTGAATTAGAGCCCAGAATACTCCTGCAGCTCAGGATCATGCAGTGGTGAATACCCATCACTCCATTTGTGTTCTGGAGAGTTTTGATGGCAGACAGGCTGCTAAGGCCTGAAATCCTGTGTTCCTTGTTAGTCCAACTTGCAAGCAATCATGACTGGGCTTGTTTTTTCCCATTTTTCTCGGAGTGCAAAACATGGACTGTCCTTTCCAGTTCTGAGGCAAACTATTACACTGCAAAAAGTGTAATAGTGAAAATTTTATACACAGATTTGCTTGTTCTTGGCTCAATTGTGAGCCAAATTTCACAAGATTTCCCTCAAAATTTACATGAAAAAGTGCATCCAAACTCCTTCTGAGATAATTTGAAGAGACCTAAAGTTTTACACTCTCAGTTTTGGTAAGAAATGGCAACGTGGGCAGATGGAAGTAAAAAAAAAAAAAAAAAAAGTTGAAAAGAACACTTTGATAAAAATCTTTGTTTAAAAATAAAAATATTCAGCTAATTAATAATATTTCACAAAAAGAGTTTATGCTGAGAAAAGGTCATGTTTCAATAATTAATATTTTAATGCAATCATATCAGTTGGAGTTGGGGTTTACATGGAACCTGGGACCTTTCTTTCTAGCTTTGGGATTAGTAATGTAGAGCCATATCTGGAAAAAGTTTTCAAATGTCCATTTGGACTTGGAAGGCTGAGGTCAGAAGTACTGGGGACAAGGTCTGTGTGGTTGATAAATTATAGTGCACATGGTATCTAAATGTTATTATCTGCCAGGCCTTTACATTGCAACCATTTGCAAACCAAATCCGTGAGATTTTATATCAAGAGTTGCACGTGCCTGGGGATTGTCCCACCTTTCAGGGTATTTTGGGCACACAAAATCACTGGGACGTATCTGGTTTTACATTCAGCTTCTGTTGCAGTCAATTAAACATCTGCAAAGCACATGTGACGATTAGAAATGTAATTGCAAGCAATAATAATGCAGAGGCAAAGGAGACCCCGGCCCGACACATTCTCCGTGTATCGCTTGTGTTCTCTTGCTGGGGAGTTGTTCCTAAAATAGAATGAGGCATCAGTCTAATTTGAAATGCATCTTCCCTCAGAAGACGGTTGGGAGAGTCCCAGAAAACCCCATCCAAAAGATTGTTTTGCAGAATGTCAGAAGTTAGAAACGGGAACAATGTCCGGGATTGTTCCTGCTTCCGACCTCTGACATTCCATGAAACAATACACTGAAGCACAGCCCTCCTTCGGCATTACGAGTAATGTATTTCAAAGGGCCTATGAGCCTTATCTAATTCCAGTCGAACTTAATGGAAAAATTCCCACTGAACAATAGTAATAGTAAGTGTAGTCTTGTTGGATTGCCAAGGGGCCAGCTGTGAAAGGACCACTATTGTATTAGATGCTCAGTGGAGCAGCAGCAAGCTCAAGTCCCAAAGAATTTATGATCTAAACAGACAAGACAACCCCATGGGGAGGGAACAAAATAGCCCAGGAACTGAATGGCATCCTATTATACTGCGTGTAATTGAGTCATATCAGTATTTAGTATCTCGGATCCTAATCTCCCAATTAATACAATTGGCACTGGAGACTTGAACTAGAGCAACCCCAACTGCACCTTAACTGGAAATCAGGTTTTTTTGGTTAGAATTTCCGTTGTATTTGGGGCTCTGTTCATATTGCTTCAGATTCTTACCTGGATATTTAAGACATGAACAGTGAGGGACCCCAGGTGTTTTGGGGTTTTTTTCGAAGGCAAGGAACAATCAGAGCCCGAGAAAGGCTTAAAAGAACGTCAGTGGCATTTACCTTGGGATATGGAGTAGCTGTCTATGTAGGCTCTAAAACTCAAGGAAATCTGCTGTGGTAAGTACTGCTGAGACAGGGAAGCCGTGGGATTTGGGCGTTTTCCCTCTTCACACATGCCCAAGCAACGCAAGGCAAATCAGTGACACTACTGCCACCCCTTGCTGTCCTTCTCTGTTCACTCTCCTCCTCTGTGCTCCTGTGTGTGCCCAGCTTGGATGGTGGTGTCTTAACCTGGCTGTTCCTCTCCTTCTTTTTCCAAATTTCATGCATCTTTTCAGCCCTGGGCCTTTCCTTGGCTGAATGTGTGTAGCACATGTGCCGTGGCTTCTCTGCTGATCAGTGTCATCACCCTGGTTCCTCAGCAATAAAATCAAGAGCCTCCTGGTTTGAGCAGCGAGAAAGGTATCATCGAGCACCCTTTGAAAGATGGTCAAAGGAGAAAATCTGGTTTCACCCTTGTAAAAATTGAGAGGGACGAGGCAATTAGGTGAAATATGAGGCTTTTTCAACCGTTCCTTTCCTTAAAGGCTCAGGGTGGAGAGGAGGAGGGCAAGGAGGCACTCGGGAGGTTGCTATCCTGAGCCTGCATTAAAGGCCCTTCGAATTCTCAGCCGTGTTCTCCCAGCCTGAAAATTGGTAAGGACTTTGATGCACTGTAAGCGGTGGAAACCCACAGCTGCTCCTCACATCCTGACATCAGTCTCTGCCCAGAGGACTGCCTTGGAGGATTACGTGATCCTTTCTTGCCACCCACTCACTCTGTCACTTCCTAAACTCTGATGTTTTTTGCATCATCTCTGGCAGTTAAAAGAACACATGTACATGCACACCCCTGGAGCAGACTGCAAACATGTTTGTAGAAGCACACAGGAGGACATCCATTTCATAGGTCAACCAAAAGTAACTGGCTTTTGTTGTTAAGAGACTCAAGGGAGCACATGTACTGCTGTCGGCTTCTCTTCACACCCACTCCACGAGATGGCTACAGGACCAATTTAATCAAGAATGGAGACTGCATAACTCAGGCAACAAGGTCAAAAGCCTTGTGTCTACAGCACTGGTTTAACTTCAGTCAGTTTTTAAACCAACATCATTAAAGCTTGGTTAAATAATTAGGTAAGTAGATTAATACCACTTCTAATTTAATTTAAAGCTAAGCTAATTTAAGGCAAACTAATCGCTGTTCTTTTACGCTTAAATTAATATATTCCCATGAGAGTTTGCAGTGATTTACCCAGATCAATTAAATTCACATCCTAGGTCAAGCCAGTGCAACTCTCCCGTGCAACTAAGCCTTAAGAAAAGATTTTTAAAGATAGATATCTCAGCTAAACACTTAAGCTGCAGTCTGGATCCAGTTGAAGTCAGCGAGACAGGAGAGCAGGCTGCCAGCAAGGCACACGTGTTTCTGAATGAGTGGCTTCATTCTGCTCTCAGGAACAAACCTCCACCTCAGTGGGAGGCAGCTTAGGATCATGGCAAGTTAGTATTTTTACTTCTTCCATGTTGGTAAATGGAGATTTAGTCGTAGTTACTTTCACATTAATTGGTCTTTTATGTGTTTCCTATCTGTTTTTTCTCCTTAAGCTCAGGAGGAGCACACAGCATTTCATAGCTCAGCTTCTTCTTGCTCTGTATGACTCTGAAGCTCATTGGGATAATAGCTGTTCTTGTCCAGTCCTTTGCCTGTGTTGTCTCCTTATCTTTCCACGAGCTCGTATGAACTGCATCTAAAACAAGAGCAGTACCACTGCTGCTTCCAGCAATCCCATTTGGGATTTGCACCTCTTCCCCGTGCCAGCAGGTCACCTAGCACTGCTGGGTGTTTGGGAATTCTCCTGCCAAAGGAGAGGGGCCCAGCTCCCCCACAAAGCTCTGACAAAGTGTTTTCACCTACTGCAGGCCTCTTACTGAGACACTCAGTACCTTTTGTGCTCAGAGTAGCAGGAAATGATGGATGCTTTGAACACGGTGCATCTTCCAGACAGACCCCGCAGCTGCTGCGTTGTAGTTAGACCTTGGCAGTCCAGAGGTGAAAAAGGTCTGATGATCAGAGCAACTTTTTCTTCTTCTACTTCTTGTGGGCAATGGCACCCCAAACAGCACCAGGGACTGTCAAAATGCAGATGAGTTTGGAGTGCCTCCACACCTCCTGCCCTTTGCACTGCCTCGTGGGGTGAGGCCACTGCATGAAGAGGAGAGATGGGCTCCCTCACTGCTGGGATGCTTGTCCCTCTGATACAGGCAAACTCCTGACACATTGCTCTGCCTGGTGGGCGTGTTGTGTCTGTGTGCCTGGAAAGGTTTAATAGGAGGGTGCTGCTAAACCATTTTTAACTAGCTCTGGGTTCCTGCAAGCTCTTAGGGTGGGTGGTTTACTGGTGAGGGAGAGCCTGCAAAGATTTAACCCTGCCATCCTTCACCCTCTTGGCCACTTCTGCAAACTCAGCCCTGGCTGTACCTCCAAACTGAGGTGAAGGCTGTGCCCAGCTCTGATTTCTGCATCTTACAGCAGCTGCTCTACTTGATGTGTTACTTCAGTGCTCTGTATCTACCATAACCCTGTAAGAATAGTTGCATAAACACTCACCCCCAGAGCTGGGAGGGTTTGGGAAGGGAAAGGGAAGGGGAAGGGAGCAAAATATTCTGTAAAAGGAGCTAATAGGACATGGACAAAAGTCAGCACAGGTCTGGGATACTGCCACCCGGCAAGGGAAGACACATGGAGTGGGATGAGGAAGCAAAAGGGCACTGAGCACGGATCTGGATAAAGAACTGGACTAAAATCAACCTCCCCAGTGCATGACTGAAAACAAGGCAGCCACGGAGGAAAAAAAAAGGCAAGTTGTCTCTGCATGTTTGGTCACTGTATGGTCTTGCTGGGTCTGTTGCTGCTTGCCAGGACTCAGGTTTTTACTGCCCCAAACCTGAGCACGTCGTGCAGCACATTTCCATAAATATGTATTTGAATGTTGATACAAATCTAAATCAGCTGCGTTTCAGCTCCTGTGGATCACTTGGAGTGTTCCTAGGCAGAAATAGATATGAATTTTAAGTAAATACTGAAAATAGGTTGGACTGTGACTTCTCAATTGCTAAGTGTGAGTTCTTGCACCAAAAAGATGCTTCTAAGCCTTGTGATCATCTAGCTGGGGTACAGAAAGTTTCCAGAAACTCAGCTTAGATTATAGATCTCAACTATTAGCAAGTTATGAACAATTTACTGGCTGTCCATCAAATCACACGGGCAATAAAATCAACACACAAAAGCAAGACAGAACTCGGTGAACGAAAAATTATGTGCAAATTATTCATCCAGCTCCAGATAACACAAACAACCCCTTCTTGTTCTTTGAGTTGGGTGTATTTTATACTCAAGTAAAACATTCATAGAAAAACTCATAACTAATGAAATAATTAATTATTCATAATTAAAGGAGTGCAGATATGAAATGCAATATGCAGTACATAAGTTTAGGTCACTCCTTGGGAGTGGACAAATAAGTTATTTTTTATAATGAGAATGGCAATGGAAGAGTAGCTGCCAGTGAAACTGGTGAGATTATTCACTCTGTCTTTTTGGGGAAAAACAGCATCTTGAATCTGGCCTCCCTTGTACTCAGTTTACATAAGTGAGAACCTGATTAGTCCCACACATTCTACCTTTAAAAAAATTCTTTCATTAGGACTAAACACTGATAAGTGAGTCAGGGATTTTTACAGCGTGGGTGAAAAACTAAAAATGTGCAGTGAGCACCTGTGTCCAGAAGGAAGTAGAATTCCTCTAATTCTCTTCCCAAACAAGTCAACATGTTCCTAATCTGATTTCCTGCAAAGGAAACTGCATTGCCAGTGAAGGAATCTCCAGTTTCATGTATAGATCCCTCAATAATCTAAAGAATAAGAGGTTACATGTTTAAATTCTAAAAGCAGACTTAGGTATTTGTATTATTCGAGTTTCTTTGGTCAAACATCTTTGCTTGTGTCTACTACTCTTTAAGTTCTTGCTCATCTATAAAGAAAGACGAACAATTCTATGAAGAAAGGCAGGATATGAAGAAAAATCCTCCAACAGTGTTAGAAGTCTGATTGGTGTCACTTAAAGAATCAAAATAGTGCTGTAAATCAGGAACTGACAGGTTAAGACATCAGTTTACTCTTTAATTCTTAGCGAGCTGCTTCCATGCTCACGTGTTGAACTGCAGAGTGTCCTCCTTGTAACTGAGGGATGTTCCAGGAGATTTTACTGATGATAAAATAGGACTTACTGGAAATTAGGTGGCTGTTTTATCCTTTTGCATGCTGCTTTGGAGGTGATGTGTGCCATTACTGCCACTTCAAGTGATAAACACATTCACCTTGAAGGGATCAAGAGAAGTCATGATATCTCCCACCAGTGTGAACTAAGTTACTTTACTCCATATGTAGCTTTTCCAGCACCAAATATACTGTTTACAGAGGAATCAAACTGTTCCTACTTGGAGGTACCTTGCATAAAATTATTGGTGGAGAGGAAGTCAGCTTTTCGGCAGCCTAAGGGAGTGTGGTACTTTATTTTCAGTGTGTTTTGGCCCTGATGGCAAAAAAAAAAATAATAAATGCTTGCAGGTGGTGTTGACACTTTTCCTCTTCAGGTTGCTAATATTTCATACAGAGCTTTAAAAGAAAAGAAGAAATAATTAAAAAAAAATCTACAGTATTAAAGCAAATAGGTTAGGAAGCTCGATAAAAATGTCGGGAGAGTAGACACAATATGGAGAAATTTTGCCTTATAATTTCAAGGGGTTATTTTTCTCATGGGAAAAGTAACACTTTGCTTTAATAAAAGAAAATAAATAGTTACAAGCACAACCCATTTGCTGTTTGATGTAACAATGTTACCTGCACACTGGGCTTTTTTTGTCTCTGTTCAAGGCATAAAATAATTATTGAAGAGGGCAGAGTACAAAAGTCCTCTTGCTAATTGCCACATCAAATGGCTTAGAGGACCCCAATGGAAACCTTCAAATGACTGTGAAAAAATTCAGGCCATCACTAAATGCTGGGCACTTTTTTTTTGTGTGTGTGATTTCCCATTGCAGATTGGGTTACTTGGGTGTGGGCTTATCACACAGGAAAGGCCTGGCTGCAGATTAGTTCTGCACCATTGCAGGCCTGTTATGCTTCATCCTTGACCAAACCCATGGCCAGCACCTTTATTGTATTTCATGATACCAAAGAACACTGGACTGTCCAGGCAACAAAGGAAGCAGCAGAAGGCCCACTGTGTTTCTAAAGTGTTACTTCTCCACTTTTTGTCATGCCCCAGTGACATGAGTGCAGGGTCCCAGACTTCAACCTCACACAGAGCCAGAAAAAAGCTGTCAGTCTCGGCTTGTTCAAAGACAAATCCTTTGTGGAGATCAGACTGAAGTGGCATGGTCCATATACTCACTAAAGCATGCCGAGGAGTCAGAAAGTCATAATCCGGCTTTGTACTTATGGCCATTCCCATTTTCCTCCATGGCTGGTGCCCAATTACCAGTGCTGTAATTTTTTCCCATTGTCAGGAAGCCATAAGGGTTTAGCTACCACTTATCCAATCGGGGTCGTGACCTGATGTATTTAGGCTTTGCAAATATAAGTAACAGTTCCCTTATCAGTGTCACCAGGACTCTTTAACACTTAGCAAGCAGAAAGATAAATATACTTGGCAGATACAATTTGATCCATTGCTAAGCCTTCCATTTTCCCAATGACCCATGGCACTCTGCTATTCAAGGCTGTGTTAACTAGCATAACCTTATACCCTTCAGCCTGGCTCACAAACTGGCCAACTTAGGCTTACAGGAAGGACTTACATATGACACAGCCTGTCTACCTGGCCCGAGGCACAAGGGTTCACCCTGGGAAACCAGGGATGAGCCTGTCCTTGCTTCCACTAGCTCTGCTTTGGCCTGGTTTTAGCAGAAATCCTCCTGACTTACGTCAGGACAAGATTTAGACTCTGTCTCGGGCCAATTTGCTTCCAGGAGAAAGCTAAAGCCGTCTGATGTATGTGTTGATCTCACTTGAAGTGTCTTTTTACTTGGCTTTCCTTGGTTACCTGGTTAACTTAAACATTGCTTTATGCTCTTTGGCAACTCAGGTTTATCCTGAAAAGTTCTGGTTGCTTTCTTCTCCTCTCCCAGATCCTTTCTAGGACCTCTGCCATCCACAAGGTCTACAAGTGATAGGATGAGGTCCTGGCTTCAGAAGCTGGGGAGTGCAGAATCTCTCCTTCATCTGCCCCCCTGGCAGGTCCTGAATTAAGTACTCTGAGCAGAGCCGTGTTTAACAGGCACATAATTAAGAAGGGTTAAAGATGCAGCATCAGATCTACAGAAGCACCTCTTTCAAGCAGAATAGGGCAAGAATCCAAGTGTGAACCACCAGTGTGGAGATCTTATAATGAACAGGCTGGAGCTTTCTGCTATCTTGAAAATGCATCTTGACTGACTAGAGGTCTAAGTGTCTGAGGCATTCAGTTATTGCCTCTTTAACAGTAACTTGAGAAATCTATCCCTCATTTTTCTGAAAACAAGTAGGTGTTGACCAGCCAGAGTCCACAGATGGCTCTGCAAATTTGTATCCAGGTCTGCCTTATTCTCACTGTAGAGTTGCTTTGACCATCACCATCAGGTTTTATTAATATCAACATAAACTGCCTGGATGGGAGGAATTAATCATGAAGATGCTGTTCTATTAGTTCTTTGCCTTATGAAACACTTGACAATGAGACAGTGGTTTTGCCCCTACAATTCTGTCAGTGCTTGAGACCTGACTGGTTCAGAGCTCATCCGTAAGAACCTCTTCCCACTTAGAGCAACAGGTACTGGAAGACAGAACACTGAATGTTTTAGAGTAGCATGAGATAGAAAGAACTTTGCAAGCAAGAGAGAGGAGAACTTGGCTTTCATGTGCTCCCTAACAGGCTTTTCTGCATTGCTGGGGAGTACTGACTCCCTCTATGAATAAATTCAATAAGGTGCCATTGTCAGCCTCATTTCATTAAACATAAAGCAACGCTGGCAAATATCAGAGCCAGTCCTTGCACTGTCCGTGCAGATATTACATCTTAAGATGCCTTTTTTAAAATTACCGGGAATTCTCAAGGTGCTTTTAGTTATCTCCATCACATGGGCAGTTTTTATGACCACTGCGAATACCTTCTATGAGGGAGTCCTCCTTCATCTGCTTTAATTCTCTGAAGCGCTCCAAGTCCAGTTAGCTAATAGAAGACAGAAGATAACCTCTTTCAGGAAACAATCTGTAAGTGGAATCTTAACCAGTCTAAAAGGACGTTTAAGAGTCCTTATTCCTGTTAAAATGGCTCAGCCAGAATTAATGGCTGAGTAGCAGCACCAGCTCGTTCAATCACAGAATGGCAGAAAGGTTTGGATTGGAAGGGGCCTTAAAGATCATTTAGTTCCAAGCCCCCGGACATGTGGATCATGTTGCTCAGGTATGGAATTGGGTCATGACTGAGTCATCATTTCAGACGTGGTTAAAACACAGCGTCTGACTTCCCACTTGAAAATGGACTGTTCGGGCTTCAGGCCCACATCTGGAATGCAGAGGTGAACTCATACTACCCAAAAACCAGGTTCCCCTGTCCCCTCTCTTACATATAACGTGAACCTTTGTCTGAATAATACTCCGTTTCGGAGTACTGAGAATTTCCTGGATGAAATGAAGAAGGCAGAGGAAAAAACTTTACTTTGTGTTTGCACAGCATCAGTTCAAGCTGACGATACTTCTGTCGCCATCAAGCACCATTTTGTCTCCCTGGATTTGTAGGGACTTGTTCAGCATTCTGCTGGCCAGCTGGACTTCTAGATTCAGGCTGAATTTGGCCCTGACCAAATTACCTTATTTATAATGTAATATATGTATTATTACATTATTTATAACTCGATAGTCACTTATCAATATATGGAATTATGACTGTATTTATTATTATTATTATTATTACTATTACAATTATTATTATTATTACAATTATTATTATTACAATTATTACTATTACTATTACTATTATTATTATTATTATTATTATTATTATTATTATTATTATTATTATTATTATTATTATTATTATTATTATTATTATTATTATTATTATTATTTACAACTACTACTACTACTAACTTTAAGAAGCTAGCTATCTCATTTGATTTCCTCAGAATTCATATCTTTTGGAAATACTTTATGGAAGTTTTCTTTTCAAGTGGCAGTTATATGGGACTTTAAACAGATGATATATATTAGGCTATGAGTCTTATCTGGAGCTGAGATGCCCAGGAGAACAGGGAATTCCTGGGTTTTTTTTTTGCTTTTTAATGATGTGTTAGGGCATGGAGTTTCCTGAACATTTAGCAAAGGGATGTCAGGGTGAAACAGCTGCACATATTAAACCAGCAGTGAAATCCAACTCCTTTTCATCTTCTCAGTTATACAGCTCTTTGTGAAATTATTCCACAGGGCAACGTGTGAATAACTGCTAACTAATGTATGATCCATTCCCGTTTAAGGTGGTCCAAATGGGACTGGTTGCAGAGTGCTGGAGCCAGCACTGGGAAAGCACAGTGTCATAAATTGATCCAGGTTAAATGGCCTGATTCCTGGCTAATTATTTTATAGTTCATTGACATTCAGCGAGTGTGAGAACTGCAAACCTTGTAGCCACAAGGTGCCATGAGGTGGCTGTAAAACAGGAGGTCTTTGATGCGCCAAATGGCACGGAGGGGCAGTTCCATACCCCCACACAAAGGCTCACTGACAGGGCTGCTGCCAAAATAAAAACTAAATCAAGGCACAGCAGCCATTCCAATCCTGCCTGGAAAACTCACGTGAGAGACTCTGGTGCACTGACCTTTCCCTCATCCCTTCCTTGTCTCTAGGTGCAGTTTAGAAGGTGTTTACAGGAAGTACGGAGGGAAGTCAACTCGTGATTTGTACCAGTTTAGAGGCTAAGCACTTTTAGAAGCAGACATTGTAATCAAACATCAATTTGCACTTTGAAAAGAAATATTAGAAGTCTTCAAATGTCCCGCCGAAACAAGAATACAACTTGTTTGCAAACTCCCTTTATTCTCCTTTAGAAGCAGGAGGGGTGTCCTAATTTGTAGTACACTTCAACAAGGTGGAGAGGAGGACTGATAGAAATCGTCGATTTTAAATCAATAAGCAAGATGTGTTGAGTTACATGAATAGCTCTGATCTTTTTTGGTGCTTGTTCTTAATCATTTTCCCATTCAAAAAGGCTGTTCCTTCAGTGGATGATAAAGCATCCTTCTCCTTTTTGTTTACCAGAAAGTGTCCCCGTGTCTCATCATATTCCTTGGAGTTTGCTTTACCTATAGTGTGTATTACTCACGCATTGCTCAGACCTATCAAGATGAGAATTTGAAACTAAATAAACCACACAAAACGGTATTTTACAAAGGTAATTCTACCCTAAATACACATAAGATGTGGTTTTACCAAGAGAGGGTGTTGACAGGCTTCTTAGATAAAGTAATATATTATCTCTAAGTATTAAACTTAATTGATTGGGTTTTGATAGCTATAGATCAGAATTTGAGATTTATTATGTACTATCTCTCACGTACTCATGGCTGGGAGGGGAAGACAAACTTCCTTGCCTTCCCAGACCCTGAGGAGCTTCTGAAGTTAGAATCAACTAGTAATTGTGCCAGGCTAATCAAATACATGTCAATGAAAACGTTTAATACTGCAAGAAACTCTGTTTAAAGAAGCTCTCCCAGTAACCAGGTCAATGCTTTGGCTTTTGTTTAAAAGGTCACCAGAATTAATTCACTGTTGCCAGAGAAGCTGGCAAAATATCACACTGCTGGTCACTGATTAGAGGGCCTGGAGATTCAAAAAGATCAAGACTCGTTGATCTTATTTTTATCAAAGTCCAGGACAAGCCCAAGAATTCCGTATCCTTCCCTTTCCTTCCCCCTGGAAGGGGGAACAGTTCCAGATTACTCTGTGATGTGGTTTAGGGCTTCCCTTGGATCAAGGTATAGGAAATTCATCAATTGTCAGCACTTAAAAAATCTTGGAGCACCAAGTTATTGGTTCACTGTTGGTGATTTCAAAATGTCAGCCAGACACTTCTTTTCTGGGACCACCGAGGCTCTGCGGGCTGCTCTTGGTTTTTGGGGCACAGAGATCACCCAGAGATAATGAGTTTGGGTTCTCCCATCTGTATTCACATCAATGTGGTAACTCACACCTGGAACTCAGAGCAGGAGAGGCGCTAAAAATATGACGTGAAATCACCACTGGTGATCAGCATTCACTCAAGCGTATTATTGGGGGAAAAAGAGACGTATTTTGTCACAGTGATTAGAGCAGAAAGGAATCTCCATATGAAATGGGATTTGTTGAGGAATTTCTTATACAATTTCATATGCCAAAACTTGCAAATTCAAAATTTTCTGGTTTTCCTTCTTTCCTTTCCCTCAAATTTTCCTTGTTGGAAAATTATGAAGTATGACAAAGCGCTTACCTTAAAGATCAAATTTTGGAGAGTAACTCAACACATCTTTCCAGAATTTTCAGCATTGCCTCCCAAACAAACCCCCAAAATGGTGAAAGAAAGTTGGAAAGCACAGAGGGAAACTTACTGCTTCTAATTTCAGTTTCCTCATTTGCTTTGTAGAAAGTCTCCTTGGGCTGAAAAGTGTTTCAAAATGAAAGCTTTCAGTTTTGTAAACGTACTTGTTCAACCTATTTAGTCAGAAATATTTCTATTTACTTGCTAAATTGAACTTCCCAACTAATACAAATAAAAGCAGCTGTGCTAGAAATGTTTAATAGACAAACATTTCAAGGGTTCTTGTGTTCCAGTGCTTCATTTAAATTAACTTTCTGAGAACTGTGATGGGTATCAATACAGAGGGTCAAGAAATTAAAAAGATCTTTAATTTCCAGCATCAGAATGTTCATTCCTGTAGTAGGTACACCATACAATTGTCTGGCTCAGCATTGCCAACATGTGACAACATCATTTGGGAATGTCGCACTCTTTCAGCTATTCACCTTTCCTGTGCTGGTGTGGGATAAACCTTTCTATCTTGTGTCTGCCCAAGTGACCCTGATTTACTTATAAGACCTGTTCATCAGAGATTCCTGCACTTGCTCACAGCTTCTCTGCAGCATCTTCTTTTGTTAAGGAAAAAAACCCACAAAACAGGCAGAAAAACCCCACCCACACCTAAACAACACATGAACAAAACTCTGGAATAAGATTTTTTTTTCACTCTTACTAAGAAATCACCTTCTCACTGTTTTCTTGCTTCCTTTTAATGACATAGTCCCCTTGATCAGAAATAAATAAATCTGGTCATCATAGATAAATATTACTGACTAGTCCTGTGCCTGTCAGCAACAAAAAAACACAAAAAAACCCCAAACCAAACCTAAGAATAATGTTTTAAGCAGAAAAGCAAGTGGCAAAAATGAGAGAATTAATATTTAATACAGACTCAGTAATCCTCCTGCAACATGAATATTCATTCCCAAAGGTCACAAGTTAGTAGAAAACAGATTTCAAACTAGAGCGGGGTTGAAGTGGGGTTTCAGAACAGACAATGAAGACTGGGAATTCAGTCTTGCTCCTGATCCCTTTAGTGGTGCACAGGTCTCACTGAATTCGGTTTGTCAGTCTGTTGGCAAGAATTTGGCAGAGGATTCCAGCCATCAATCACTGAGAGTTTCTTCAGTTTAGATATAAATATCTTAGGTGAAGGTTTAGGGCTGTTTATAAAGAATCCACAGAATCTTTTTTTAATCTGTTACTGACAGATGGAAATACCACAGCGTGTTTTCGGGCCAAATTCAGTGCATGGAGCTCGAGCCAGTTTGGAATATAAAGTCCCAGCTAACCAGTCAAAATACAGGAAAAGAGCACTTCTCATTAAATTCTTCAGTCCTGTTATGGGAAGAAGGGTGGTTGGGAGCCTGAGTGCCATCCTGGAACAACAGGTTGCTGAGCTGGGGCTCCCTTGGCAGGTGCCATGCGTGGCTCTATGATATGTGCAGTTTGTGTGCCTCTAAAATTCAATATCTTTCTCTTTTGTCCACATTATCACCTTCGTTTTCAGAGAAGCTCTTCAGAGCCAGAGCCTGTGCTCTGTGCACACTTGTTGGGGGGCTGACTCCGGCCAGGTGCCCACCCAGCTGCTCGCCCGCTCCCCTGCTCAGGGACACAGAGAGAGGGGTGAAAACGGGATGGAAAAGCTCATGGGCTCAGATAAGGACAGGGAAGTCGCTCACCCTCGCCCAGAGTCAGCTCCATTCTGGGTACAGGGGCTGTGGTCAGGCCCTGACAGCTCCGCTGCTGCTCCATCCTCCTCACTGTGGTCCCTCTGAGGGGAATCCCCGCTCCAGCCAGTGCCTGGAGCACCTCTTCTCCCCCTTCTTCTTCCTCGACGTGGGTACTCCAGAGGTGTTCCTCATTTTTTACCCCTCCTCCTCTGCCTGTCCAGCACTTTTTGCCCTTTATTGAACACTCTTCTCCTGAGTCACCATCGGCCTGGCTGAGGGGCTTGGCTGTGCCTGGTGGTGGGATCGCTGCAACCTGCTGGATCCAGCTCTGCCTGCCCAGGGCAGCCCTGGCCTCTCCTCAGAGGACCCGACTGCAGCCAGAGACACCCAAACCAACAGGATTTAACATGAAATGGCAAAGGTAACCACCCAGTGGCCATTATCACCGTGGGATGGGCAGCAACAGCGAGTCCCGCTCTCCATGAGTAACCCGCATCCCTTGGGGCTGTCATCCATCAGTCAGGAGATGGGCAGCTCAGAGATGGTTTCCTGAGCCCAGAAAGTCGTTTTACCGTGAGACAGTTGATTTTAATTAGCCTATTGCTGCGCCCAGTTGCTCCTAAGACAGCCTTAAGGGATAACCTGGTGCGAACAACGCCTGGGGTTGTTCCAGGATGGCGACGACTCACAGGTGCCCACACTGGAGGTCACAGCAAATCAAAGAGCCACACAAGCCCCTGTATCCAGGGCATGTCTGCCAGGATGGCTGTCAGACCCAGGGACCAGGATTATTCCCACAGCACAGCAGGGAGGCCTGGGCAGGGAGCTGAGCAAACCACTGGGATATTTCCACTGAGCGTTACAGAAAAATGCTGCACTGTGCTAAAAGGCAGGCCAAAAAATAAACATCCAAGTCCCACCCAGTGTTATCTTCCATTGATCTCCTTGGCAAAAGCAGGGTATTTAGTAATCCCACTAATAAAAATGGATATTGTGCCATCACTCTTGGTACTTTGCTTGTTCTCATGGAAGGCAGGAGGCTGATGGTTAATACCAGCGTTACCAGCTTCAGATGTGCAGCAGATGCAAATTTGTCCCCAACTAGTCCTTGGTATATAACATTTATGATTGCACTTTGAACCTCTGAGCCTTCCTGAACCTTTTTCCAACCTCTTGTCTCCAAACAGACGATGGAGAAACTCACTTTCCAAAAGTCAGAGGAGCCGAGTTTCTTATGAGGGCCTGACCCCCGCCAGAATAGAAACCTCAGTTTATGAAAAATAGTATTACAACTGTCATGCTGGTCGATGCTCTACTTTTACAGCAGAACAATAGAAAACCAATTACACTGGCACCACCCTGCCTTGCAGGGTGAGAGCTTTCTCAACAGACAGAGCAGATGTTTTCTTAAAGACTGATTTCTGAAGCCTGGTTCTTTAGGTAAGGAAATTTGGCCTCCTTCCACAAAGATTATGCCTTCATTTCCTAAGTTACAAATCACAAATCATTCTGGGATTTTATTACCGAGGCACCTGCTAAATGCTGGACTAAAATCACTTATTCCTGGTGTATGGGTCACGAAGAAGTCCACAGATGGTGACACTTTCCAGCAACCTCTGCAAATCAGTGCTGCATAGAGTTAAAAATGTCTGTCCTGTTCCTTTCCCCAGCACACCATCCCCTCTGTCCTTAATTTTTACATCTTGAGAGAAATATAGGATTTGGCATTAGGACTCACTCTTGTAAAGGATTTTAGCAGCCCCCATTTTTGGAGACACAGTCTCCCAGGTCAAGGAAGGACTTATTTTCTGAATGCCTAATAGATATTTAAAGGCTGATAATAGCGTGGGATATCTCCAAGAATGTTATATAACTTAGAGAGCGCCTCTTAAAAAAAGAGAGACTTTGCCATTTCGGAAAAAAAAAAAAAAAAATAGAAGCCTGTGAGATTCCCACCATCTGGATGGAGTCTTTTTTCTTCCCAGATGAATTAGTTGTCAGGGGAGGAATTATTTTAGGCATCAAGTAACCCCTGATTGTGAGTGACAGAGTAACACAAGAGCAGATGCAAGGTTGCTGCTGCCTGTCCATTATGTGGAAAGGAGACCCTCGCATGTCCTACTTACTGTGCAGACTGACTTGGGTTATTAAAAGAGTAACTAGAGGTGGGTCAGACCCAGAAGATCGCTCATATCACCCACAACAGATGTTCTTTCACAAGAGAGAAAGCAAACACTGGATACCTTCTGGGGGTGCTATAGATGGAGGGTTCAGTGCTCGCAGCAAATCACTAGTTCAGGTTTTCAACAGGAGCACAAAACCAACTTTTTCACTCAAATAACACTGACTTTGATAAACTTTCTTAAGATCTGAATGCCCCAGAAATCCTGTCCTGGTACAACATCCTTATTTGTAAGCATGCAGAGCTGCATCTTGAGGAATCCAGCTAAGTAGAGCAGCCAGCAACATTCTGAATGCATCTTAAGATAAAATCAGTTTTTACCATCTCCTATTTCAGGTAATGGAAATGTCTTTTTTTTTTTTACATAAATATGGATATCAGTAAATCCCCCTGTCCTTGTAGGCAGTGCAAGTCTGTAATGGGAACATTTAGCAGTACCTACTCAACAATGCCATATTTACAGGTTTATGGAGTATAAACCATAATCTGATACACAATTTTAGAAAAGCGTTATGACAGTGGAAGTATAAAAAAGCTACCTAGAAATTTATGTGCCTCTTGCTTTCTCTGTGAATTTAAAACCCAGACCCTCCCTGTTCAAATCCTGATAGAGGCTCCCGAATTTAGAAGAATCTCAGAATGAGTCTGACAACTGAACCATTTTTCTGATTTAGTGGAACCCAAAGCCTGAGTCTGAAAACTCAGAAGTGAAGTGGTGGGCTCTGAGGTATTTCACAGTCTGAAAGGAAAATAATGTCTGCAATCAATAAACACTGAAAGCCACAAACCAGAATTCTTTCAAATGTAGAAGAGAGCAAACGGTCAAAATAAACAGGTATAGGAAATAATCGTGCGCTACACGTTGTCGAGATCTGTGCGGTTTGCCTTTAGAGAGCGCGAGGAAACGCGAGAGGACTGCGGACAGTGCAAGCCGAAAGAAATAAAAGACAGTGCCCTCTTGTGGTGAGTAAAACTCTTTGACAAGAGAAAATATTTTTTTTCTGGCATACTCAAAAAAACTCGGTGTTATAATAAAGCTATTTAGACCCTGAGGTGGTGACTTTTCCCCACGTCTGGGCTGGTTTCTGTGGCAAGTTCATAAGTGCTGCTGTTAGAAAAAAAGTGGAAGGTGTCAAAAAACCCAGCTGTTTCCACCAAGAAACAAACAACAGCTACGCAGAGTTTAAATGAATATATTCGTGACTGACTGCTCGCTGTGTTCTCTTATTTAACACAAATCACTAGTCTCTGCAGGTGAATTACTGAGGCAGAAGGCGATTAATCCTTATGCCAAGTGTCTCCCTGCTGAAACGTTGTAAAGCTGGGGCTGCAGCTCAGGGCAGCTGTGCAGCAGCAGGGCAGTGGCACTGCTGGAGAAGATGATGCTGAAGAAACAGGAGTGTTTTCTGGAGTTACACAGCCTGCCCAGGTAGCGCCTGTTGTTGGGAATGGAGCTGAGTGTATCCTCCCTCTAATTTCTTATACCACAGTGAGACTAAAAATAAGCCCAAAGCTCTCCCAGGCAGAGCGACTGTGGCAAAATATTTCTCAAGGCTGACCAAGAACTATTGAAATCAGCAGGATCTTTTGTCTTTGAACTGAGTGGAACAAGACTTCAACCTGGGTTACACTTACTTCATGATTATCCAACATTTTCTGTCTTACTCCAGAGTTTCTTGTTAAGTCACGTGATCCCTTTACCAGTGCACGTGGTAGTAATAATATAATAAAAACTTGATAATTATTTTAGGTGCCATGAACTGTCTGGTACAGTATCTCCCAGTGAGTAATAAACACTCTGAAGTTACTCCATTAATTTGTTCCTCTTGATTGCTTTTGAGATAAGAAAAGAATGCTACAACTCTGGTTGGTTGTTTTTCTTTTTTCTTTTTAATCAACAACTCATTTCAAATACCCGCAAAGGCAAACTTTCAGATTTCTTGAGATCTTCCAAATTTATTTACTGACAATGAAAGGATGACGAGAAGTTTGGGGGATTTTATGGAATTTTCTAAAGTTCTAATTAGGAGTTCTTGGAAATTGTCAAAATTAACCTTAAGGTTAACGTAACTCTTGGTCCTCATCCAAAGGCATTGGAATTAAAAGAACTGCATGTCTTTATCTGAAGTGTGTTCTTCATCCTAAGCCATAAACATAACCTTTTGCCATAAAAGGTAGGCCTACAATATTCTGAATGTTGCCAAGAGGAACGAGGAAAATCTTTTACATCAGGAAAAAGCAGAGGTGACTTCTGGCCAAACCACCAGTAACCTAATTCCCGTTCAGGTTCAAGTCTTGAATACACAAATATTTGGTTTCATAATACAATCGAAAGGCATTTGTGATACACTGAAATACAATGAAACAAATATATTTACTTTTGAATAACAACACGTGTTCAGAAGCAGCAGAATATAATTTTTAGTTAACTATCTCTTTACTATCAAAGAGTTTGGCAGCACGTACATTCAGCATTTGTCAGTCGTGTCCACGCCTTCCTAAATTCAGGCAGCTGAAAATTGAAGTTTCCAAAGTTATGATTTTTTTTTCTTTTCTTTCTGAAAACGGAGCTCAAAATATTTGCTGGTTTTCATTGTAATTCTACACAGAAAAACAAAGCTACACTCTTGATTTTTTTTTTTTTTTTAATTTAATGTGGCTGGGAAAAAAGCCGTTGAATGAGACGTAGTAAATAGGATGACTATGTGTTTTCCTGCAGCAGGCTTTTGCAGGGTGTATCTTTTTGATACTTAACGTAGCAAATGAAAATCAGCAGGTTGAAATTGCAGACCTCATTGGCACTGGGCAGTCTGTGAGGACACTGATGATCCTCACAAGCACTAATACCTTGTATATTAGGGATAAGGCTTTTGTGTGTTTGACGGTGTGTTGAAGTATCACCTGAACTGGCACTTCATCATTCTGGGTTGGAGAGCTCAGATGAACAAAATAGCAACTGATGGAGTGAGGGAAAGAGGGCTCCAAGCCCCCCTAACCTCCCTTCCTTCCCGGGTAGTATCTTATCTGATCGATCAAAATCCAGCTGTTTGCTGGAGGCGGTGCTCCTAATCAGCTCCCTACCAACCTCCGTGAGTCAGCTCGTGATCCCAGGGTGTATAAAACACGCAGTGCAGAAGAAATGAAGAATATGTAGAGCCATGGCAGTGCTCGTCTTTCCAGAACGAAGGGCAAATTGGCTCTTTAAATCCAGGTGTGACCCGGATTTTGTGGGGAAGGTGTTACTGTGCCGTGTGAAGGATTCAACAACTGATACAACGGTCTACAGCATAAAAAGGTACTTCTGTGTGTTTTAAAGCAGACCCTATTTTTTAGTTGCTGCAGTGTTAGTTTACAGCAGTTTTGCCAAAAGTTATTCACACTTCAAGCTGTTCCCCCTCTGGGCTCTCTGTTGTGTGTTGAATGTGTCTTAAGTCATATCAAACAATTATAATGGGCTGCCAGAGTAATTCACTTCAATTGCCTCATTGTAAGTGGGTTGCATTTTTTTTCCCCTGTTAGAAGCATGGTGATATTTCCCAAATGGCTGAAATGAGCCATGTTCTTTCTCCTAAGCACTTCCCCAGTGACTGAAATAAGTAGATGTCATGCTCTTTGCTGATGGGAATAAAATCACACACCGAGAGTTCAGCTGAAAGAGCATCGGGCTGCTCTTCCAAAAGATCAGAAATGAATCATTATTTTATCATTTCTAATCTCTGTGGGCTGAAATTAACCCCAGGCCTAAAGCACAGCAGAGGCATTTAGACCTTCATGGGTATTTAGTCACTAACACCAGGAAATATTTGGTCATAACACCACTGGGGGAACTGATGTTGGACTGTGACCACAGCAGGTACGTGCATGGACATATTCCCAGTGCACACAGGCCACTGCACAGATTAAGAGCATTTTAGTCACATTTAGGTCATAATTGTCCAGAAGGTGGTGTTCTGAGTCACAGGAACTGGAACTTTCTTAGGAAAACTGAAGTGAGTGAATGTTACAAGTAGTTCTAGGCTTTGCGAAACAAGCAGGACCTCCTGGTGGAACTTTTAGAAGGTAGAACTGTCTGATTAACAATTAGAATTCGTTTATATAATATATTGTGCCCTGCTAATAAAGCAGGTGGAGTGGCCTGCAGAGCAACACAAACTCGTAGTCTGCTGTTTTTGCTTTTCAGGCTTAGATTCTCCCCAAATCCATATGCACACCATGAAATAGAGCTTTGTCACCTCTGAATTACTTAGTCTTGCTTTTATTTCTGAAAACAGAAAACAAACCTCAGTGAAATGTCTGAAGTTATGCTTGTCTGAATCTAGGAATATGTTCTGATAAAATGTCCTTAAAAAAAGTGCCAGGGTCGGCAAATAAAGTACAAAATCCGTAGGAGCAATTGAAGTTTTGCATTCTTAGTATGTCAGGATTCAGGAAGAGGTGAGAGATGCATGGGAAGAAAGGGAGCAAATGGGCTGCCATTGCAAGTGCAAACAGATTTATGGCTTCTCTAACCTGCTTTTGGAAGCTAATGCTCCATGGGGCACTATCCTGCCGGCTATAATTGGCCAGATCCCATCACACCCCGGCCCCAATCCCGTTTTATAGCTGTAACAAGCATTGGTGAGGTGCTCAGAGGCGTCACAGAAGATTTGCATTTCACTGCTCTGCTAAACATATGCAGAGAGGCTGAGGATCAGTGACAAAGGCTGTGGAAGGACCATTCTCACTGTGTCAGCTGGGACATTTTCATAAAGAAATGAAAGGTTTGAGCAACCCCTAAGTGGATGGAACACCTGGATTGGAGTTCTTCCTGTTTGAGGGGTAACTTGCTCTATGCGCTCTCTGTTTTCCACAAACACTGTTCTACAGAAAAGACACCAAGAATTGCTGAGCCAAGGAAGCTGCATTAGTACAGTTGCTTTCTCTAAGAAGAAGTCAGAAAATGAGAGCCCTGAAAGATGTCTCTTCCTCTGCCCATTTTGCATTAACCGTGTAAATGAATCCCCCCATGTCAGGGGGTCAGAACTAGATGATTTTTAAACTCCCTTCCAACCCAAACCATTCTATGAGTCTCTGAAGGTACACTGGCCATTGGTGGAGTGGACACCACAGTCCAAATTCCTCACAGTTTAAATGAGTTCCTGAATTGTTATCCAACAGCAGGAGACAGCAGTTCCCTCTGAATTTTGAATTCTTTCCTGAATGCTGGCACAGCTTTACCCTTTGGTCTGGTAGCTGGTGTGCCTTCTGGGAAAGCCAGGGATGTGGGATGATCCCTCCTGGGGGCACAAGGAAAACTAAAGCTAGGCTTCTTGCATCCAGGATGCTTGTTCCAATCCCATGTGTACGATGATGCATATCTCTTTCTTCTTTCAAAAGGTTGAGAAATGCTCTGTTTCTTTAAGAAAACCCCAATATTTAAACAAAAAACCACACTTGCAGGCAATTGTCTACAATTCCTTTCATTCTGTTCTGGAACCCAGAAGAGCCAGGTTCTCCCCAGATTAAGCTGTAGCTGCTGCTGGCAAGCTGAGTTCAGCAGTGCAGACTCTTCATAGATATGTATTGGCTTCTAAAACCAATATGATTATTGGTTTTAGAACAGGAGGAACACGGGCCTCGTGCACAGACTGCCCAGTCCACCAATCAGTTCTACTGGAAATATTACACCCATCAAATTTAAACAATTACTGGGGGTTTTTTTGAGCATGACTGTAGCCCAAAGAGCACAAACCACTTAAAGATGTGCAGCAGAAGCCTGTGAGTTCTATGCAGTGCTGCTGCACGTGTGTCATTATAGACGAGCAGAAGGATGTGTCGTAGACACATTTCTCGTCCCTGAATGCTGCAGGCTGGAATCAAGGTTGGACCTACCCTAAGAAAAGTAATCAAAAACATGACCTTTTATGTAGGTAAGGAGTACAGAGTTACATGGGGTTTATTCCTTAATTGCTTTTTCTGGAACATTACCCGGGCCCTGTGCTTTCTTAGGCATGCCTCAGTTTTTTTCCCCCTGTTAAGCAGTAGCAAAGTCATATTGCAAACTTCCTGCCCATTAAAAGAGGAATTCCAACAGATAAGTCAGCAATAGAAAGAAAAGAAATTGTTAAGAACAAAATAACAGATGAAACAACCATCAATAATATACATCTAATGGTAGGGTTTATCTCCTCTCTGCCTTTCACCACCTGTTACAGATTCGATTGCTTATCATAATTTTCTTGTTTATTACTGATATCCCAGGTGAGTAATACCTGGGAGGGCGTATTCCAGGAGTACAATACAGAGAAATTGTGGGAGCAACCATTTATTGGGATTAATGAGTGCAAGGACAGTAATAGCTACGTGGGAGGGTAGCAGCAGTGATGGAAATAAATAGTCATGAAGGACGCCTGAGACAATGATTTGATTAAAAATAGAAAACTGATCATGTATAAATGTGCAGCCACATCTTTTAGCTAAACCTGCCATGCCTCTTTACCCCTCTTTGCCCTTATTGTATGTGTCTTGCATTTTGGAAAATCAGCATCAAACCCAGTGCAACAGAATTTCCACTGTTCCAAATTTGCTTGAAATGTAGCAATTAACAGGTAGTAAAAAAATATTCCAAACTCCACAGAGATACAGCTTAACCAGTCCAGGTAGTGAAGCTTCCGAAGAATATCAGTCTGGTCGGGGTTTGCAGGTGTTTCTTCGGGGAACAAAAAAGAAAAAAAAAAAAGAATTAAAATGTTGTGAGGAACACAAAAAGCTCCTGGTGTCTTCAGTGGGTTGTGGATTCAGCCCTTAGTGCCTGTGCATGTCTGTGTGGATCAGATGGAATGACTGTGGATTTTTGCTGTGGTCAGGGATGGCAGAAAACCATCTGAGAGTTTCCTTTTCACCCTGTGTACAACTTGAGTAGCTTGAATCTCTAAAAATCAGATCAGGAATCCTACACTAAATCATCAAATATCTCTTAAATTAGCTGATGACAGTCACACCAAAACTACAGAGATTTCAACACTACAGACCATTCATTACTTAAGGAAACTAAATCCTCCTAAATGTGTGTGGCCTAATATATGATTTTTATTATTATTATTACAGTTTTTTCCTTTTCTTCCTCTGCAAATTCTTATATAATTCTGAAGAGCTAGTATAGACAGATACATGATCACACACCCACAGTGCTTATAAGACAAGACTTTAATTTTAAATCCCAAGTGGCACCTGATGGGAACTGGGTGCTTCCTTCCCAGAAGACCTCTTTGGAAAACCTACCTTTTCTCTGTAAAAATGTGATTTCCAGTACTTTGCAAAGGTATATACATAACACATACAAGTTTCCTTTAAAAAAAGAAATTGAAATTATACATTTATAAAAAACCTGGGACTTTGCCATTCTCCAACAACCAGCCTGTCAGGCTGAGAAGTTTCTCAGGGACTTCTGATTTGAGGTGGAAGTACATGAAAGTGTATTTAGAGGACCCGAGGAACCGATGCCTTGGCATAACACCACAGCACAATTTGCGGAATGGCCTCAAAAATGTTAGCATTTTCCTACTGCAATTGTTTCCTTCTCTTTTTAACTCTAGGCACCTTTCTTTGCCATCCAAACAGGACTGCCAGGGATTAGGTTGAATCAGCTGGCTGCTAATATTTTAATCCTTTTGCAGCTCATTGCCCATAGCTGAACTAAGCGCTGGTCAAGTGCCATGTCAGTAGTTCAATGGAATTCAGACTTTGGCACTCTGAAAAAAGGCAACAGATGTGCTTTAATGATTATCTAATAACTTGTAGGTTTTGTTTTTTTTTCTTTTTTCTTTTTTTCTCTGTCGGTTTGCTGTGCTAATGAAATCTAATCTCATTGACCCAACAGACAAAGCAGTAACAGTAAGAACATTAATAGCAAGACAAAGGACGTGAACAATACCACACTCTGGCAAAGGGCCAGAAATCCAAGTGCTGCAACAGGCAGGTTGACTTCCATGCCATGAGCAACCACAAAAAAGTTAGCTCTACAATCTGGGAATTAACTGTGGGAATATGAATCCGACATGCCCTCAGACAAGAGTCCTGAAAAATCCCCTCTCTTCCAGGGATTGAGGAAGACCAGAATAAAATTCCTATTAGGAATCACTAAAAATTCCAGATGTCCGGACCCCAAGTGTTAAGTTTAGCCCTTGACTGTGTCATTAAGGTCCGGGGAGGTGTGTGAAAGATTAATTCAGTTTATGATGCCTGATTTTATACATAAAATTAAAATACTGAAGATAGCATTTTAAGGCTCCTGACTTATGGTTTTCAGTTCATGTTCAGTGACTGCCAGGTCAGGTACTGGGCAGCCTAGGAAAGGAATTAACGAAATGGCACTTAAATAAAACTGGGGCTACAGTTTAGGGCCTAAAATCAGGGATTTCCAAATCAAGTGGACTTAAAATTTGTCATCTTTCCTAAAATGCATCTGGATGTTGTGGCAGCTGGGTTCTCTCTCTATTACCATTCTCACTGCTAGGACTGCTGCTCCAACACACTGACTGAGAACAAGTGCTCAACTCCTGTTGCTTTTTTCCTGTGATTTTATTAGGAATGGAATATCCAAATGTTTTTGTGGACCCGGTGCAACTTTTTAAAATACCAGAATTAGTGTAGGAAATATTTGCAGCAGCACATAGAACTGTAAACAGTTGTTTCAGAATCATTCCTTGGCTTGTGCTGTCACTGCCATGCTAGTCCATGTGTTATACAGTTTTACTGTATATAAATATATATATATAAAGCTTCTTGTTTATAAGAAGCTTTAAAAAGCTTTAAAAAAAAAAAAAAGCAGTTCCATAAAAGACAGCTTTCACTCAAATGCTGATATTTGTAATATATTATTTTAAAATTGTTCTATTATTTTTTTTCCTAGTGTTCTTTATTTGCCTCAAAATATTGTGCTGAGCTGCTGTGGAGCTGACCTGTTCTCTCAGTTATTCCTGGCTGAGCTGAGCAATGATATTGCAGTTTTATAATTACACATGGTGAAATGTTTTCTTCAGCCTTATGCAGCTGAAGTGACTTCATCATGATGGACTGTGTGGCATTAAGGAATGAGGGTCAAATCTAAGCACATAAATCTGAGGCCCTGTTCGAATCAGAAAAGTCTTTGAGTCCATTGATCTTCAGGACTTGTTCTCCATCCCTCTCCTTCCACAAGGGCCACTTTCTTAGTGATCCCTCATTCCTGGCTGTATTTCTTTTGCCTTATCCAGGTTGAATTTGATCTGGCTATCTCTGGCTGGAAACTCCCCTTATGCAGGCGTTGCAATATCCTATTTATATCACTGGTGACATTAATGGCAAACGGGGCACATTAGTAGCATCACGAGAGAGTTGTCAGATGTTGAGGCCGTGACTTCTCCTTATCTCCCCAGATGACAGCAAGTAAATATTTTGGTGTAAGGGACTTAGATGGCAGCCTTTGATCTCCATGTGTGCCCTGCAGAAGCTCCTGGACTCTAGCAGAGATGGGCAGACATCAGCCGTGCTAACACGCAGCTGTCAGACAAGCCACGTCACCTTTAACTGGCAGAACTATTCTTCTTTGGTGGCTGGAATCGGGCGGAATTGTCGTTCTGCCTTCTGCAGGCCCCAAGCCTGGGAAAGGGATAGGCTGGGGAATTAAACTTGCTGGCATCTCTGAGCACTTTTATTGACCTGTGTGGTTGTCAGAGGGGACTGACTGAAAGATCAGAGGTGACCTGGTTGACCGGACGCAGGTTGTTGTTTTAGTTTTAGCCTCAGTGAATCCTATGTGCTTTTTGGAGCCACCAGAGATAAGAGGAGGAAAACACACAAGGGGGAAATGACCCACCTTGCTGGACATAACAATCACTCCGGCAGGAAATTTTGTTGATGTGAAGTTAGAAACCTTTAACCCCATTCGTCGAGGTTTTTGGCCCGTGGAGTTTAGCGGGAATTCTGTGCTGCAAGCCAAAGAGAGGGGAAACCTGCGTGATGAGTGCTGCAAACAAAGCTACATGTTCACCTTTCTGTATTTCCCCAGGGGCAAATCCAGCTTCCCAGGTACATAATCCGTCAGTGAGAGACTGTGCGGGGAATTTGCAGTTCTGCTGGCAAAATGGTGCGCTGAACTATGGGATTCAGCTCCACTTTGGGACTGGGGATGCCTCGTTCAGGTCTTGCTATTATTAACGGCCTGCAAGGAATGCAAACTTCAGCAAAATGTCTTCCCTCCGAAAATATTCATGCAGTGAGATTGAAGGGCTTTTCCCTGCTCCGTAGAGCTGCTTGACAAACCTTGGGGAAGCACCCAAGTTGTCCAGAATTGATATCAAAATAGGCATGCACAGGCATCTCAGTCCTTTTTAGCTATCTCCATGCTCTGTGTGACTAAAACTTCTCTCATCAGCTAAGCAGCAGGCAGACAGCTCCAGACTTTAGAGCAGGCACAAAGTTTTTCAAGTTCCATTGTATTTTGCAGGGAAAATTTATTTACTATCCCTGAACTATCATGGTCTTACAGCACCAAAACACCCGGGCTCCAAATTTGATTCTTGAAGGTATCGCTGACCCTTGGAGTGTTGGGTTTGTTTTAACAAATTCTCTTTATGTTTTTCTGTCAACTTCTATTTTTCCTGTCAACCTCCAGTTTCCCATCTCTCCATCTCTGTGGCTTTGAAGCTTATCCCTGATAAAAGACAGCACTTATGTCAAAATACACTAATGTCATTTTGACACACAAGTGCACAGTCTGGAAGCCATTTCACTTGGCAGAATTATCTCCTTTGGCAGCCTCACCACAGCTGAGTTGAGCTGCTGGGCAATCCCGTGTTTGTCCCTCTCTTTTTGTCAGAGGTAAACCCTTGGGACTTTCATCAGCTCACACGAAATAAACACCAGTGAGAATAGCTCTGAAAAAAACAGACTGGTCCGAGACTGTCTTCTGGGAAACAGTTTCTTGTTAGTTTTGGGGGTTTAATTCAGGGCACCAGGGCAGTCCAGGGGAATGAGTAACAATGTCAGACACAGTGTTTGCTCCTGTCCTTCCTCTTCTTCTGCTAAAGTCACATATTTTTGGTGAATGAAGGCTATAAACATTTCAGAATTACTCCAAATTGCCTCACTGGTGTTTGTGAATAACTCTGTTGTGCTCCTAACTGCAGATCATCTCTCTACTAATTATTCTGCAGGAGATCTGTATTGGTATCAGATTTTTTCCTCGAGGAGAAGAATGGTCTTGTGACTTTGGTACTGGACTTTGGGTCTAGATCCTCCTTTCCCAATTTGACAGGAGGAGCTAAAAATTCTCATACTTTCAGCTACCTGAACTGTAGATCACAGGCCCTGCAGCTCAGTTTAAGTTTTGGAACTTAAAATGTTCTAAATGCAGCTCTCTGGAACATGATGCTCCTCAGTGAAACAGGATTTTTCTTACCTGGCACTACCCTGCTCTCCCAAGGCCAGTTATTTGGATCTTATCTTTCTCATGTAGCGCTAAAACTTGCATTTCTCATTATCTGGTGCCTGACTTGAGATACAAAGACCTGTGGAAAAACAAAGCACTGACAGACACAAGTGAAGAAAAGCAGCATTTCACTTTAAAATGCATGTGCTACATGATGCTTACACTCTAAATAATCCGCTCTTATGGGCCTCAAGACGAGTACCTACAGTCAGTGAATATTATTGCCCTGTCAGTCTCGGCTGTAAGCTGTAAAATGACAGTATAACACCACTTGTCACCTCACAAAGATGTTGTGAATATACACATATTCTTGTTTGAGTTGCACTTTGCTACTGTGGTGATAAGCACCGTGAAAATGTGCGAGGAATTTGCACCAGACTTCGAACAGTGCTGCAGTTCAGTGAGGCCCGGGAGAGCATCACCCTGCTGAAGAGTTAGGTTTAAAATGGACAAACTTTTTGCATATTGAATGAATTGAATGTAAGGGAAATTGAGCTGTGTGTCAAAATAAAAGAAAAAAAAAAGGAAAAAAAATACTTTTGCTTAAATCTGTCTGATCTTAAATAAGAGTCAGAAACTTATGGAGTACCCAGACACTCCAAAAGCAAATATTTACTGCAGGTGCTAGAGGCAGTGTGTTGTAACTTACTTAGTATCACAGCAATGAATTGTTCATTAGAATTTATTTCTTTCCATTAATATTAGAACTAGGATTAAAGTTTGATTCCTTTTGTTTGAATGCAATGCAAACTGCAGACTCATTATGAAGCACCTTGTTGAGTCTGCACCAAGACATGGAGAATACAGAAAAGGACAAAGCAATTGCAAGCAAATCCCAGCTGTTAAAGTAGAGAAGTTGCCGTTTACTTCTCTAGAGTTAGAATTAATTCTCTAGTATGTACTACAAATACAGAACATGCATTATGTGCCAAGGCTGCATGTTTTAATATTCACGTAAAACAGAGACAACCAGGACAGCAAGCCTTTACAAGAAGGCAGCGTGGCTGAGAAAACCATGAAAATGAAATCAAGGCTTAAAATTATCACTGAATAACTTTCCACTGAAAAATAAAAAGTACTTACATAAGTACAAAAAAAATCAGTAATAAGTAATAATGTGACCAAGTGTCACATTACTCAGAATGCAGTAACCCAGAGCCCTTGAAAGAGCAGATCTGTGACTGCTGCACAAAACTGTGACGGAGCTTTTCATAAAAAGACTCTTTTCTGTTTGGATTTAGATCAGTGCTTCGTTCAGTGATTCCTGATGAAGAAGAAGAAGATTCTTTTCTCTCTCAGAGCTCAAAGCAAGTGACGGTAGTAAGAAAACAGTTTCAGTATCTCAATTCATCACTGTTATTAAGGCAATTTATTTTAAAACATGACTTAGAGAACCACAGAGGCCTCATCATGTTCTCAAACCGTGCCCCGTGTCTGGCTCTCTGCCTCGCCTTCATCTGCATCAAATAATGTCTGATGTTTTACTAGGAAATATTTAGGGCAATGAATCAACACGTCCTCAGAACAGAAACAAAATCTTTCCCACATATTCTGAGAAGTTTTTGCACGCTGGAAATCAGTTAAGAAGTCTTTCTAGTTTTAATTGCTAACACAAATTTGAAAGACAGGACTGGGTGCTGGGTGGTAGATATGTGTTTATATTTACCACGGGCAAATTAAACAGAAACAGAGGCCATAACTCTACTGGCATGTTGGAAAACAACAAAGTCTGGAAGGTTTTCATCCTCTTGAACACTTTATAATGCAGTCCAATCGATTAGGAGGGCCAATATCCTTCAGAAATCTGCTGTGAAGACGATTATTCAGAATGTTGGAACGTTGGGGCTGCTGCAATGCTTCTCCAGGCTAGTGAGTTTTAATCCAGTAATTCAGAAAATAGTGAATGCAGGGAAGGACTGTTAGCCTGAAAGTGCTGTGAGTTTAACTCAGTCTTGAGCCTAGATAAGGTTACAGCCAATGGCACTGGATGAACACATGAAAAGCACAGTACAGATTACGCTGAGGTTACCATGTAGTGTTTTTTATACTTAAAAGACACCAACGTTAAAATTTCTGATTAGCAAACACTCTTTCTTGGATGAGTACTCATCTCATAGGTGTAAATATTCAACATTGGAATGTTTTAAAACAGAGGAAAGAGACTGAGGGTTTTCATGTTGTCTTAAGGTTATCTCTAGTAAAACTAGTTGCAAAGAAGAGAAAGAGGGAAAAAAATTTAACCGGAGTTCGGGGTTTGGGGGGCACATCTCTTACAAGTGAAGAGTATTTACACTCTGCTTATTTCCCCTAAAGGGTCGAAGAGAAAAAAATATTTTCAATTATCCCCAACAAAGACAAATCTCCTGCTTTGCTTTGCCAAAAATGAACTCAGGATGCACACTGATATTGAGTTTTTGTTATATATATATGTAAAGAAGGCTGCGAAAAAAAAAAATCCCCCTGTTGATTTATTTCTTGGAACAACTCTGGCAGTCCGTCTGGAGAGAAACAGGGGCTGAGGGGAGTTACCTGCTTCCTCTTTCCCTGCAAACATTCGATTTAGTTCAGACTCAGCAGACTGAAAGCCAGGAAACAGCTCAGGGGAAGGTGTTTCTGCCCAGACAGAGGCCAACACGAGAGGTGAGAGGTTACAGCCATGTGCTTCAGCCGCAGCACAAAGCCTCCCAGTTTGAGGGGCATCTTGCAGGGCAACGTGCACAAAATGCACAAAGCTCATTAAGGCAGAGCTCAGGGAGGTCTGTGCCGCCCTGGTTGTTACAACAGCTGGCTGAATTCAACTGCAATTGTGGTGGACAGCAGCAGTTGGGGGCCTGGCTTGCTCTCCGGCCACGAGGGACCACTGCTATGACCTGTCATCACTCATCTAATGAGCCTGAAACAGGAGCAAAGGCTCCTTGGCCGTGCTTTGCTATCTTTAGAAGGCTGGTGGCACAAACCCCCAACTGCTGTGTGTGGCAGGCCCAGTCGGAGCTGAGCTCCGGGTACCGATGACAGAGTGTCGGCGTCAGTTCACACGCCTAATCCCGGGCTCAGGCAGGCAGGCTCTGCTGATCCCCGGTGCACAAGCACACATGTGCTCTCTCTAGTTGAAGCTTTAAAAGTGCCTGGAAGTCTCTGAAGCCCTGGCATTCAAAGTAAAACATCCACCTCTTGGGTTTTGGCCGCCCGTCCTTTGTGCGGCCGTTATCCTTTCATTTATTAAACGCTCGCTTTTACGGGGGGATAAACCCCGAGACTAAACAAAGTATGTTTATGAATGCCACGGGCTGACCTCAGTTACGGCTGGATCGGCAGGGAATAAACACGATGCCGCACCAACAACTGCGTCATGGTTTGAAAAGATGAGGTCCTGAGCAATAAAAGCTCGCTGAACAGCACCCACATCTTTATCTCCAGTCACAGACTGTTAATGTATCGACTGGAACTCTGTTGCTGGATTTTTCATCACACAATTTTTTCCGTTCGGCAGTTTTGATCGACGCCTGCCTTGCTGCTTGTTTCTCTGCTGTGGTGCCTTGGTGACAAGCCAGGTTTGACCCGAGGATTTCTTAGCCAGACTCCAGCATGTGGCTTGGCTGTTAGCTTGCCACAGAAATAGGAAAACAAAGGGTGTAAAGGAATTTTCTGAGGAGGAAAGGGACAACAATTTTAAGACAGAGGAATGGCGACATCCTTAAAATCTCTGCATTTGGAGATTTTAAACTTTCTGCGTTCAGATGTTTTCTTAATGGATGAGCAATTCACCTCGTGAACGACTTGGAGTCTCTACATTCCAGGTTATGGGAGCTGACAAAACAAGAGAGAAAACCCCCTTGAAAACCTTTTTACCTCCCTCAGGTTTCAGCAGCAAAGAGCTGTGACAGCCCCTCAGTCGGCTCCCGTGCAGAGCTGCTTTTGGTGCTGCCTAATGAGTCCTTCTCATGAACCGTGGGCAGGCGGCTGGGAAGGCCGGTGAGGGCCCCATCCCTGGCACTGTGTGTGCACGGGTGTGACTTTGTACACATGGACACGCCATTCACACCCCCACAGCGAGCTGGGAGTGCACATGCTGGGAGGACTGGTCTCCCCCTTGGGTGTCACACCACCTCTGGGTGCCGGGCAGGCTCAAGGGGGTGGATGGATCCACCGCGGGTCTGACCTCTGGAGATGCGCGGGGTGGAGGCAGGGAAAGCTCCTTCCTTGGCAGGAGACAACGTTGGCTTCACAAGTTCTGTGTTCAAACAAGCCAAGGGATACGGCAGTAAAAGCAGCAGGGGGAAAATAACTGTATATTATTCATATCTCAGCATTTTCAGCTTGGGGCTCTCACTGAACCTCAGCATGAGTTATTACCCGCTGAATCAAGCCTTAGGCTAATTTAATTATAGGAACATCTTATTAAAAGGGAAGGAAATGAGAAAGAAAATGAAGACAATATTCCTGGAGTACCATCTGTGTATCTGGAGCTCATTACCCATTTCAGATCTCACAATTAGCTATCCCAAAATGCATCACCCCCGAGTATCGAGGGATCATCTTTAGCTCAGATGACGTTCTTCAGATATACTCTCCAGAAGTAGGATCCAAGGTCTGCAAGTGTTGATTTGGTGTCTTTAAAGTAAAAATGAGTTGGATTGGAAATTGATTGGTGCACAAATTTCAGGACTAGGAAAAAATGCACTTGGCTACGTAGAGGTCTTCAGGATGAGAAGTTTTAAACCAGAGATCCTGCAGACATACCCTAGATCTTCATGAATTTAAGACTTTTCAACAACAGCAGTTAGTGAGGGCTTTACTAGTATTTCTCACCTCACACTCCTGTGCAACATGGCATTTGCTGTGAGTTCTGTCTTCTCATCCAAAGCATGGGAAACTTGGAACAGTGAAAATCTCTCCTCTGATAACTGTAAATGAAGGATGGCTGAAGCACCAAACCATAGTTTGTAGTGCCAGAAAACGTGAAGAATTAAATGTATTCCTGACAAGAGGATTTGGCCCAGTGTTATGAAACTAGGTTCAAAATTTGGATTTAGATCCTTGCTACTTCTAGAAAGTTCAGAGGTGTTTGAGACCCTAATTTCAGTTCAGACCTACCTCGTTCTCTTTTTGGAAGTGATACGGCTGTGGTGGCACAGTAGCAGAGAACGGGAACTCTGCTGATACACCTAATGTTTCCTTTGCTTTGTTTACAGAGTAGGGATAAGATCTCCACAAGTCCAACCCAGGGATGAAACTACTGAACTTCTAAGCAAGTAATTTTTCATTTTTTTTTTCATTGACTACAAGAAAGAGAATTGGATACCCAGCTCTTTGGAAAAGCAAGCCATTCAGTATTAATGCTTAACATTATATTTGTTGTGTATTGGCATTTTCATGCAAAACTGGGGAAACCCTTGGCAGGAGAGCACAGCTAAGGATGCAATCTTGCAATCCTTCTAGAGCTGAGCGTTATTTGTGAATGAGACTTGAGTCATCTCGCAGTGTATGTATATTAAACTCCAGGAATACATGGCACTGCAAGGACATCCTTGGAGCAGTCTGGGCCCCAGTTCCCCCACACAGCATCCCATAGGCAGCTGTGGGAGGGCTCTTACCCCCTGCTGCGCTTCCCCTGCTCCCCAAACTGGCTGCTCACATTCCCAAAATGAAACACAGGGCTGTTCCAGCCCCAGGGCGACCTCAGCTCTGCCCACCATGCTCTGTAATCCCCCTTGTCTGTGCTACTGGGAAGACAATCCCGACTCATGTATAATTTGGGTTTATTTCCAACCATTCCCTTTTCTCCACAGCAGCATTTGGGCTTTTTTTCCCTTATAATTTATTAATATATAGGTTATAACAACACAGAATAATTTTGCAGGAGAGTGAAATCCTACTTTTTTCTGAGCATGTCGTGCTTTTCCTTTCACTGAGGTGTCACTCCTCAGCTCTGATCCACCAGCAACCTCTGATTTCCCAGCGTCGTTTTGCAGCTTATGGACATCCTCATGGCAATCCCAATGCCCTGTGACTTCCTCTCCCTCATCAAATGCCAGGCAGCAGGGGACAATACCATCAGCTAAAGGGATTTTGGGGCACTGCTTTTGGACTTAACTTCTGTATGTTTGCTCAGCGAAGCTTTCTGTAGCCCCAAATCCCAAGGGCACCCTGTACCTCACCTCCCACGGGTGCTGGAGGGCTCTGCAGAGAGGCTTCCACAGCATTTAAACCCCGTAGTAGAAAACAGCAAGAAGGATTGGTAATTCATGCACCAAGTGTGAGGAGGATCAGGAGAGAAGCCTTTCTTTCCTCCCCAAATTCATCCTGCCAGGGGAGGCACAGGGGAGGAAGGAGCAGCTCTGGATGCAGCACAGTGATGCTCCCACGACGCGGTTCCTCTGCACACGCAACTGCGGCTGCAGCACAGAAACTTCTCTGCGTGTAAGCACAGGGGGGAAAAAAAAGGGCATAGAGTAAGTTCTCAGGCATTTATATAATGAATTCTCCATTCTTGGCCTTCACTTGAGCCAAAGAAATACACTGAACCATGCCAGCTTATGGCTTCGCCACCAGTGCTTTCAGCAATTAAATTTAAAGCATTTAAAGTCAATTTAAAGCACTGCAGACTGGCTTCGGCCAGAAGTGATTGCAGAGCACTGAGATGAAGTCAGAAAGAGCGTGTAGAGCAAAGAAATCACCTGAAAAGGGAAATGCTCACAGAAGCCAAATTTAACTTCGCCGGAGGAACCTGCGTTTCGCCGAAATGTGTCGAGGCTGCCATCTGGTGACAGCAAAAGGAGTCTGGGCGCCAAGAATAATTCTATTTCAAACTTTATTTGAAATAGTATCACTTCAAAGTGATACTTTTTCCGTCCTGCTGAAGGACTTAGTCTTGAGCTAGAACTGGGAGTTTTCTAATCCGAAATGTAGAAGCGATTTGTTCAAACGTTTACATCTGCTGTTTTCAAACCAGCATTTCAACATAAACTTTAATTGCCTAAACTGACAAAAATAAAACAATAATAATAAAAAAAAGGTGTTTCACTCTGAAATACTAATTTGGAATAGAAATATTTGGGGTTTGTTAGCGTTTGACAACCGGTCGTATTTTATTTGGGGAAAAAAAGGGGATTTTTTTTTTTAAAATCTTTTGAACGAGAAACATATTTATGACAATTAGTGGAGCTTGTCACGGTCAGAGGACACTGATTTCCCTCTTGGATTTATTTTTTTAATTTTAGTAATAGAGGTGCAACTCAGGACTTTTTTTCAACGATAAATTGGGCTGGGCAGGTGCAAAATGTACACTGGAATTTTTAAGAGGACTAAAGCAGGGAGGGGTCAGAGAATTTAAACATGACCAGCAGTATGAGTGACTTTATGTTTGTGTTGTCCTTGGCCTGGATTTCAAATCCTGTGTGATTCTGCCTACAAACACACTGATACATGCACCCAACTAGTGTTATCAAAGCAAGCTGATTTTCTATGAGCTCACTAAGGAAGTGTGACACAATTTTGTGTATGTAATAATGAAAATATTCATTATACATAAGTAAAAAGGAAATATTTCTGCAGCTCATTGTTTACTACAACATATACATGGGTGAATTCACATTCTTATTGCAGGGGGTGTAAAATGGCACTTAGGGGAACAGAAAATCAGTGTCTTATTGAGATTATGACTATTTCCGTGAAGACCAACCACAAAATACTCACTTTTGGGGCTTGGAAACGGTTCAGACAATGTGCCCCACAACCCCACGTCCTGATACTTAAAACTGAATGTGTAGAAAAACAATCCTGTTTCTCATTCTTTGAAAGATTTTGCAGTTTCATGGCAAAGGTTTGGGTTTGCCCTAGAATGAAACCACAGCTAATTATCTTTAAGGGGGAAACAAAGAAAGAAACCCAAAACAACGTATGCCCAGCATCCAGAGCACTTGGTTCTCCAAATTAAGCCCCATAGGACAGTATGGAAATGGAAAGCTATGAAAATGAACCTGCCTGCAATATTTTGATCACGTTGGCTCCTGTCTTTTTAATCCCAAATCTCATCTTTGTCCTGAAAAATTCCTCCTAGGGGAAGTTTCTGCTGAAATGAAAGCTTCTGCTTGGCTCAGAGGTGTTTCCCAAAAGGTTAACTTGCAACTGGTTGTTTGTTTGCCTGTTTTGCTGCATTACTTTCTTCAGTATTATTAATTGCTCTGGGCAGCATCATTCATATCCTGACTGCCCTTTAGGCAGAAGTATCGTAACTGTGGTTATGATATCATGAACAATAGAATGAGAAACTTGTCAACTCTGAGGGCAACGGCAAGACAAGCCCTTAAAAGAGGTGGTCCATTTATGACAGCATCCAGCATGTGTTCATGGCAAACTGGAGGAAGACAGTCCAAGAAGGAGAAAAAAATATGAAATAATACAGCTCAGGTGGCAGTGGGGTCAAAGAATGAGTGGCCCAACCAGAATCCTTTTTTTTTTTTTTTTTGGTAAGCTTCCCTCATGCCAAGGGAGAGATTAGGAGGAGGAGGATGACTTAGCTTTGTGAGGGTTTAAAGGACAGCATGGGAGGAAGCAGGACAAAGTAAAGTTTGAAAAAGTGACAAGTTGGCGGTGGGAGGCTGATACCACGGGCTGATTAAAAGTCAGAGGTGATTAGAGCTGATGCTTTGGAACAGTTTCAGCCAAATGCATTTCCATCGAAGTATGTTTTCTTAACTGGAGTCAAACATTTCATGTCTGATTAAAACAAAAACAAAACAAAACAGTGAAACTTCCCAGGGAAAGTTTGGTCAGGAAGTGTGAAGAAGAAGCAGAGAGAGAGAGTACATGGGCATATTGTACTCCATTGCAGCTCAAAAGAAAATGGGCTTTTCAGTCTCAAAATGTCCATGATGTTGCCTTTGCCTACTTGTATTTCACAAGAGAGCAGGGACAATTATGCAGGGTGCAACTCTGGAGGGATTTCAAGGTGAAGACAACAAGTCTTTTTTGTTTGAGAAAGCAGAGACTTGGAATTCTTCAAAGAGAGGAGGGCTGTGGTCAAAGCAGGAGGACAACAGGACAGAGCTTTGTACCTCGCTCAGGATGGCAACAGGAAGGGACAGATGTCAGGGTAAAAGGGAAAACTCTTGAGGCCACTGCAGAGTAAAAGTTATGCCCATTAAAATATACCCAGCAGAACACTTTGCAGATTTAAAATGCGCATCAGCAATTAACAGGGAAAGAAGGACAGCGGGAACAACCAGACAACAGATTAAGGAGAATAAACTATTTTGGCTAACCCTGAATATTTTTTTTTCCCCTCATCACACTGTATTTATCTTGATGAGCCATCGGGGTACATCAAAATATTCTTGAAGACCAAGTTTAGGCTGGAGATCCACTGTGTGCTTGGGACAGCGAAGACAAAGTCCTGTGACTCTGCACAAAAAGTGGCAGGAGAGGAGTGAGTTTTCCCCATTTATGTGTCATCTTCCACTTCAGAAATAATGAGAAGTTGCCCCCAGCCTGCTGGAGGCAGAGGGTCTGCTGCCTTATCAGATGACATTAGGCCCAGATTCTCCGAATATTTCTGCCTCTATCTCATCTAGATTGCTCTGAAGAAAAATGTCTGCTCATGACAAGTTGGCAAGGCAAAACAAAGAGCATAAAGTTGTTTGGATACTGCAGAAACTGCTGCTCCCCATATTTGACTTATGAGCTCTCTTCTTACGAAGTTATCAGTGCCTCAGGCTGCTCCAGGAAATGCTAAAGCAGAATTTTACTCTCAGTAAAGACAAATGATGTGATTTGAGATACCAGCATTTCCCACTGAGCACTCTGAGAAAAAATGACTGGAATACTGTTTCAATGTTATGAAACTACCAAAATATGCTTCTTTAATTTAGCTTATATCACATTCTGACTATTTAAGGCTCTCAGTATTAAACTGAAGAGGCGCAGTGGTTAGTCCCATTTTCTTGAATGAGATTACCTTCGTATTTACAGCTGAATAAAGGCATATGTGATGCTTCCAGGATGCTTAAGGCAGTCAGAGGCTGCTACAGGTAAATCCTTTATCTATTTGATACTTCCATGGCATTAATGAAGCTGGGTAAGGAAATGCTCAGTAGTGGAACAAGAGGAAAAAGTAAAAGGCTGGAGGGTAAAATTGACCATATTAAGTCAAGTTTTGTCTCAAACACTCTACGGCCTGGCATAGTTCTGGAGGAGAGGGTACCTGTGGAAATCTCCTCCAAAAGAGTAACAAACAGTTGTGTAAAAATAGAGATTAAAAAAAATGAAAGGGACCATTTCATTTGTGACAGTCAAGGACGTGTCTGTAAGACACTGCTCCACAAAAGAGTTGTCAGGCTCAGTAAGAAGCTCTGGTGTCACTTCAAAAAGAGATTTTGAACTAGGCTGAATGAGGAGAAAGAGGAAGGATGTCACAGGAGTGATGGGAGCAAGCCCAGGGTTATGACTTTGCCAAGGACTTTGGAACAGAAAAAGGGGACAGGATAGCATTTCCAAGAGCAGAGCTGGCCAAAATATGTTTAATTATTAGTGAGTTTTGGTTGAAATGAGTGTCTAAACCAAAAGATAAACAGAAATATAGGAAAAAAAAAAGTGGTGATATTTTCACAGCATTTTCAGTTGGTGCTTTTATTAATCTTCTTATTGATAGTGTCATAGAAGTACTAATAAAGCCTACTTTTATGGGTAACCTCTCCTTCAGCTCTGCAAAGCCCTGACATTTATTTTGACCATTGTTTTCACAACTGGTACTTTATTTCTTAAAAAAAAAAAAGGCCATTTCCAATCTGAAAATTACAGAAAAATACCAAGATTTGAAATGACTGTGAGATTTCAAAATACATTAGGAGTGCAGAAGTATATACTATATACTGACTCATCCCAGCTGGGGAAGGTGTCAAGGTGAAGAACCTGCAGTGGGAAGTTCAGCTAGACCTAATTTGGGCATAACTTTTTGGACTGGTTAGGCAGGGAATTTAGGGTGAACAGGTTCCAGATGTAGACACCATGGAAAGGTCCCAGTCGAAAACAATGCTCAGAGTGTTGTCCTCAGCAACAGGAATTGCATTGCTGCTGTTCCTGAGCTTGAGAAAAGGGAAGGTTGATGACCCCCTGCTTTGGAATGGGATCCCCCAGAGAATAAAGATGGTTGAGAAATAGTGGATACGTTACTTATGTAGTCACCAGCATTTTTCAGATGGGATCAAAAATACACTTTTCTAATAACTTCATGTATTTAAATACACTGAGTGGGGACAGATGGGTCAAGAGCTGATCTCTATGAGGCTCCCCTTGATTCTTCCATCAGGAAGGAGGAAACAGTGGAGAAGGAGGGAAACTAGCCAGGAGAGGGCAGAGTCATAAAAGCTAAGGGAGGAGAAGATTGGAGGGGCAAGTTGGTGGTCAACAGGGTAAACCACTGGAAAATGGGGAAGGGATTTGGATTTCCAGCTTCGTGCAGGATGGGCTTTGCAAAGTGCTCCAGGAGAGGGAACAAGGCAGCATCTGGGACAGAGGAGAAGGGAGGAAGCCCCAGTCCCAGCTGGAGCTTCCACATCCACTCAGCTGAGCTACACTGCAGATTAACAGGACTTTGGCGACCTACTTTCCTAATCTTGGTGAATGTAAGACTTCAGCATAGAAGCTTTTTCTGAAACAGGATGCAGTTTCAGGCAAGAATGTTCCCTCAAAAGTAAATAAACATGAAACGGATGGGATGTTATGTTCTATTAACACTAATCACAGACTTTTCTGACTGTTGAATTTTCTGAACACCAGACTCCTGTCAGGGCTGTTCCTGTTCTCTCTCTCTCTCTCTGTCTCCTTTTTGGCTCAATGAGATTAAAAATCTATTATATTTATTGTACATTCAGGGTTGTGCAGGGATCATCCAGGCCTTTCATACTTTCAGTAGCTTGAAGGTAATTTGAATTTGCATGGTGCCTATCACACAAGCCTTGGCACTCTGTATTTGAGTTGACTGATTTTATCATAAATGCACACAATTGAAACGGTGCCCACTTATGCGTGACTTGAGCCTGATGTGCTGTTATCCTTATCAAAAGTTCCACCTGACATAAAAACTGCAGGCACCAGCACCAGTTGCCTTTCTTCAAAATGATGGTTGAATTTATTTCCAGTCTCCGAGGTTTTTATGCTTGAAAACAGGCAGAGCGTATATGAAAAAGCACACAGAAATTACGTGTTTGAGACACAAACACTGGAGGAAAGCAAATTTATTTTGTCTTAAAGGAAGAGACTGTGCCCACTTCTGCAGCCCAATTTTCCTCAGCTGCTGCTGCTGCTGTGCTCTCACAGGATGGCAGCTGAAAGGAGGTGTCCCCTCCTTGTTTCATCATTTAGGGAAGAATTTACAGATGTAAACTGTCCTCCTTGATACCACTAAAGAGTGTTTCCAATGGCTGAATTAAGGATGAACCAGGAGGGTCAAAGCCTCGTGGAAGTCTGCCTTCAGGGTGTGAGTAGCATAAGAAACAGAGCACTGCAATATTTTCTGGCTTAGCTGTATGGATACCGTGCATATTTATGTGTATAATATATGGTTATTTATACGTATTTCTGTATGGTCATTTATGCATAGCCCAGCATCTCATGCAGTAATTGTGGAAGTCTTTTCTCCTATGCTCACATAACAAATGACATAAGAGTTTGGAAATCCAGCTACTACTTAAATAAGATGGATGAACATACAGGATAATGGAATTAGACTAAAATTCTACAAAGGCAATGCATCTCCTTGTTTGTTTTATGTAGACAGACCCAAAGCTCAGCGTGCTGAGTTACAGGTTCATTTTAATGCCGGTAGAGCTACAGTTCATTTTAATGCCGGTAGATGGAGCTTGACACCTCTTGGCAAGATCCCCTCAGTTTAGAACAGCACGGGAATTCTTCCTGGAGACAGGAAAGTGATCTTTATTCTTCTCCTTTGGGCTTAATTTGCTGCTGTGGATAAGATTTGTGACGAAAAACACTGTCAAAACCTTACCTGTTGAAAAGCAGCTACAGATACTCTGACTGTGCAGAAAGGCAGCAGGGAAGCTTGTTAATGCTGCTTTGAAAGTATCGTGCCTCTGGATTGTTTTGGACTGTGTATTTTGGCTTAACTTTTCACAGACAGTCAACATTAAGTCTTTCATGCTCATGTGAAACTGAGGCAAATAGGACTTGCAGTGGGGCTAAGGAAGGCACGCTCTGAAGAGTTTTGGTGCTTGAGGATAGAGCTGAGCAAAGTTTTAAATGCTTTACTGATCCTGGCCCTGGTTGGCCTAATTTCTTAATAACAAACACCAAATAACGTAGGAATGTCTCTCTCTTGTGAACACAGAAAATGCAGTTCTTAATCCATATGTTTTGAACAAATCCCGAGCAGAAGGGTTGTCTGCCTCATTTTTCTGTCCTCGGGAAGGCTTTACAAAATTTGTATCTGCAAATTAAAAACACTTGCCCCCCTTCCAGAATTGGTAAGATAACATGTAGGCTCTCCCACCCTGGAGTTATGAGTGTAGCAAGCTGTTTATTTTCAGGATTTGAGGGGGGTTTTTTTCCCCCTCCTGGATGGTTACCACTTGTTGCTCTCTGGGTACCTAACACCCTTTTTCACAAAGGAGTAACTTAGAAGAAGTCTTTGATCCTCTGGACAGCAAGACACTGATTTCAGCTGACATGACAGGTAATCCCCTACTTGAGTAACATGGGGAGAGGACCAGTGCCAGGCCTAAAAATCCTCGATAAAACACGCACAAGAAATGACGAGAACCGAAGGTTACTGTGGGAAGCTGCATTTCATCTTAAACTGCAGCACATGCCACTGCAATTACAGTAATGGCAGCAGAAACAGGGCTGAACCAGAGGGGTGACGGACCAGGCAGTGGGAGGAGGTGTCCACGTTCAGCCTGAGTCACAGTGAGTTTGCAGATAAAATGCAGTAAAATAGTTTGGCCAGGACAGTGTGAACAGACACAAGGAGAGATAAAGTCAAGTGATGCTTTGAAGGTGGTCTGATCTTTAAATATGCTGGAGATTAGAGAGGTTGTGAGAGCAGCGAGGCCTTGCTGAGCAGGGGCTGGATCGTTATTCCCGACTTTTTCTCAGCATGAGGAAATGAAGGAGTCGTGTTCCTACAGATAATGGTGCAGTGCTGCCCTGGCCCTTCTGCCAAGGCTGTGCAGCCCTGCCCGGTGTCAGTCATCTACAGAGATAGCACAGAGTTGCACAGGAACAATCCTGACCTCAGCTGATCCCAAGTGACTGCAGGAGGACACGGCGTGTCCAACTGAAAGTGTGTTTCAAAAAATTCTTTCAAGTCAACTTCTGTGAATGAGGGTAAAACAAGATGAAGAAACCCCCGCCAGTACTAAAGCTCATTCCAGTGATCTTGCATGGGGCACTCAGCAAGTGGCACCAAAGGGTGTCCTTGATACCGTTCTCTGCTTCATTTGTAAAAGAAACTCCACTCTTCCTTGTGTCTTGTCCTTCTCCTTTGGAAAACTGGAACTAAGCTATGTCCTTTGCCACTTTCCAAACTCTTCAGAGATTATTTTCTCAGTGAGAACACAAGACACAATGTTAATGGTACAGGCAAATATTCAGAAGTCCATATTTTTTGAATAAACCAATAGGAAATTAATTGCTCATTCAAACAGCTTCAGTGACACCAGATCATGGCCTTGCTCAGAAAACCTATTATCCCATTGTTTTTATTATCTTTTTATGTTTAACCGTTCTCTCTATTTTCTGTTGCCCATCTACTCTTGCGCTATTATATATCCTTTAATCTGGTGATGGCAGATTATGAGTTCTCTGGCAATGGGTTTGTTACTTCTTTCCTGGAGCAGTTAGGACATCTTCAGGCTCTGGAGCAAAAGTAAATGCTGACTACTCCTTTTGATGCAGAGGAATGTTACAACACAGTCCATTACCAGCTGATTAGAGGAGCAGAAATAAACCTTGAGCGTGAAGCTGTAGTTCCCTGCTCAAATGACACCAAACCTATTTATAGGCACGGAGCAGGCAGAAAGGAGATGAGGAACCAAAACATTAAGGAAATAATTTTCTCAGTCACTACCAGGCAATGACAGAATTATCTTACCAGTATTTAGCTTTTGATATTGGAGAGCAGAAAAGTGTGTGAAGGGCTCTGGGACAGCCTCACACGACTCGCTGCGCTCCCAAGTCGGAGCACCACACTGGCTTGGGGGCAGCTGTGGAAAGGCTGGACACTCTGAGGTGGACAAAGGTCTGAACAGAATGTGCAGTGTCTGCTTTTCCAGGGAAGTGACTGAAATTAATGACATCCTCCGTGGTATTTTTAGACGTTCTCTAATCCCTCGCTCCCGAGGACCCAATGATGAGTAGAGTAGAAGCGATCACGATGGGACGGTGCCAACATCCAAAGCTGGCAGATGCTAAAATTGGAAGCATTGAAAGCTTTGATGGATGGAACAAGATTTTAAAAGATTTGAAATTTTTTGGATGAACGTATTGAAACTCAGACACACGGAAGTGGGAGCAAGTGATTTTATTTACTGACCCCACCCAAATGACACGATCACATAGAAAAATACGCCTGGTGGAGACAAGAGGCCCATTTCTACCACAGTCACAGTCTTGCAGAATAGAAATGATACAAAAAATGATGGATATATCAAAGTTTAATTTGGGCAGAGAATATTTTGAACAAACAAGCAAAAAAAAAATTACTTTTAGGCCTCACAGTGACTGGGACTTGTAGTAAATTGCCATTGATTGTTATCAGGGGAGATCATGAGGCACATTGCAGGTTATGGTACAACCTAACTCTGAGCCAGTGCTCTAGGAATGAACATTAAAGGAGGATTAAACAGCAGGAAAACCTGACATCTGGATAGAGGCACATGCAAGGTCACACAGCATAAACTTCTGTTTTCCCTGAAGTAAAACATTTCTGCATTATATTGGTAGGGGCTGCCAGGACATCCCACAGGCTGTAAATGCTGCATATAACTACAGGGTCTTTACTGATGAAGATAAAACTGGCTGGCTGTGCTCTGCTTCACATCCCGAGTGCTGGTCATGGAAGAGGGGAGGAAGAATTCAACCGTCCCTTGTTGTCTTACTCTCTGCTTAGCAAAAAGTGGTCCAGTCTAATCAAAGTCCTTTCTTCAGGGACCCTCACTCCAGGACTTCAACACTGTGCAGTCCTGCATGGACTTGGTGTTCAGCCAGGCTGTGGTCAGGGAAGAAGGGGAAAAATGAGGCCATCACCTGGAGCTGAGCAGTCACTTCCCAGCTGGAAAATGGGAAATCACTTCCCTGTGGACAGCAAGTGCCCTCCTTGCTGCTGATAAACAAACAGCTCCTTTCTGCTCTTTCTACAATACTGTTTTTCTGGGGTTTTGCTAAAGAGAGGGTTTGGGATGTCAGCTCAGATAATTTAGCAGGTCGAACGTATTTTCCTATGAAAATGTTACAACAAGAGCAAAACCACTTGAGAAGTTGACGTCTGAAATTATACAAAACTCCCTGCTTGAAAGGTATAATGTAAGAAAGGTAATTTGAAATGCATTCCCTCTGATTTCAGTGGTATTATTCAGGGTTTATGCAGACCTAAGCGACAACAATCTTCAGCCTGGCCGTAGCATCCATTTCACAGAGCTACAGAGGAATTGGCCTTTCTCAGGAATGCTTGTTGCTGCAAAACAGCCAAACCCTTCTGAAACATCAGCCAGGGGCTACTGGGGCAGAAGGAGAAAAATAAAGAGAGAAGGGGGAAAGAATCAGGTCATTTATTTGAGGAGGAGAAATTAATTCATTGAAAGAAAGAGGTTCAGTTCTAGAAGTACTGAAAACGTGTAACAGACCATCACAAACCTGAGGAGGAAACTATGGTGAGAATGGTGCAAGCAAAACGGAGAAGAAAGATTGAGGCCAGACTGGGAATTCAAACTCTGAGATTTCACCAAGGGAGTAAACACAGGACTAATTTGCCAAGTAAGGTCATTAAAGAAAAAAGAGTTGGATGACTTGTGGGGAGGACAGATGTTCTTTGAGTGAGAGAGTGGATTTAAGGTTTTAGTGGCACAGCAGGAACACGGAGAAGAGATAAATGTAAAAGGCTTGTTGGACTCAGCGCGCTTTTCCTTTTCCTGTTCAGCAACGTGTTCAACTCCTGTCTCTGATGTGTTGTTTCTAAACAAAGACAAGCACAGGTCAGAGGAGGACAGTTCACTCAGGTAGGAGAACCTCAGCCAAACGAGCTCCCAGTGAAAAGCCACTGAAAGTAAGAGGAAAATAACAAGTTATGTCAGGGACGAATCTGAATTGATTTGCCATTTAGCTGGAATTAGATAACACTGTTATCTAATGTTAACCAAGTTAAGGAAGAGGCATATAAAAATGTCAATAGTTAAAACCTGTCACCTGGAGGGCAGGGAAGGAGGTTTTTTTTCTCCCCTTCCTTTGGCAGTTCCTAAAAATGTTTGCACAGGTTTTATTGAGTGATTCAAACGGGTCACGGGCAGAGGGAAAGATGCTCTGGCAGGTCATTACATTCTTCATAGAGTTGTTATTTGAAAGTTAGGGGAGGTGGGAGGCAGAAAACAGCGATGGACAGAACATTTATTATTTATTTAATATCTATTATTATTATTTTTATTTCCTAAGGAAAATACGTGTTTGCAGTGACTCCCCAGTGAAAGGGAAACTTGGAGGGTCTAGAATTCACCTGGATTCCCTGATGCACTCAGGGTGTGAAGCAGAGCACAGCCAGCAATCAACATTGTCCCAAAAACTACAAATTCAACCTGTTCCAGTTATCAGTCACTTCACAGGAATATTTAGTGCCTGCTGCCCTAGAGAACAATAATCTCTGAGTAAGCCCTGAAGAGTCAGCTGTTTCCACACCACCCTGTGACCAGAAGCTGATGTTTGACAATCACTTTTGCTCACTTATTTTCTCCGATATATCGAATTTTTTTTTTTCCACAGAGAAAACTATCATATCTTCTGGCCTCCCTGCAGTCTTATTTCTTTTGCTTCCTTGCCTGGACCCTAGACCAGGACCAATTTTTTCAGTTTCTCTCTCATTCTCTTGGGGAAGGAAGCACAGCTTTCAGCACCGATCACCTTGAGCCATGCCTGAGGATTTCCCTGTGACTCTTCTGCACTTGTCCTATTATCCTTTCTATGCCCACCTAGTTGTTTGGTGCAGATGAAGCTGTAAAAAGTGCAAATATTTTGTGAAATACCAAATTTCACACTTGTCTCTCAGTTTGACCCTCCTGGATTGGAAGCCCAGGACATCAGGCCGGGGAGTTTTGTTAGACTGCTCCTTTCCCAGATTAAAGCTGTCACCGTCTAGACTTAGAAATTAAGAATCGAAGCTCTCTCCTGTCCCCTCCAGGTTACTGGTGAAATCTGCCATGTGGAGCTGTCTTCTCCCAGATCTCTTCCCTCCCTCCCTACTTTCTCTTCCATCCCTAACCCTGCGGTAAGAGTCATCATCATTTCTTGCTGTTCCTGGTGTCTTATTCAGATTCCTGCTTGGATTTCTCAGCCCACAAATCAATTCTAAATCTCTGTCTCAAAGGAGCAATAAATCTACTATTTTGTGCATTCTGGTTCTCATTTCTCCTCGTGAGCTTTCCTGCTATTTTCACCCCATTTTATACTTCCCACCAAACCTGTTCCCATCCCACTCTCCTCTTTGTCCACGTTTTTTTCTTGCAGGTTTCCCTCCTTATTCTCTGCTCATTTTAAATAAATTCCTCCTTGTAACATACTTCTTTCAGTAAAGTTTTCAGTGATGATCCCACCCACACATCTTAATCTAAATCCATTGGAGACTGTGGAAAGGCTTTAATGGGCTTTGGATCATGCCCTAAACATGGTGGTCCTTGTGTTGTGGTCTGTGGAATAAACTTCAAGAACATTTAGTGAATCCAACTTAGTTTTCTTCCTGAAACCTAAATTTTTTGGGTGTGTTTGAAGTACACCAGCTATTTTATCCAATGTAACTGGATGTATTTGTAAATTTAATCTGAAAAGGAATAAATCTCGGGTAATCTTCAAACCCAGAGATTGTCTAAATAAGGAAAGGATTGAAAAGAAAGGAAAACACCAGGAAAGTAATGGATTGAGAGCTTCCTGGAGACAAGAAGCAGGTATAGCCTAATGCTGGAGTCGAGGATTATTTAAAATTCCTTTGACCAGTGTACTTCTTTGTGACATGGATCAAATACTGTTTCTATTAGATGACAGGGGTTCATTTCCTTTCCTTAGATAAACACTTTAAGGTGCCAGACTCCTCTGTGAGATGATAAATGACTTCCTAGACGTCATCAAAAAGGAAGTTGTTCCTTATAACTGTTCTAAATCTGTTACATATCAAATTTCCTGTGCATGGCTGCCACTCTGCAGCGCTTTCCAAACTGTATTTCACAAATGCTCACTGTGTCTTGTAACATCGAGACACTCACTTCCCAGCTCCATCCTTGGCGCTGTTCTCAAAACACAGGAGGTCACGGATTGGATCCGTGAGTTAGTATAACACATCCTGCCTACCTTGAATTACAAGAAAATACACAACCTGGATGAGTGATTTATGGATTTATAATTACAGATGGGACTGTTCTATTTCAGTTCAGCCTGGTGAAGCTAAGAACAGCTGAAATCTGCTTATTTCAGTGGTAGGAAATTCAAGAAGAAGGTTATTGCCCTCTTTGTTTTGGAAAATGTGGATTGTGGTTTATATGTCATCCTGGAAATGACAATAGAATCTGAGACTCTACTTGAGATCATGTACTTGCAGATTGCCTGATAGACCAATAAATATCATATCAGGCCTTTTGGGTCTTCACCCATTCCCTTTGAAAATAAATTGCTAAAATAAGGCTCTCTTTTTGTGGCACTTGACATTGGAAGCCAAGCTCTCCTTTTCAGAGCACCTGTCGTGTTATCAAATTTATTTCTTCACTGTCATAAAAGAAAGTTGCAGAGTCATAGGAAAGCAGTGGCAATTTTGTAAGCAGAAGTCAAAATACCTGATATCTGTCTCTGTGGTTTCTCTTCACCAGATGTTCTTTATGTTGATATTTGAGACGTGTCTGAAAACAGCTATTTTTAATTTAATATTTTTCATTAATTCCTAGTCTTGAGATGCACGAGAGCCACTTGTTTCCACTGAGCCCCAGCCTGATTTTTTTTTTTTTCCCCTGTCACTCTGTGCCTGACAATGTCCTTTGGTGTTCCCTGGCCTGAGTTTCCTGGGCCTCAAAGTTCCTTCACCAAAAAAAAGTCCTGTAAGACAAACACAATTTGTCAAGCATTTCCATGTGACCTTTTCTTTCACCTAACAAATTATTCCCCTTTTCATGCAGCTCTGCTCTTGGGCTGGTTCTGTAATACCACCATTAAACAACACACTTTCTTAAAGCAGCTTTCTGGATTGACAAGTTCACAGGCAATTAAATCAAACCACTAAGACATAAACATGTAGTAACCTGAGGCACATCCCATCAAAGGCAGGCACTGTAATTACATGCTTTGTGTAAATGTTGGGAGAATGTTACAGGGGGGCACGGCTGGAAGAGCAAGAGTTGTGTGTGGGATGGTTAAAGGAATGGTGAAAAAACACAAGTCCTTGACATAGGCATCTGTATTATTATTTTTGTTTTAGCTCTAAAGCTGCTTGGACCATGGTTGTTCTACTGCTTTGCCTTCCAGTGGCAAATCTGAAGGTCTGAGAAAATAACAGTTTAAATTATTCCAGGCTGGTCTTTATTGGGCAACCTTTCCAACACGAAATACGTTAAAGGCCAATCTGGTTTGGTCAGGAAGAACTTAACGAAGCAACATGTGAGTTAGCCCAGAAAAAATCCGGCGGGAATGGGATCTACCCCAGGCTGTTATGAAGTCATTGAACAGGAGGGCTGAAAACTCCCTCTCTGAATTAAAATGGAACAATCAAAGCACTTGTTCCTGCACTGTCGAGATCACGTTATTTCAGTGTGAGGTGTCTAGTCTGAACACCTGCAGGTATCCAATGTTCAAATCCTATGTGTAAATTCTGCAGCATTTTAAGGTGCACTCAGAGGCTGCTCCTCAAATCCTAGAGAGATTGGCTTCATGGATGCAGAAGAAGTCTCCCTTAGCCTGCAGCACAGTGCCAGGACATACAGAATACAGATATTTACTACAGATGTTTGACCTGGGCAGAACAGCATCTGCCAGAGCCTACAGGGAAAGCCTAAATGTTTCAATCACCTGAAGAGACGGGTGGCTGTAAGACCCACTTCCTTGGGGAATCATCGCGTGGATTATGAGAGATCAGAAGACAGTTCCAGTGATGTCCCATGTTTGTGATGATGTTACTGTAGCTAATAATGATTTCCTGCATTTATTTATTCTCCTTAATCTGTCAGCCTTCAGAGAGGTGATTAGTATTGTTTTTGAAATCCCTCTTACTGTACCTGCAACCAATCTTCCATCATGTCCCTGAGAAGATCCTGCTTTTCACCTTCCACCTCAGTGGGGCTGCCACTGGCTTTGTTCTTGAGGCTGTAAATCAACCCTCAACACCAATTTTCACTTGATCTTAATTTTCACATCACTTAGAAAATCTGAAAACATCAAGGCATCTGAGAGTGGGATCAGAACCCTGTCACTGGTGCAGGTCCATTTTCACATTGAATGGTCAATATTTTAGTACTGCCTTTTCTTTTTTATTTTGATTACAAGCTCCCTGTGAGAGGCAAGTTTTTTGGGCTGTGTGGCACAACAAGCTGAGGTAGAAGAACGACTTCTTGCCTCTGCAGCTCCCAGTATGAGAAAGTGTTAGATGAGAACATGGTCTAACACCATAATATGCCCAGGGTTCCAAAATGTTTACTTTTACTTGCATGGGTTTTTTGGAGATCCAGTAGTCCCCATCAAAGATTCCTCTGATGAGGAATTGTAGCCCAAAGCTCAGCACAGAAAGCACAGAAAATGCCTTTCCCCAAGAAGCTGTCAAGGAAAACTCTCCCTAATGTGACCTGTGAGACTGGATGTACTCCAGCACAGGGGAGACCTTTGAATCTAAAATGTATATAAACACAAGTACACAAATCCAGTAGCAATACAGAGCTTAAGAAATGTCAGGGCATCGTCTCTACAATAATACTTCAGGAGCAGGACAGTTTCTCGTGGCTGCTCTGCCTAAAATGGGAAGCAACAGCAGCACTTGGAGGGAGGCACCACGACTTGCTGGAGCCTTGGTTTGTGTGATGGAGCACCACAAAGGCTGACACCCATGGGCTAGCTGAGAGTCTGCCTCTTGATGCCTCCCGTCTGATAGAGCTTTTTTGAACAGATATTTAATTTTCAGCCTTGGAGATAAGGCCTCTTACTTACGATGGTGCAAACTCCTCTGGCACTAAGCGGAAGCACCGCGGCGTCTGCCCCGAAAGGCATCGAGGTGTCTCTCAGGGCCCTGAGAGGGATGAAGTACAAACATCTGCTAAGTCTGCTGCCATGAGAAATCCAGCTGGGCTTGTGCCTTCGCTTCTTACGTGCCCACAAAGAAAATGTTCTTTGAGCAATGCATTTACTCAGGACCAAACAGAATGCGGGAAAAAAAAATAAAAATAACAGAACTAAGAAAAATGTCTACATTTTTAGCTGACCTTATTAACTGACAGATATCCTGTGCTTTAAAATGTATCAAAGACTTCTCAGTTGAAAAATGATGTAGATAACGGTTGAGTATTAGCACTAACTGTACCTTGTGATGTTTGGGAAGACTCAAAAAGGGCTGAAAGAACAGCCAAGAAAAGCTGAGAAATCACTACCACAATTGATTTAATGATGTGATAAGGCCTGTATAAAACTCTCCGATTGCAACTGGAAGACACCTCCACTGGTTCTGACTTGTTGCCAAAAGTAATAAAAGAAACAACAACCGAGGAAATACAAAGGCAATCAAGAATGTAATCCACCTTCATGATCATTATCCTGAAATGAAACATCTTGTGAAGTACAGAAGGACCAGGCTCAAAGCAAAAGGAAACTTGTACATTGATTTGAATATCACTGCACGGAGAAAAAGGAAGGGGAAATGGTTTTTTCCATACCTGGTTATAAATTGCACAATCTAAAACTGGGCAAAATCGTAGAGGGAAAAATAAAAATGGTGATGACATTTGAGCATCCAGCAGAGGTTAAAACCCAAGAACATTAACAGAAATGGATTTATTTATTTCCCCATGGCAGAGATGAACGATCCTGGGAATTTTAGGTGTGCTTCTTGCCTGTTTTCAATGTTCCTCACTGTTTTCAGTGCTCAGTATTAGTTTTGCCAGAAAAAAAAAAAAGAATCCCCAGACTCCCAAACTTTTTAATTGTGTAGATGGGGTTTATGTAGCCCAGTTTTGTGGAGGGTGACCTTTTGATAGAATATTGCTTATATGCATTATTGTCTTACATCCCACAGAGAATTCATAGCACTCATGGATACAATTTTGCAATGTGCAATTTTCCATTTCTGCCACATGAACAATCACTTCTAATATGTTTTTATGCCTCTCTTTGTGCTGCTTTTCACACCAGGCCCTAGAATCTGATGGCAGGCCCTGCCACTATGCCAGAAAAAGCAGTTACAACATCTTTAGCTCGTTTTCTAGTTTGTTGCCACTGTGGCATTTTCCCTTTGTTTTCACTCTGGTTTATGCATGGTTGGAACACGGTTTTATGTGTCAACTCTTATTGTACAAATGTCCCTGCACAGCTGCTGTCCTTTTCACAAAACAGGCAGAAATCTGGATTTTCACTTGTTGGTCACCAGCTGAGGCTCAACTGCTACAGTTGCCTGATGTCTTATGTGTGTTACTGGAATATATGGGGCTGTCAGGATGGTAGATCAGTTGTCACCAGGCTTGTTTGACAATACTCCTGGAGATATTTTCCAGGTCTTCTTCCCCCAAGAGAGCAGAATTTAGAAATGCGTTTACTGGTAAATCAAATTACGTTTTGCTGCAAAATCTAAGCTAAACCCAGAGTAAGGGCTGCCACATGACAAGGACATACCATGTGTGTTTTTATTGTCCAATTAAGGAGCAGAAAGGTGCCCAGGACTAGGTTAGTGCTGATGGAAAGCAGCTGGGCATCAGGTCACAGTGTGTTCCAAGTGTGACAGACACTTGCCAGGGAACTGAGGCTGTGACATCTCCAGGCCAAGAGGATTTTAAAATCCCAGGTCCACGTGCTGCAGTCTGTGCACAGAATCTCAGTGCACAGTCAAGGGAGGGTGTTTTAAAGGAATATTTGTGTGTCACACAGGGAAAAAGTGTTCGTGAACTTCTGCGCCCACTTCCGGGTGTGTTAAAAGAACATTGAAGGGGTGTTTTTTCAGAGCTGAAATACTGAATGCATTTCTAGGTGTTGCATCAAATAGTGCATGTGTCTGTGAGGTTATTAAATATTAATATTGGGGAAAGGAAGACCATTCTCTCTTCTTCCTCTTCTGAAGTCCTCCTTTGATTTACTGCTTTCTGTAGTCCCAAATGTAAATAGTGTCACAGCAAATAAGTGTTTAGTGTCTGTGAAGTTTATTCTATTGGTCTATTTAGGTTCTTAAGTCTGAGTTATAATGCATATAAATTAGTGGCCAGTGAGTGTTGTTTAATTATCTAGAAGCCTTGCCATTGACAAAGTGACCTGTGCTGGCTTTCTTGCCAGGAAGAATTGAAGTTGTTATGCTAAAGTCTGGACAATTTGATGTAAATATTTACCCACTCAATAAAGAGGTGCTAAAACTAATTCAGCCTCAGGATGTTAACTCCTGGAGATCACACAAATCCCCATAGGAAGCCAACTTCATGTTGCACCGGGAAACTCAGATGTCTCTGCAGCAAATGAGCAGTCACTCTAAGAAGGTGACGATAAGAAGTTTGGACTTGATCATAAGCCCCCCTGAGAAAAATGATATACACACAAAGGGGGATCCAGCTCACCGTCTGTGCTCCCATATGTTGCTCCTCACTGGGGGTTGCCTGACAGGGTGGGTTTTTTTAGTTCTGAGAGGAGGTCAGTGCCAAGACATAGATTTGATGCCCACAGTCATCTGGTGCCATCTGAGACGCTCCGAAGTATCCTGCCTGGCTTCTACCTGGAGCTCCAGATGTGTCCTGTAGATCCTCTAGCATGTGAATATCTCAGCTAGGCTGGGGTGGCTCAAATGGGATGAGCCAGGGGTGTGTGAGCAGCTGAGCCAAGTCCTCACACTCAGTAGATCAGAATGAAAAACCTCTGCCCAAAGGCAGGAGTTTTGGTCACAGTTTCTGTCAAAACCAAGGTAGCATACAGAGGGTGATTTTTGTTTTAGCAGTTTGTTTCTGTGTTCCTCCCCCTGAGGGACAAGCTGACACAGTGTTTGATGGGACGAGTGATTTTTAGCATCCTCTTTTTCTTCTGAGACATTGATAGGGTTTGATGCTCAGGATGGTGTCAGATTCCTCGGCTTCACGTCACTTGCCAGAGAACTCCAACCATTCTCCTCTGGATGTCCATCACTCGTGATGACAAGATCTGTCCAAGAATTTGGACCAAGATCTGACCCACATCTTGGAATCCTGCAAAGGATTCCTGCTTGCTCCACGTGGTTTCCCCTCTGCCACCTCCAAGTGCTGGTTGCACACTGCTGGCTCACACTCCTGAACACCACGTGAAGAACAAGAGAACCACAGGGCTTGCCAGGGCTGGAGTTTCTGAAGAGATACAGTAGGAAAAGCAGCACATCTCAGAGGCCTTCTGGAGTGCTTTGGAGAACCTCAGTGCCCTACAGGGTTTGGGTGGCCCAGGCAGAGAGTGGGGGTGCCCTCAGAAAGGCTGCAGAGCCCCGCACGGACAGGACGGACTGCGCTTTGCTCCTCTGGGCACTCTCAGGATGTCCCACTGGCAGGACAGAAGAGAGTCAAAGGCTTTCACCTCCTTAGCTGCCGCTGGGAGAAGCACAAGAGGGCGGTGGAGAGGTAACCCTTAATGTCATCAGTCAGTGAGCAGTCGGTGGTGCCAGCCCCTTCCTAGAGGACAAAAAGGGAGCAGGTCATGACTGTATCAGCAGCTCTGGGCACTCAGGTGTGCTGTTGTCTGCACTGCCATCGTGGTGCTCCTGCATGGGATCATGGAGCCACAGGATAATTCAGGGTGGAAGGGACAGCAGGATGTCTCCTGTCCAAGCTCCTGCTCAAAGCAAGGTCAAGCTATGAGGTCAGACCTGGTTACTCGGGGCTTTACCCAGCTGGGTCATGAAAAGCTCTTCAGGCAACACGTTCCTCTTCGTTTCCACCCATTATCCCCCACGTTAGACAGATTAAAGCCACTGTGGGTACATCTGTGTTGAACTCACACCTTCCTTTAGAAGCTCAAGCTTGTCCTCAAAGCTCTCTCTTTTTTTTTTTTTTTTTTTTTTTTTCCGACAAAGAAACTGGGGAACAGAGAAATTCACTTTGCCCCCCCCCTAAAATACAAAATTTATCTGTATATTTGCTGTCTGATCCAAATTAAGAATAAACATTGTCAAGATTATAAGGGAAAGCATATTTTTGCTTCGCTTTCAGGAAAAATTGTAGCCAAAATTAAAGCAGATCTGCTGAGCTTAAGCTGTTTTCAACTTCTTCCAAGAGAAGAATATCCTAGTTTTCAATTTCATCTTCCTAAACCAGTGATACTTGCAGAGAATTACAGCAAACCCTTTTCTGGGATTTTTGTTAGAAGCCAGTAGTAACTTGAAGAAGAAATGGCCTGACAATGGCTGTGTACACACATATTTGGAATGCCAGAAACTGCTTTGCATATATTTAAAAACACTCAGACAACAAGGTTACTGGCTCCATACACCCCAGAGCTGCCACTTGTTTGAATTCCAGATAAATACGGCAACAAAAAACAATAAAGGAGCAGGGACGGGTTTTTAGCCTCTGCTAGGAAAATACCCCAATGCTATTCTTGATTTGGTTTGTGTTTGTCCTAAAGTGGAAGTGGAAGATGAAGAACGTACTCAACAGAAATTTGGGTTTAGGGTGTAATTTTTCTCCTTCATTCCTCATGACATAAAATGTTGCTTTTACGAGGCATCAAAATCATAAATTGACATGACCAGAGACAAGTTAAATTGGATCTCGGGGGATCTGGCTCCGCATGTCTCAGATTAGAGCTTCCAAGCTCCTCTCTCTCCTTTTTTCCCTTGCTGTTATCTCCCTTGCTGTCTCAGAAGGGAAACCAAAGGCTCCGACCACCCACGGTGCATCCTCAGCAGCTGTAAAACGTAGGTGCCCAGAGCCAAAATGCTTTTCTTCCAGCAGTGGCATCTCCTGTGGCTGGGCCCATGGTTGGCACTGGGAATCAGGTCTGATGGCAGCCAGGAAATTTCCTTGGAGACGCACAAGGACAACACCCTGGCGATGTTTCCCTCAGCCTGAGTGTTTCCCCTGGGGAATTTGCTGCCCCGTTGTACGCACAAAGAGAGAATCTAATTTGGGGAGGGGTGTTCCTGGGGGGGTTGTTCTCTGTTCGAGGCCCAAATGACTCAGATGGAGCGCTCCCAGCGCTTCATGGGAAAACAGCCATGGCCCACCTTGGCTTTTATGGGAGAGGAGGAATGTGAATCAAAAAAAAAAAAATGAAATTCGCATAACTTTGTGGGTGGCCTTCTCTGCTATGCAGAATATCTTTGTGTACACTCATGTCTGCCATGACTTTGAGAAAAAGCCCTTTACTTGTATAGCAACAAACTCATAAGTCAGAGTGTTTACGTTCCTGAGCACTATATCATGTTTCCCGACAAAGTCAACGAAACAAATTAAGCAAAACTCCACTTGGATCCACAGAAAGCTCCGCAAAATTCTTGCAGCTCCTGGTTCTGGTGGTAGCTTAAGCGTGCTGAGCTTCATTTTCCTTTCGTCGTAAGCACGGCCTAGTCTTGACTTTCCTGTCTCGAGGTCAGGTTAAAACACTCTTTAAAAACTACATCCCCACCTCTTCCAACTGCTCAAAAGCCGCAGTTTCCGAAGTGACCTGAAGGGCTGATCAGCTTCACAGGGACCTGACATGTGTTTAAAGTTAAGAAAATGGTGGATGACAGGGTCCTTTGAACACACGTTTTCCTGACTTGGGTCGTGGAATCACTAAACTCATTCAATGAGAAAGCTGTAAAAGCACGAATATATAAGTGTTTGCCCGGCTGGATTAATAATGTGGTGTTTTCCAAAGAGGCAGTAAGCTTTAGAGAGACCCTATTTACAGCCAGTGAAATGTGCACAGCAGAGCTCCTTCACAGCACGAGGGGCTGCACTTCTTCACTTATTTTGTATTTCTGATCAGGTTGAAACGTAAGAAAAACACTGAAGCATGCAGACCTGCACCTAAAGAAAAAGGGTACCATGGAAGACAAGTGGATCTTCACTTGGAAGCTGTTTTTTTCTACCCAGTTACAGATTCACTTTCCGAGGCAAGGCAGCAACAAAAATATATCAGCATATCAACGACCAGCTGTTATTCAGGAGATTTACCTAATCATCCTCCTGCAGCAACCACTTTCTTCAGGAAGGGGCCTCAGGAAGTTCCTCACCCAGGAAGTCCTACTGGCTGTGATGGAGTGGGGTCATATGAGTAGCCAACCCCAGAGCATAAAGGTAAAGGCAGTTCAGGAACTGGCCTTTCACTATCAAACTCCTTTAGTTGTTCATTGAAGAGTTTCACACTCACGCAAATTTTCTACAAATTTAGCAAATATACAAATATAACACATTTCAAGATTAAAACTCCATGTAAATTAAGACTATGCAAAAAATTGTATATATATATATACACACACACTGTGAGTAATATGCTATGTTATTCTTAAATCGTGTTTTAGATAAAATGAAATTCGGGTATTAAAATACAGATTTTCAATGATGTCTTAGCCAGCTTTCTGTTGATATTTTATTCTTTATACATAATCATGACATAATTTACTCAATAAGAGTTGAACTTTGCCACATTGCCAGTCTTTCTCCAGCTTCTTTAATATTTTCCAACAAAAAATTGCAACACTGCTGAAAATCTACTGAAAACACCGACCAATATGTAACCACAGGAACATCATGCCTCTTAAAAATATTCCTCCGAATTCACCCTGCATCTAACTTAAAAGGAAACAATTGGATTCTAAACTATGCATAGTTTTACAGGCTTACTCTTAGCCTCCATTTTTAGAAATACAGAACAATTCCCCCAGCTTTTTAAATAGCTGGGACTTAATATGCCATACAAACATACTGTAAATATTTCTGTTGCTGTAATGGTGTCCCTGTTACCACAAAGAGTTGCTAGGATATTATCTGTGTCAGGAAGTTTGTTGTGCCCTTCATGAAGGAAAAAACTAACAGTCATTTTGATACATTATGCAAATAATATCCTGTTTTCTCAACGGATTCCTTTGGAGCAACCAAAAAAGCTCCCAGTGCAAACTGATGGACTCTGCTGTCGGTGTCCCTGCAAGTAACACTTTCCTTTTTCCCACAATGATTCCAGTAGTAAATAAACCTGTGCTTAATGGAATTTAGTCCAAGTCATACTGCAAACACACCTATGGGAAGCATTTTCTAACTCAGAAACAGGAAAAGTGTTTGAAATGTTACAGATAAATCATATTTCTCACCAAAACAGTATTTAGGAAAAACATTGCTAAGCTGACATCTCTGCTTCACTGCTGGCTATTTATGATATATTTAATAGAGATGATTAGACACAGCAAAGTGACGAATTTAATAATTGCAAAAGAGAGAAATGGCTGCAAAACTTTTCTCACCCCTATGTCTAGGACATCTTAAAAGAACCTGTGGTAGAATTTCATATTATTAGAGTATTTATACTAAAAAGAGGAAGTTATTTTCCCTTTAAGACTCCTAACTGGGCTGTGTTTGAAGTTCCCAAGGTGGGGTTTTGTTTTTATATCTGCAGCAAATCACTTCAGTCTAGCTTAAGTCTAGGCAAATAGAGTCTACCTTAACTCTAGGCAAGGCACAACTTCGCTGCGCTGCTTTTGAGCACTGAACAGTGACAACCAGAAAGTGAATTTTATATAAACAGAAAAAGGTATTCCCTGAAATTATTGCCTTAGAATCCAAGTAGGTCACCACAGAAAGTAAAAAAAACAACCAAGCCAACGTTAGTGGTGAAATGTTCACCTGGAAATACCAGCAATAACGAAAGGCTTGCAGTGTCTGTTGGGATGTTCACACACCTGTAAGAGATAAAAAGTAATTTTGGACTTTGCTACTTGTTATTCTAAAGAGTCCTTTCATTCCTCGCTCATTTATGTTCATTATTTTGTTCTTTGTTTGAATAAGGACTGAGTGAAAGTTAGGGCCTTCAAACTGTGGCTGTTGTTCTTTGTTGCAGAAAGCAATTAGGTCAGTCTTTGATTAAACGTACATGATATAAACTGTGGCCCGAAATTTAAGCAAATGTACTTAATTTGTGTGGGGCTTAACGGGACTTTAATTTTGTTTGTGCTAATTGTCTCTGCATTGCTTGGTGGTGGGGGGATGCAAAGGCTTTAAGCTGCCCAAGAACATTTAGTGCACTGTTTCTGACCCAGCTGGGTGAGGAAATGTCAATATGACGGGAAGGTCTGGTGAGATCTCCAGTGTGAATTCCAGGGAAAAGTTATTCAAACAAGTATGAAGTGAATTACGCGAAATCTATGTCAGTTTGACTCATTGCTAATTTGGTTTTCTAGGTGAGCACTGAAAAATTGAAAGGAGGAAAAGAAGTATTTTTTGTGAGATGATCAAAATGGAACCCATGGTAAATCTGGCTTTGCCCAGCACTGGATTTGAGGTTGAGCAATAGCACAGTGGACTTACTATATTTGTTCTTCAGACAAAGGGGATTATGAGGAGGAATTAGACATCTTCATAGGATTTGTTTCTTAATTATGCAACAGTAAGCTAGGAAAAAAATTCATTACCCTATATCCAAATACATGTCCTAAATGGTTTCAGGTGTAGAAAATGATCCCCATGTGTTGGTATTACAAGACCACTGTTGATTGGTGAATCAGAATTATTTGGGTTTTAAAGCCAGGGCACAGGACCTGCTTCAGTGATGAAAGGAGAACATTGGAAAAGGTGTTCTGACCAGTCTTCAAAAACCCCAGTTTCCCTTGCCTTTAATAAAATCAGCAGCAGGTCCTGAAGAAAACAGCACCAGGCCTGAGGGAGCTTTGAAACTGGATCAAGCAGGGAGGAGGTTTGTGCCAAGATGGGATGTGGACGTGCGAGGTATGAGAGCTCCTTCGCGTGGTCCTTATCTTCTGACACTTTTACCTGACCATCTTGCTCCCTTCATTGCACCATCAGCTCCCAGCTGATGAAGGGATTGATGCCTTTAGCCTGCACATCCTCCTGTGGGGCTGAGGCCAAGGCTGACCCAGGTCATGGGATGCTGTTCCACCGCTCAGCCACGATCCTCCCGTGCCACGAGAGAGCTCCCGGTAGCCCCACTGCCAGAGTGAGCCAGGAGGCGTTGTTAAAACTGAAGTTAAGGATGAAAGTGAGGTTAATTGCTATTGCATCAAAGGAAAACGGCTGTGAAAGAATATTTAGGCTGGGAACTTCTGAGCACCTGGAAGTGCCAGGATTTGGCCTGACAAAGCCAGGAGCACTCAGACGTGCAGAAGTGTGGGTAGCACAGACGCAGTAAGATGGTCTTTGATTCAATACCCCCGTCCAGACTACAGAAAGCCTTGAAAAAACACTGTTTACTGGCTTTTCACTTTCTTAAGGATAAGCATTTCCCTTAATTTTGCATTATTCTGTGCTACAGGAGCCATTCGGAAACTCCTTTCAAATACTTACAAATGATCTGTTTAAATGCTATTCAGACTGTCACAGATCTTAGAGACAGACCCAGTTAGAGAAAAAGGTTTACAGAAATGCTGCTGACTTAGGGCAAGTATTTTATACTGTAAAGAACACTACCTATAACAGAAAGATAAGCTGGAGATATTCTCTATGAAAACTGAGTTTGTTTTAATCATTTCAAGAACAAGTGGCATATTACATACATGTATTTAGCATTTATATCACTGATGCATTTATTTAAAAAAGGGAAGTATGAAGTATTTATTTTAAAATATGCATAGCAATAAGGATGGGCCTGTGATTTACTCAAAGATATGTTGTTATTTTTCTTTTATTCAACTGTCTAAAATAGTAGTGGGGTGGTGGCAGTATTGGATAAAATATTCATACTACTGTCTTTCAAGTAAATATTGTCTGACAGGCAGAGAAATCAAGTATAAAAATAGATATTGCACTGTAATTTAGATGAAGAAACAATTCACATTTGTCATATGTACTATTTGAACTCCTTTACAACAACGTACACCAGTATTGTAGCGCAGTTCACACAGCATATAACTAATTTTAGCTGAGAACATTAGAAAGAACTATGATTTTCAAAGCCTAGAGGTTTTTAATGAAATCATTTAACTTGAAGAGTTTGGGAACAGGATGTATTTTGGAGGATTAAAGTGAAGCAATAATAACATCACGCTGATTATTACTTTTATGGGGTCTAAATATTTCATCACAGCTAATTCCCACACAATATCAGCAATTACCTTTAAACCAGTGGTCTACAGTTCTTTCTGCGAGAAATGAAAAACAGAGAAACAACTTGGGGTTTTCTTTCAGCCCTCCTGATCTGTTATTCAGGTGAAGCTGTTCCCCATTCATCTGCTCTACACACCAGCCTCCAGCCCTTTTTACCTAATATTCTTCTACCAAGGTTGCTCAGCGCCTTTATTTCAGTGTAAAATGCACGAGATCTTAATCCTGGTGAAGCAGAGAGTGAAACCTGGAATCTCCAGACTCTCACCAAAGACGCAGCCTCCGTTTATGCCTTTTACTTTCGTGTGCATCAGTCCTCTGAGGAGTGAAAATCCACTCGGGGAGCAAAGAGCGTCGTCAGGCGCTTGGTTTGTTTTGGTGGGGTGTCTGCAGCACAGGGAGAAGGACTGCAGCTCATCATCGGATTAAAAAATTTCCAAAACACAGTTGTATTCAGTCTCCTTAAATTAAGTAGATACACATCCCCATTTCCTTAGGGAAATGCACTTAAAAGGAGGTCTCTTTGCAGTGGGAAGAGAAGGGTAATTTCTAAAGGCACAGAAGAAGGAGAAGAGGGAATAAAAACTGCCACCCAAGCCTCAAACTTCATTTTCCTGTATAACAGTTTACTATCAGGTTTGTTGAATCCCAAGTTCTGCTTATGAGCAATAGGATTGACTGTGGGATAAAACATTCTGTATTTGTGGGATGACTTGAAAACAGGCGCGATGCCAGCATCTCCTTCTGGCTGGAAAGTGCCAACCCAGAATTCAGGTTGGTAATTTTATCTGTAACGGGTGTAAAGTGAAAATCTGAGCTGTGTGAAGTTCTCATAGCAAGAATTCAAAACCAGACGAAGCTTATCTGGTTTCACATTTGCTTACTGTCTAAAGAGGCAGACATACAGAAATGTTTTAGAAGCTTTGGTGAGCCTCATGATCTACCTGGATTAAGCTTTGAATTCTGAAGCTGATTTGTCTTCCAGGGTTGGGAACAAGATAGGGAGTGAAATACCTGTTCAAATTTGTGGAGGAACTCTGTGCTGGACCTGAGAAGTGAACTCCATTTTCCTGAATTCTAAACCTAAGCCTACTTAGTACCCAACCCATTTTAAAAAAAAATTAACAGTAGTTTTATTGAAGTGTGGTAATGACAATGCCCAAATATGATCTGTGTTTCTGAGAAGGTACAACCTAAAAAGACCAAGAATAGAAAGAGATACAGGCGCAGAGAGATACTAAAGGTCATACATTACGTGAATTAGGTCCTCTGAGTACTGCTGCCCTACTACCCTTTTTCCTGCAGCTTTTGCTGCACTTTTGGGATTCCTTTGAGGATCAAGACGTGGAAACTCCCATGGACCAGCACTTTGAGACAAGCATAAGAATCTCGAGTAGTCTGCATACAAAAGAGTCAGGTTTCTTACAGTTTCATTCTGAATACTGATCATATTTTGCAACCACTTCATACAAATCTGATCACTTTAATTCAGACTAATTATGCTGTAATGCAACTCCTTCCTATGCACCGTTTCCTGGAACCTGGGTGGTTTTTTTTCAGAGCACAGCATATCTTATGTGATAGAACTACTGAAAACTTCTATTTTAGTTCTCTTTGTTAAAGGTCTTACAACTGGTCGGTCAAGCTTATAGCTTGCCTTGACTTTGGAAATGTTCCTGGGCTCCCAAGAGCAATTCCTAATCATCAACTGCTGTTAATAACATCCAGAAACATCTTTGGCCAGAGTGATGCAGGAGGTCCTCCCGTGGTGTGGTGGAGCTCTACAGTGAGGGTAAAATTCACCTACAGAGACAGCCAAGCTTCTTTCCGAGTCACTCCACCTCCCGACGATTTCCAAAGGGGCTGGTGACCATCCTAAATGGTCAGACAATGTTCAGGGAACACGTCCTGGGTGCTGATCTTTCTCTGATTTGCGTGCATAGCTCTGTTTGCCTTTTATACACATGTTGGTGTGAGTACGTTATAACCCACACTCTGCTCTACACACTTCTCCCACTGGCAAGGTGACAGAGCAAGCCCGTGGCAGATGTTGGTCTTGTTGCTCCAACACTGATGAAGGGCACTGAGACAAAGCAGTGGCAAATGGGGTATAGAAATCCGTGGAAAAGATGTATTCCTACAGTCTATGGCAGGATGAATCCCGCTGCTGCCACTGACTCACACTCCCAGGCAGAAGCTCTCCCGTTGGAAAATGAGAAAGAAGAGACCTCAGAAGGAAATGTCAGGGTAGTAATTTTCTCATAGGACTCTTTCTTTTTTTTTTTATTTGGCAGCTGGAGATAGTGACTCTGTAATAACATCTTGAAGTTTTGAAGGGGGATCCCTCCAGAACGGAAACGTCCTTAGAAGGACCATTTCCCTGACTGTGTTCAAGCCTGTGGGAAACTATTACCCTATGACGAGCTCTTCTAAACTAGATAGGATTTATATTTGTTCTTAAATTGTGCCTTATTTTTGGCAACTCCCCCTCTGTGACTTGACATCTCAGAAACGAGACCCTCCAAATTCTCAGAAGCCAGAAATGCTGCTGACAGAACTAATTCAGAACTGTCTTCATCAGCTCTACTCACTTGATAACTTTCCATTCAGTTATTCCCTTCTCTGCTAATTCTGGAATGGTTGTTGTGCATAGAAAAAAATAAAATTAAGACCATCTTGCTGGACATTTATAACCCAAATCGAGAGAAGCAAAGAAAAGAGCTCTCTGCTTAACCTGACTGTATTTCTAGTTTGTGAGGTTTGGATTTTGCGTAATGAGACTTAGAAACAGGTGCTGAAAATCTTGGAAAACAGCCCAAATTTTGGGGTATAATTCTGAATGTATGTTGAGAGCTTTGGGGTACCTCAGTTTTGTGTCTAGAAGACTTGGCTCCACTAAATTTCAATCATATTTCATCTCAGCTGTGACTGTAATGGCTCATGTGGCATTGAGCTGCCTCTTAGGGGGTTTTTCCCCTTCCACTGCAGACCTTGCAATCTCAAGGAAGTGTTCTGAGATCTGAGAATGAGACTGGATACATTTCAAACTGCACACCTTCAGGAGAAAGGACAGATTTGCCAGTTTTCCCAATGCCTCCAGTGACATTTCTTCATCCCATTAACCCCTGGAACTTCATTAATGGGAATTGTTCTCCTCTAATAGGCCGTTCTGCTGATTACCTGCAATGTAAGGACAAACTCCAGATCAATATTTTCATTTTACTGGTTGTTCAGGCTTGGCAGTCGCAGTGAATGGCAAAATCTGCTGCTGATTGAGGGAGAGATTCCACACACAGTGAGAAGCTGATGCTTTTCCAGACACTCAAAGCAGAAGCACGGTCTAATGTTTCATTCTTTACTTGACCTATAAGTCTTCCAGTTTTCACACAAGGGTGAGAATTTGGTGACTCCTGGTGTTACACTTCCCACCAGGCTCTTTAGTTGCACTGAGTAACAACTGCTGGAAAAGTTGATACAAAGAGAGTCATTCAGGTTTTGCACCTGAATTCAAATGTTCCTGCTGTGCTTTGTGTTAGGATTTAGGAAGGGTGGGATTAGCTCCTCTGCGGAGCATCACTGCATCAAATATTACACTTCAGTGACCATTATTTTCATAAACAAAGCTGAAAAATCTTTCTGAAAGTAAACCAAACCACTCTTCAATGCTTGCATTCAGCTCAGAGTTAAGATTCCAAATTTACATCAATAGACAGGTAACCTGGAGGTTTGTGTTACGTTTTCTCATGCCCATGAGTAGGCCAGAACTATCAAAGCAAGTTAAAATCATCAAACTCTCCTTTTTGTTGTAATTGCACTTGGAAAAACAGTGCTGAATTTTGAATTTTCAAAAAGTTGAAGATTATTTCTCTTTCGTTTTTAAAGTTGTTGGGTTTTTTTCATAACAATCTTGAATTACTTGCCTGGCAGCATCAGGCACTTACAGAGCCAGGTAATGTCAAGTATTAAAAATCTTTTGGCAGACCTGATCCTGTACCCAAAACAAACTGTATGAATTTCAAGGGAAGAGAGAGTCTTTCGCTTGGTCAGAGCATGCCAGAATGTCTCTTCTCTACTTGGGGTGATCCCAGACACATCTGGCAGGGAAAAGAAAGGGTGTAAATTCCAGTGCCTCAGTGCAGGGGTTGGAAGATTGCGAACTTTCTCCTTCCACAGTGTATTTGTACCGCAAGGTTTTCCCCCCTTTTCTGTGCTGTAAGAATCCAGTGGTTATCTCGCTGGTGGATTTTTACAGCACCTCTGCTCTCAGCAGAGCACACTCTGCTTTGAAGGAATCTTGGATGAGCAGAGTCTAATCGGGTAAATTCTCTCTCCTTCATCTTCCACATTTTTTTTTTTTCGGTGTTCCACTTGTACATTTGAAACGTTCATGATATGTCCCTATAAAGACATTCATCCCTCTTTTTTGGTAATTTAGCACCTCCTGAAACCAGACTTGCCACCCAACTCCTGGGCAAGCACTGACATGTGTCTTGTGAGATCAGCTTCTTCCTCTCGAATAAATGCCGTCAGCGTGCGGGGAAGTTATGTGATGATTCATGTCTGAAAACTGTAGACCAGGACGAAGCTTTAAAGTGCTGCATCTAAGTTTAGGCTTAGATTGCGACAGATAATTAACCTGGAAAATGGGATGCAGAGCAACGTGAAAATCCTTGCACAGGCCAGACTTCCAGTCACTCAATATTGCGTAATCTAAGATAAATAGAAACCTTGGTTATGAAGCTTAAAAAAAAACCCTCAGGATGGAATGCTTGTTGAACATAATAATGTCTAATTTCTACTTTGTCAGCTGTAAAATTCATCTCCTCATTAAAAAAAAAAAAAAGAAAAGAAAAGTTTAAATAAGCCAAAGTTTATGAAACATATGTTTGCATTTAAAGCTGTTTTGCTGTTCGCTTTGAGATGACTTTGGAGACATGGCCTGTGTTATAATACCACTTCCATTAAACACTGGAAGCTCAGCTTTTTTCCAAAAAAAATTCACACAAACATTCTGCTCTTAATCCAAACAGAGGGGTTATGAACTGAACCTTCAAACAGAAACTCTCAGTATTTGGCTTCTCAGCTCAGTAGCACCAATATGGGATGCCAACCAGCATGCAGTGCAATTAATAATTGTTGTAAAAAAAAAAGAAAAAAAAGGTCCTTAAGGCAGAATACCCACTGCATATAGCTTGTCTGCTTTTTTAACCAAATAAGGGAATAGGGCATTTCACTGTTTATAATAGCACCATGAAATACGATGTTTCAAACTGTTAAAGAAAACACATTAAAACTTTTCCTGCCCATTTCCAAGTTTCTTTGACTTCTAAAAAAAATATATATATATATATATAAATAAATAAATAACAAAACTGGCTACAACTCTCTGGCAGATTTATAGGAACCTCCGTTTTTCACTTTTCCAAACACTTTAGCAAAGCTCCAGAGATGAACAACATATCACCCAAGTTCTGGCAGTTGTGCAAAGGATTGTACAACACAGTTCCCAAAGAGTAAACATGCAAAAATCAATTCCAGGGAATGACAGAAAGCGGAACTAATTAAAGATACCAAAGCAAAAGAGATGATTTTCTAAGACAAACACATCAGTATTTATCACATAAGTGAAGTTGGTGCCCTAGTGAGTCTGGTGGTGTTTACAAACATACATGTGGCACGATAACTTGTTGGTAATTGCAGAATGAATGCTAATAAAATATGTATAAATACTTAAGCCCTGCACTAGGCAACTCTTAAGCTATTGCTTTAGCCACTCATCAAAGCTTAAACATCATATTGTCTGACAGCACCCTAAAGTTCTGTAAGGACCAAACATTTGTTACTGTTCCTACTTATAATATAACTTTTTGACTTAAACAGAGTTGCTTTTGATTGCACCAGTGCAAGGAGACAGATTCAGACAGTGAAGTCCCCATTCCACATCTTTCTTTCCTTTGTTTTTATCACCCTGCAAGTCCAGTAGCCGTTTAACAGAGCTCCCCTGGGCTCTGCTGCTCGTGATGCCATTCCTATCTGGTGCTGATTGCCCCCTCATCTTGCTGGAGGTTTTCTTGGCATCAGACCCAGGCCAAGGCAGACGAAACACAACCTCAGGATTTTGTTCCCTGCTACTAGTCTGCCTTGTGCTCTGAACAGAAAGTTTAAACCAGTGGGCTTTTGCTCCCCAGAAACAAGGGCAACGAAGGGCATTTAGGAGGAAAGGATGTCTTCCTCAGTCCTGACAAAAATCACCAGAGCTATCACAGTTCTTAAAGCTTTGCAATGCTCAAGGTGATGCTGGTGTGGTTCTGCCACATGAGGTCTTTCTCATCAGCTGAGTGTTTGATGTTCAATAACAGCAAAGCTACGGCTCGAACTACTGCCAACACCTCCCTTTTTCCACAGCCAGGTTCTTTCAAGGCAAGGGGTGCATGTTTATTAGTGCTTTGTTTTGTTTCTACCATGGTGTGCCACTGAAACAGAGCCACTTGAAGAGGAGGCAGCTATTGCAGGTCACTGCAAAAGCACTTCTGTGCTCTGGTGCCAAATACAGAGGGTAGAAAGTGGGGAGAAGAGATGGATGGATGGATGAATGTGTTACACGAGCTCTGTGCATTTCAGTAGCCAGGCCAGTTATCCTTTTCTGATTCCCTGGTGTATTTTTTTATCTAGAATGTCTGAGGTTTCTAACTGCTTCTGAGTTTTGCATGTATCAAAAGCATTCAGGAACCACTAATTCTTTGTAAAGCACAGCTCTAGATCTGATCAATAAAATCCAGCTCTGCAGGTTGAAATTCCTTTTTGCCCGTCAATACAAATTGAGTATTGCAAAATGAAGGGGAAATCTGCAGCAAACCTGCACAGTAAAGAATAGTTTGAAAAGAGCACTATGGCTCAAAAGCTTTACTTGTGAGTTTGAGGTTTTGGCTTTGGAAAAGCTAAGGTGCTATTTCTTTCTATTTTTTGATTGTCTCAGGTGGAAATTTGACTGCAACAGCAAGAAAGCCAGGTTGTATTCATCATTTAACTTTATTTCTATTTGGTTGGTTAGGAAGAGGATTTCCTGTCTGCAGGAAAGTTCTGTGCTTTGGAAAGAATGCTTTATTTCAGGTGGATTGAAACATTATATGCCGGAGTTGACATAGTGAATGAAATAAAGTTCAGGAAGTTTTCACAACTGCCTGAAAGAAAATTTTATCAGACTTGACATCCCTGATGTTAGAAGTTCCAGTATTCACAAAGGGGCATTTTCTAACTTTTCTGTGACTGATTCCAGTTCGAGCTCTTTCCCCTTTTCAGAGCTGCCTCCTGCTCTGCACCACCACCAGCACGTGTGTTGTCATCCTGATATGGTTTGAGGAACTGGTTCAACTGAAAACAAAACAAAACTTCCTTTTTCTTTTTTTCTTGTCCCTATCCAGCCAAGTTACCTGAGTAGTTTCTCATAGGTTTGCACATCTGTAGTTGAGGGGAAGGAGCAAGTGCAGCAATAAAAGGCCCAGGGAGAGGGATGGATTAAGCCAGTCTTGCCACCAAAAGTTGTTCATGTGGGATCACAATCACTGTATCATTTCATTATCATGTAAGGAATACCTTGTTTCCTTGAATCAACTCACCCAAATCCCCACAGAGCTGATTCATATGTCTGAGGAAGATGTTTGAAGTACCGTGGGTGGATAAGAAGCAGATGTTTGATGTGAATGTTAAAAATTCCAGGACAGCTTTTGCAATGACAGAGACTGCTCTGGTGTCCTTGGACAGCTTCCCTGCATTGTGTGTTGTTTGGATACACTGCAGAGATGGATGCTGCAGTCATGTTTAATGTAAGGCACCTATCAAAGGCATCCCAGGAGCCCAGGGCACACGTGAAATATCTGGAGATAACAGAGGGAAAGATCATAAACGAAAGGAAGGCAGAAAGAACAAAATGTATTTGTCCAAGGGAGAAAGTGGAGGCAATCCTGAGCACAACTGTAGGAATAAATGACTCCTGGAAAGTAACCAAAACACGAGGATGTCAGTGCACGCTGATCAGCGCAGACCCGAACAAAAGCATCGGGTGATGATGCTCAGTTGGCATTTGTAGTGAACAAGCTGGTTGTTGAATGTCAGACAGGAACAGCTCTGCTTGAAGTGATGTTGTGCACAACAGAACAAGCAACACTCGAGCTTTTGCAAGTGCAGGAATTGATGGTGCTACAAACACATACACATAAAAACGCTTGTACGATTAACACAGTTGGAGATGTGGCATAATGCAGGTAAAAACCTCAACTATTTTTGGAATTAAGTGAAAAGAGAGAAAAAATTGGATCAGCCAACAGTTGAACACTGCTAAACTAACCTGCTCCTCACCTCCACTCCATCCCACCACCTATTTCAGATTAAGTGACTGGAGAAAAAGCCTCTCACACACCTACACACTTAAGTCAGAGATTTCCCTGATTTGAAGGGCTGGTAGGTTCAGTGGGAGCCCTGAGGATAGGGTTGGAAAAGCCAGGCTTTGGTCTCAAGTTTGCAGGAGTGATGTGGGTTTTTTTCCTCCTAACTGGGCCTGTTGTCAGTAATGGACAAGGTAAACATTTACACGTGAGAAATAAAGCACAGACAAATTAGCTGAGTCACATTCACGAGCAAGGTGGTTAATAGTGTGAAAAGGATTCACATCTCTTGGCTCCCCCTTCTGTGTTTTATCCACAAACCCATTTTTGAGTCACGGGATACTTCTGAGTTTGTGATGAATTTAAAGAATACATTACATCTTCAACACATACATATATATATATATATTTACAAAGCCAAAAGAGTTTTCTCACTCTGGAAACCACTTATAAATAATTCTACCTGCATTAAATAGGTCAGAAATAAGCAAAAGTGTTTTAATGGCTGCAACTACATTTTTATGTCCAGAAATTGGAGCAAAGAAACTTAGCAGCTGTGATTACACAGAAGTCAAAGGTCATACCTGCAAGCAATTAGGACTTCTAATCCAACAGTGTCCTGGTCTCTCCAGCCTCCACAGAGACCCTCTGCCTTTTTTTGGGCCACAACCACCTCTGTCTTTGTTGTGGGACAGATAAGTTGACAGCAGAGGTTATCCCGTGGACAAGTCTCAGTATTTGAGACCCACGTGTGGCAGACAGACAAACACAACAGTGAGCAGGCAGTTCATAACCCAGACGAACACAGGGAACGGGATAAGCAATTCTGTGCAGGTCCAAACACAGTCAGTTATCAGGAAAATCTCAACCATGAGATCTGTGTCATTGTAGAACCATTTTCCCAAGCAGAATAACAGAAGGCTTGAAACCTTCATACTTGGGTCATCATCTCATGAATGGTATAATTGACCTGTGTCTGGTATGACTACATTGCAAAGGCATTTTAACTCCCTACAGGGCTGTGCAGGGCTCAGCTGTGACTTTACATGAATGAAAACAGTGTAACACTTGGAAAAAAATGCGTTTCCTCCTTGTGGTTGTTACCTGCTGACTTAAGGATCCCACGTAAATGAGCTCTCAGTTAGGGAGCCCCCATGAGACCCCGTGTTGACCTGGAAAGTGTTCATTTCTTTGGAAACTCCTTCCCCCAGGGTTTGTTTAGGCTGGGAAGAGGGAAGGGCCAGATGGGGAGTTACCTTGAGAATTAGAAGAGCATAAAAAAAATCCAGGAGGAATGGGGGTGCACCTAAGAAAGCAGGAAACACCTCGGGAGGAAACCTTCAGCACCTGAAGCCGAAGAGGAGGAAAAAGGGAAAGTCAGGAAAAGTTGAAAAGAAAACCTGCTCTGTCAAAACCATTCACTGGAGCCCCAGAGGTGCCTTGCTTTCATTCACTGCTCTGAAACATCATGTTCCTTTGAATGCAGCTCTCTTCTATGAGCAGCAGTGGGAAAAGGAATAGCAGCCGATGTTTCACACACGTAACCTTCCAACCTGACACGGGGCCTTGCAGTGGCACTAGAAAAGCACAGCAGGAACTCAGCAGCGACAAAGGGGCTCAAACAGTGCTTAGATGGCCTTTCCCTCGCACCACAGTCCTGCTCTGGGCATTTTCATGGGGTTGGGTCTCGTGCTGACCCTCTGCACCAGGATAAATTTCACTATTCCACTTGTTTGCGTGCGCAGATGCCCGTATTTCAATAGGTGGGATCACACCACATCAAGAACTTTCGTATCTTGATTTATATCCCAAGACTTCCTTTTTAGTCAGCTTTATTGTGGAAATACAGAGGAATTGAGAAAGGACTGGAAATCTGAGTGACACAAACACACCTGATACTTCTATAGCAAAAAACCAACCAACCAAAAAACAAAACAAACAAAAAAATATACTAACGGTCCTTTGTCTCAACTTTGCATTTTGGGGGATACTTGGTATTTTTTTGCTTCAAAGCTGGATTCCTTCTCTATAAAATCAAGAAAACAGAATTCCATCCTCCCAGAGAACCATCTGTGGTGGGAAAGAATCCAAATTCTACCACGTAAAAGAAATGAGGCAGCATAAGATGCACATGGCAGGGGTTGCTTTCCCAGTCATTTCAGACGCAGGAGTGATAAAACACTGCGTTGCTTCCATTTATTTTCGAAATCCATCTCATTTCAGAAGGTTATCAAGAGTTGCAACAGGGTTTTTTTCTGATTTATTGTGTGTGAACAGTTTCTGTCTTGCTCCACTGGCTTGTTGGTGCCCCCTCGTGTTTAAAAGAACATGATAAAGATCACTTGTATCCATGGAGAAGAACTTAAATAATCATACCTAAGGAAGGTGTGAAAATTAGGGCAGAGTGGAAAAAAAAGAAAGATTTTTAAAAGCTTTGTTTTCAGAGTTGAAAACAGAGTTTTGGCTCGTAATTTTTCAGGATTGTTTTTATATTATTCCAGATGTTACTAAAGCCACCGATAAATTATAGGCACTTATACATTTAGAATATGTGTATTTTTTACAGTATTTTAAAAATATTCAAAAAGAACACTGTGATTTCTTCTCTCTTTATTTTTTAATCAGGTTTCATGTTCCCATGCATGTAATCAATCCTTAAGTAATACTCTCTATGTTCTGATGGTGAAATGTATCTGTGGACTTGTTTTCAGGTAGCATTGTCTCAAGGAGTTGTTGGGTGTGCAGGTTATACATGGGAAAAAGGAATTGGAGCAGAATCAGCCCGTGGAAGTTCCCTCTTATTGTGTCACTGGTCCCTTTCAGACCTTGTGCCAAGTACCTCAGCTCGTAGCTCTTGATAACCTCATCCTCAGTACATGTATTGGCACCTTCCCATGGGAATTCAACCTGCTGTTAAGGTACGAGAAGTGTGTAGAAACAAATTATTTATATATATATATATATATTTATATATAAATATATATATATATGGCTTGTCTTTTTAGCATTGGATTAGCTGATAAAATAGGCCAAAGAAAAGTTACATATGTGGTCAGTAATGACCAGATATCCCCCTTAGTCTTGTGCAGCAACACAGAATGGGGAGAAAAAAAAGAAAAAAGGCAAAAAAAGCATCGTTTTCACTTCCAGGATGAACACAGGTGGCTTTGGGTCAGTAAAATGTTGGCAAGCAAACATTTTGCTGTGGTCCTGGAAGAAAATTGTATCCACCAAGTTGGCTGTGACTCAGGAGCATGGGAGGAACCCTGTCAGCAACCCAGCAGCTGAGAAGGACTGCCAGGCTATGGCAGCATGTTATGGGATGACCAGACGTGGGCTGGGTGGGTGGCAACCATCCCAGCAAAACACAAGAATCCAGGAAATTTTAAGAGCTCTTGGAGGTCCAGTGTTTTGAAAACAAGAGCTGATCTTGAGAGGAAATCACCAGAACCATCAGAAATTTGTGTGAATGTATCTGTTTCCCACTTTGACCTACACAAATGATACGCACAGAAATTCCGAAAACCACTCCAATTCAGTTTTCCTCTGCGCTGTGATTCGAGTTCTCCTGAAAAGCAGCTCCCCTCTGAAAAAAAAACAACCAAAAACTCCTTCATGTGGTACTTCTTGGATCACAGTCCTGACAAAAATAGGTGGGGAACACCCTTTCCTCTCTCCTCTCAGACAGGTGTGTGTTTGACAGTCTGGAGGGCGAGCTGCAAAAAACCTCTCAAATGACAGACCAACTCCTTGGTGGCGCAATTAGAAAGATTTATTAAGATTAGGGGGAGAAGGTGGCATTGGAGCTGCCTGTCACACCTACCCCTGACATCAGCTAATTAGAGAAGTTTGACTTTGCCTCAGTCATGGTGAATAAGACTCCAGGACCATACAGACTTTTTTTATCGAATCTTTCTATCCTTTCTTGTCCAGCCCTCCTCTCTTATCTAAACCTAGACCAGGGCTACAGGCTTTTGAGTCACCTTGGGTTTGTCATCCCTTCCAGCTTTGCCTGACTTCCCACCCTGGTTTTCACCTGCTTTGAAGAAAGCAGAGACCTGGGCTGTGGGAACACGCAGGACCCAGTGTCAGCCACTTGCTTTTGAAACACCAGTGTGCGCTCTGCGCTGCAAGTGATGCATTTTTACGGTTCATTTGTGTACAGTAACAAATGGCACGGCTCTGTTAATCTTAATTACCCTTCTGGGTATAGACAGGCCAGTTATACTCAAAGATATAATGCAGGGAAGTCTGTGGTGCTCAATCCCACCAGGAAACGATCACCGCTGCGTTATTTTATTTATATAGATTCAAAGCACAAGGTAAAAATGTCCGTATCCTTTCTTGGATCCGATTGATATTCAAAGATGTGCACGTGGAGGAAACAACCATCCCTGACTACCAAGACCAGGACTCATCTCTTGCAGGGGATGCTCTGTCCTGCTAAGATCTGCATACCCTGTCTCAGAGGGATGATTGCATATTAAAACATCCTTCTTCAAGTATTTCACCTTCAAGTATTTTCACCCTTCTTTCTGTATTTCTTGCTTTCAGTTACTGCCCTCCAGAAACACGGGTTTGAGGTTGAAAGAGCGAACACGACTTTAACCAAGCTCACCATTCTCAGTTTCTCAAGCAGGTCATTGGTATTCATGTTTTGGAAAATAATGGTGAATCTCTCTGAACCTGCTACTGACTCAGCCCTGGACTGGGTTCTCAGCTCATTGTTCTCTCGTTTCCAGGGAGTCTTCACAGAGATCCCAACTGAATTCGTGATTCATGTGTTTAAAACACAAACACCTTGGAGATAAACCATGGATATTTAACAAAAAAACCCCAACCCAAACAACCAAACACACAAAAAAACCACCCGGTAACCAGCAGTTGTAACAGAATATGTGAAAGTATAGAATCAAAACCTACAATTCAGTGATAGTCTCACGTGTAAGTTCACTGGGAATGGCTCATGTCCATGGAAAGGCCTTATAATATATGTAGGTAATTCCTGTATAGACCACATTAGAGCACTGTAAGAATTAATTCTGAAAAAGCAGACCCATGAACACGTGGGATATTATCCAAATATTAGTGCAACAGGTCCTTTGCTGTTATACCACAAACGGTACTGTTACTACTTCAGGTCTTCACTCATTTACAGAAGTCCAAATTTTCTACTTTTTTGTGAAGGGTTGTTGTAAAATAACGGTCTAAAAATGTCAGCTGCCGCTGCAAAAAAATGCCCTCGTGACAGAATCACACACCCCAGAGGTGGCAGAAACCCGGAAAGTTAATACAGGTCTTCCCAGCTGTGGCCACAGTGCCGGCTGGAAACACCTGAGCCAAGAGGAGCAGCCCCAGCATCAGGGAGATGGGAGCTGTGGAAAGGGAGGGATCTTTGAGAAGTCACCAGGGCATAAAAAGGCCTTGGGCTTCTTTGCTTGTGGCCTCTGGGCTGGACGCAGGACAGGGAGGTCAGTCTGGGCTCCTGGTGCTTGGGAGGTGGGATGGACAGGGAGCAAAACACCATGGTTTGGGTCTGTAGGTGTGACCCCTGTTATCCTGGGGGGCTGGAAGAACCAGCACCTCCTTCTGCAAGTGCTGTCAAATCTCTGAGCTCTACGGGGTCTAATCTCCAGTGGATAACAAATCTTGAGCTGTTTTAGTGTCGTATCTGCTGATAATGAACGTGGATATGAAAGTATTTAGGTCCTGGCATGTGAAAACCATTGCAGCTCGTGGCAAAACTCCCATCACTGTTAACAAAGTGCTAAAAACTTGTCTCTTAGTGGGCTGCCAGTCTGTGCAGGATGGTAATTCTGCTGTAGAATGACTGTAGCACACGAACTGCAGCCTTCCAGTATCCAAGCCACTTAAATGGTATTAGCCTGAGTCATTGTTTGTGCCTCTTTGTACCTTATAACAAAAGGCTTCGCTGCTTCAATTATAAATGGTGAAACAACTGCAGGCTCAAAACGAAGTTGCAGAAAACACTCAGATTAAATGCGCGTTGAGGGAGATGCTGGCTCCCATAAATGCAAAGAGTGGCAAGTGGAGTCACAAGTAAACGTTTCACCCTTTCTTCCCTCATTATGATTCAGGTGACTAAAGCTCTGAGAGTAACTTCTGGTAAGCAATTTTATACATTATATATATATATATATATATATATATATATATATATATTACCTTCATTGCTTAAAACCAAAGATGCAGGGCAGGTTGTAGCATGCAGATGCAGTTTGCACATGAGAGCACTGTGGGTTGATTTTTCCTTTGGACTGTACAACCAAAGATACGTGAGAACTAATCCGTTTTTTTTTCTTTGCCTGAAGATTCAGTTCAAGGGGGTAATCAATAGCTGCTGCTGTTAGTCACAGATCAAAGAGCAGGGAACATACACTGCTATGTCTAATGGAAATGGCCATGGACCAGCAGACTTGCCCTATAGCAAGAAGGGATTGAGATTAGGAAAAACTTCTCTAAATGCAAGGGTAATTTTAAGCATAGCACCAGATTCCCACAGAAGCTTGAAACGGATGATGGCAATCTCATCAAAAGGAGTCAGGAAACTCAGATCAGCAGTAGCTTGGGTCCAGTTGAATCTGCCTTGGGATAGAGAAGGGGACTGGATCCAACAGCAGAGGGTTTAAAAAAATGGGAGTGGGCTCAGTTTCGCTCCCCCACCCCTCTGGCTGGTGCAGCTGTGCAAGCCAAGGCTGTCATAATTTCCTTCCATCGGCAGCAAGGGGAGAATCAGAGACCAGCTGTGACTCACATGGTCTGAGTCAAATCTTCTCTCTCGCCGTTCCCGTGAACACAGCTTACAGCATCTTCTAATTTCATTTCAAAGCCCTGGCTGGGCTCTTGGGTGGTGTTACTTTCAACTGTAAATTGCAGAGGGGAGAAGTGGGAGGTTCCCCTGACTTCTTGTAAAATGACACTTGGAAACTTCGGCAGCGTTAATGGGAAAACCCTGCGTGTTTCCCATGGTAGTGGCTAACAGCAACTCGTGAAAGTGTTTCACGGGGACGTGAGAAAGGGAATAGTCCTCACATATGTAGAAGGGGGGGCGGGGGAGGATTGTCTCTTAATTTCTTTTTTTTTCTTACGCAGAACTTCATTTTCCACTTCTCTCACATCGTCTAAACTCGTGAAAATCAGTGATCCTAAGTATTTATTCTTAATTTAGGCAAGGCGTGGTGACCCCCAGCCTGCTCCTGCCATTTGGCACAGGCAAAGACCTGCAAGGTCGTGCATGTTTGTCACTATAGACATTGTTTTATTCAGTGCTTAAACTACCTGCAGCTTTGAGCATACACTTGGTGCATTGTTATTTACAAACAGCAACGTTTTTCTCACTCAAGTTTGGAAAAATGTCAGCACATACACACAAAAAAAATAATTAAAAAAAGCAGAGACTGTTCACAGAAGTAACGTTTAACATAAGCATGGCATGCACAGAAGTGCCTGTGCCTGACATGAGTGAGTTCAAAACATACAAAATATTCAGTGCTTTAGGTACATGAGCTCTGTATTAATGCTGAGTGTTATCCAGCCAAAAGACTTGCCACACTCTGAGGTCCATCTAGCCCAGGACCCAGTGTTTGTCAGTGGTAAGTAGCAAGGAAAGGAGATTAGAAACAGAACATCATTCCCCACAAATGCCTTTCCAACCATCAGTCTCAAGAGCTTACTGAGCTGAAAATTATAGCCAGACCACTTTGTGCAGTAGATACCACTGGAGCTATTTTTCACAAATATTTCTCATCCCTTTTCCAAAAAAAATTGCTTCTGACTTGACTTGTATCTCATGAAAATGTAACAGTGCTCTGTGTCCATAGTTTTGTTATATTTATTGTTAGTAATTTACATAATAATCTTACGGTTTCGGTTTACTACATGAAAAAAACCCTTTTCTTATTCATTTGATCTTGCCACCTGCTAATTTCGCTGGGTATGCCTTAGTTTTTATATTGTGACTTACCATTCCCTGTTTATCTTTCCCACGTTGTCTGTGATTTCGGGGCTCTCTGGAACCTGATTCTGTGCAACACATCCATTTTTTCTGCTTGTGAGTCAATGACAGGCAGAGAGTGTGTTGTGTGTAGTGGTGAGGGTGAGGAGCAGGGGCTCCACTGCTGTCACAGCCACAGCCAGGCCTTGTTTCACCATCATGTGATTGTGTTCATGCTGTTTTCGGGAGGCTGCCAGGGATATGGGCTCTTATCTCTGGATGCCCCAGCTGAGCTGGAGCGTATCCCTGCCTTCACTGAGTGCCCCTCAAAAGTGTAAAAGACTTCATAAAAATAGTTCAGAGGCAACTCCAAGGCAGGGAGGAGGTTGGTGGGCTGGTTGGTTGGTTTGGCACTTGGGATGGTGGGGCCGGCGTTACACGCGGGCATTTCCTCGGAGCGTGAGCACCCTGAACACCCAGAGCCTTCACTCAGCTTCCAAACACAGGAGCCAAGAACTGCATTATTATTGTTATAAAGGTACACAGTACATTTTGCAGGAGCAGGCTGTAAACATTTCCAGCAATAGGTGTGGATGCCAAGCTTCGCTGTCGCCTTCCTAACCCTTAAGAAGGCATTTTTGTTTTACGGCACAGACAGTAGATGCTCCATCCCTTCGCCATCCTTCTCACAAGTATGTGTTGAGATGGCACACTGGGTTTATCACACGCTGAGGAAGAAAACTGGAGCTGGAGTCTCTGCTTCCTGTCATCCCAACAGCCTATTTTAGCCCGTGGGGCTCTTGAAAAGACAAATCGTGTTTCCTCTGCTCTCGTCCGTGGTCGGAGCCTGAGCAGCCCCACTGCTCAGTTCTGTCACCTCAGGTGCACCAGGGGTCCAACCCTTGTTAGTCTGCAATTCAAAAGTCCACGTGCCCACACAGAGGAGCCCAGGGAATACTGACAGGTAAAAGACATAGTGTGGAGAAGCAGGACAGAGGGATGGAGGTCAGGCAGGCTCCATCCAGACGTTTTCCCATTGCCTTTATGTCGGTTTCCAACAACAGGCTTCTCCAAAGCAGCTCAAGGATCTGCTAGAGCTCATCTAGGGGAGGGGGAAGGAAGCTTGTTGTCCTGCCTCTCAGTGCTACTGGGTGGAGCACAGGTTCCACAGCACACTGAGATTTTTCCCCTTCCACTCAAATCTGGGCCATGTCAGCCCAGGACCTCCTGAAATAATACCAGGCAATCAATGTATTTTAATTTTCATGACACTTTAAAAGTAAGGATTGCCCATTAACACTTAAACACCTGGAATGAGGCAGTAATGTCTACTTTATTTTTATTTTTTTTTCCACGTGTGGAGCTGGAATGCAGGCTTAATTTTGGAAATCCTGCTTGTCAGACCAAAGCTTCCTAAAGCCTGTTACAAAAATCAGCTGGTCTACCTCTGGCTGGGCTTTCAGTAGGGAATTACCCACAGGAAAGGTATCACTTCAGTGGTGAAGGCACATTCTGTGCCTGCCCTGTGCATACATCCAGGCTGGGTTCCCACCCCAGCTGTACTCAGCAGATGCTCGTGGAGCTTGTGGTCATGATGAGATAGGACACTGGAATCCGGCATTATTTCCAGATTTCTTTGTGCTTCACATTCGTAAAACAAATATATGTGTTGGTCTTGTGCCCACATTTGGTTCTGTTGCAAATCCCCATCCAAAATAAATTAACTTTAGGCAAAGGGAAAAGAGCACGTTCCCAAGTGCCTTTGATCCTGGGTTAAGCAAGCTGGTAATTGAGGCTTCAGTGCAACACAATCTACTCGCCCTCTCTTCTGCTAAGAATAAACTAAGTGATGGGCATTTTAAAAATAGTCCAATCCATACTGTCTCAAAAAAAAAAAAAATCCCAGAAGTTAAAAAAGGAGTTAAAAGACATGAAATGTAGCCTGAAAGCATCCGGACTCAAAGCCCTGAGGGTTTATATTCCATGAAGGAAAAGTCCGTACACGTAAATTCCCCGGGTTATGTGTTTATCATAACGTGGTTTTTGTCCCTCCTGTCAAACTTCCAACCAACCCAGGAAAGATGACTATACAATTTCAAGAACACTGTCCCACAGGGACATCTGAGCCGTAACCTGCTCTCTTTTTGGTAGCAAAGGGGAGTTGAGGGGGGAACCAGACCCATGGTCTAACTGGGAACAACGTCTGCTCGCTGTCACCAGGCGGGCACCCCTCTGCTTCCCCCGGTGGTGCTGGGCTCCGTGTTTCCTGGAGGTGAGAACCACCAGCAAGATGCCACTCAGCAGTGTCCCTTTTGGGGGTGCAAATGGGCCGGGAAGGGCCCGGGTACAGCAGGAGCACGGCAGTGCGAGGCGCTCTGACAGATGTGTGGTACTTGGGGTCTGACTGCCAGAAGCTGGGAAGCCTGCCAAGCCTGCTTCCTTCTGGCAGAGCCCTTGCACGTTTCTCTTCGCGTTTTTGAGGGTTAAGTGCTTGTCTGAGGCTAAAAAAAAAAAAAAAAAAAGGGAAAATAGTGAGAGAACGGTGCGGACAAATGTGTGTCGGTTTTGCCTAAGCGGGTTTCTGCAGCACAGCAGGCTCAGGCAGCAAGTTTGGAGAAGACCAAGGAATCCCTGGGGGGCACTGAAGAGGGGTTTAAATCCACAGAGATGAACAAGCCTGGAATCCTGTTCAAAATCCTGGACAAGTACTGCAGCCACCCACCGGGAGGTGTAAAAGGCAAGCGGCAACTGTTTTGCACCTCACACTCCTAAAAGCAAAGTTAAGAAAAGTAACCTGGTGTGTTCTTTGAGGGCATGACTTGGTTGGTGTGTACGGTGACATCCAGAGCATCCCTCCTGGACCAGAGCTGGGAGAGGAGGGGGTGCAGTCACAGCCTCCCTGGGAGATCACAGAACATGCCGAGTTGGAAGGGACCCACGGGGACCATCGAGTCCAACCCTTAGCCCTGCACAGGACCATCGCCGGCAGACGCGGCGCCCCGGCAGCCAGCGGGGCGGAGGAGAAGCTTGTCACCGCTTCCCCAACCCTGTCAACCTTTCCCGCCGGGGAGAGCGGGAAACACGGGGCGGCGAACCGGGGACGGGGGGCCAATTACCCCCAAACAACGCGGGGCTTCGATAGCGGACCCTGCCGCGCTTTTTCCTTTTCCTTTTTTTTTCTTCCTTTTTTTAAACCTCCTCTTATTTTTTGCGAGACGGGGAGGCGCGGGAGCGTGGAAAGAAAGGAAGAAAAAAAAAAAAGGAAAGGGAAAGGGAAAGGGAGCGGGGAAAGCACCGAGAGCGGCTCAGTGCGAGGGGGTCTTAGCTCTGCGGAGCGTCCCCCCACCGCCGCGGCGCGCCCAAGGTCAGCGCAGGTACCCGCGGGGGCTCCGCGGGGGCGGCGCCACCGGGAGAGAGGGAGGGAAAGGAGGAAGGGAAGAGGGAGGGAGGGAAGGGGGGCCGGCTGCCCGCGGAGGGCCGCGCTCCGGCGGGCCGGGCCGCC
>VXAY01007101.1:835660-938675 GCA_013399855.1 Oxyruncus cristatus | reverse complement strand
GCCGCCAGCCCCGGGGGAAAGGGGGGAGGAACGGGGGACGGGCAGCCCTCCCTCCCGAAACCGGCCCGCCTCCCCTGGCACCGGCCCCGGCCCCAGCGCTGAGGAGGGCAGGGGAGAAGAGACCCTCTTCTTTCGCCCCTCTCCTCCTTCTCCAGGAGGGAAAACCCATGGGAAAATGACACAGTCCCCCTCCCCGGGCACTGCCCGTCCCCAGCCCCAAGGAGGGCTGGAGGAGCGTGGTTGGACTCATTCCCTCCCGGCAGCATCTTCCTCTGCTTTGCTGACTGAACTGGTGGGCACTGGCCAGGTGCCCACCCTGGTGCCCCCAGACGGTGCAGGGCAGCCCAAGGGTCCCCATCGGTCACAGGGAGGGGGGTTGACACGGAGCAAAGCCCCCGCAGGCAGCAGCATCCTCCAGCTGTCGCCAGGGCCAGTATTAAAGCATCAGCTGATCCCGCAGCACTGGTTTAGAGCAAGCCAGACTGGGGGGGGTGGGGGGGAAAAGAGGGGGGAGATCCAGCAAAGGAAGGGGGTAGACAGGCAGAGGCCCTGCTGGGGTCCCTTGTCCTTGGCTGGGTGCCCACTCTGCCCCAAAACGAGCCGATGGCTGCAGGCAGAGGGACCATGGTTCCAGCAGGAGGTGGCAGGGGTTAGAGCCCAACTCAGGCCTCACCATGGGGGCAGCTGCTCCGAAACCTCCCCATGTCCTGGTTCAGAGCCGCTAAAATGCTGGGCATCACCCCGAGAGCACCTGCCCAGTCCGACGGAGCCAGGTGCCGATGGCACCTGTGCCCTTCTGCCTTCCCTGGGGGCTGATGCCTGGCCTGGGGACAGGACCACCCACAAGGGCTGTTGAGTGGCTGCCACCCAACCTGGCACCTCAGCCACCTGCAACAGCATCCCTGTGGCCGCTGGGCCTGGAAAGGCCATTTCCAGAGAGGTTTCAACCTGCCTAAAAACATGCTGTCTGTGGTTAGGCACGAGCTGCCTGATGCAGGACCTCCCCTCGCCACCCCTGGTCCCTGAGGTCAGCCTGGCCACCTGATGCCCAGGTGCTGTGGGTGCCCTTGGGGCAGCTTGGGGGTGGAAGAGATGCAAAAAAAAAATGAGGAAAGGAGAAAATGTATTTAAGGCTATATCTTAATCCCTGTAAAAGTAGCACCCGCTCTCACTGCAAGAGAGCTCAGCCAAATCTTCGAGGCTGCTGCAGTGCAGGGGCTCAGGGCGATGGGGGATGCAGGATCCTGCACCCCTGTCTTGGATACCTGCTCCCTCAGCCTCAAGCTGCCCACCACTGCCTGGCTGGAGAGGAGATTTAAGGGTTGGCAACAGGTCCTCCATGCCAAATACTCTTCTCCCAGTACACCAAAAGGGCCGATCTTGGGTTTCACATTGAAAAGCGGCAGCGGCTGCATTTAACCCCTTCATTTGCCTTCATGGTCCAGTGTGCCAGGGCCTGGGGGACCAGCTGTCCAGGGACCTGGCCCGTGGGGGCTGGCACAGAAACACTCAGCTGCTCCCATGCCCGTATTGCTCCCCCAGCAGCTCATGGGCCTCATTTATCCCTCCCAGGATTTGCTGCTCCCCAGGCTGGAGCCCTCAGCAGGTCTTGGCTCACACCTAGATTTTCCAGGTGGAATGAGGGGGGCAACAGCAACCCCTCCCCATCTGAGACAATACCCAGCTCCACCACTGCACACATGACCCCCCAGCATCTCCATCCATGGGACATTTAATCCCCATCACAACCCAAATCCCGCACATGAGACAGAGACAAAGCCAGGTCTGGTGCACAGCTGGGCACAGCTGGAGGGTGTCTGCAGTGGGGACAAACAGTGGAGGGCAAGGACTTGTGACACACATGCCAGGACCCCCCAGCCTGGCAATTTCTCTTCACTGGGAACCAAACCCAGCTAAAGCCTTGCCAGTGGCTCACAGTGAGCGAGCTTCTGCACTGAGAGCCCAACCCCAGGTTTGCAGTTTCACTGGCACAGTCCTTCAGTGTCTTAAAACCCAAACCCCAGAACATTTTTCTGGGGGAAAATGCAGCAAATCCCCAAATCCAGCCTGCTGCTGGGTCTGGGCCACCAGACACCATGCAGCTTGTGGGGGCTGTTCTGCAGTCATCAAAATACTTTATTTGTGCATTTAAACACCTAAAGTCCTTTTTACATTTAAAAAAAAAAAAAAAAGATTCCCTGATGGTTACAAAGGTCCAGTTTAAAACAGAAGCACCAATGGCATCTCAAGATCAAGCCCACAAACCCAGGGAATGCAACTGGACTTTTCCTGTGGCTTCCCCAGCCCCTCAGTGCCACCCTCTCTGGGGATGCTGTGCCCTCTTTGCCCAGCTTTCTGCACTGGATGGAGATAACACAGGCACAAAATTGCCTTTCCCACCTTCATCCTCCTCCTTCCCACGGCTGCAATGGTGCCCCCAGGGCAGGACCCTCAGCATCCCAGCTGGTCCCTCAAACGCAGCACAGCCCCAACCAAAGGGAGCTCAGCCAGCTTCTCCATCGCCTCGTTACCTTTCCCTGGCATCTTCTCTTGCAGGAGGCTCTGTGAACAGGTTGATAAATGCAAGGCGCCGTGCTCCAACAGCTCCTGGTGTGCAGCCACCTCCTGCAGGGAAGAGCCCGCTGGCAGCCAGGCCAGGGGAGCAAGGAGGATGTGGAAGGGCTGTGTTGGCAGCCTGATGTTAGTCCAGCTTTGCACAAACCCATCCAGGCCAACACCAGCCCTGCAGGGCGAGCCCCAGCGGCAGCCTCCGGTTTATAGGAGAAAAATCAGCTGAGGGTTTTTAACCCATGTGCATCCTAAACCACGACTTCGGGAAGGAGAGGAGCTGGGTCTGTGAACTGACAGCACAAATCCAGAGCTGTCCCTGGAAAGGCAGGGTGGCATCTGGGTGACACAGCTTGCTTGGGCTGTTCCCACAGGCACCTGCGTCCCGATAACGGCATCCAGCATCAGACAGGACAAACACAGCACCAGGCCCTCAGGTCCCTCTGCCAGAGCTGAGTCTTGCAGGTGACACTAGTGACTCCTAATATTTGGCCTACACCCATTCCTATTCCTGTACTGGTCTTGCATCCATCCCCGTCCTGCCTGTTGGCTGCCGCCCTCCCCTTCCCCAGAAGTCTGGTCAAAAATCATGAAGGTCTGAGCCCAGCTGCTCCTACTCCTGGACACCCACCTGTCCCTCTGGGTCTCACTTAAGAAGCAAACACAGGTGTAAATCACCTTCTCCCACTGTGTGGTCCCCAGGGCCACCCCACCATCCCCACCTTCCCTGTCTGCCCCATCCCATGGGGAATTCAGGAATTTGGTGCTTAAACAACCTCAGAGAGCTGGCCGGTATCTTGGATCCCAGCAGCCATAAAAGCAATCGAGGCAGAGAGCAGAGCAAGGACAAGGGTGGAACAGAGACCACAGGGACAGTGCTATGGGTAGTACATGCCTGGCACAGATCAGGCACAGCTCCAGTCTGGCACAGCTCCGCTCTGCTGCCACCATGTCCTACCCTCAGAGTAATTAAGGAACAAAAATAAACAGGGATGGTTTCATCCCTGCAGGGATAATTCCTCTTCCTGGGGTGTTGTGCGCCTGCAGGGCTGCCCCAGAGGTTGGGGATGAGGCAGACAAAGCTGCTGGAAATGGAAATTTCCCAAGAAGGGAGGAAGTTGCTTCTTTCTGGGGTATAACCACTCATCGCCCTCCAACAACTTTGTTTGCTGCTGTCATATCCTTAAATAACTCCTGGAAGCGGCTGCTGGGAGTTTTTTAATCCTTCACCTCTGCTCCCCTCTTGACCTTGGGCTCACGCAGCCCCAGTTTCCAAAGTAATTCATCCCAAGCAGAGGGAAAACCTCTGGACTTGCAGGACCACTGCCTGACCCAGCACAACCCTCCAACCACCGGCCAGACTTTGGTGAGTGCAGAACCCTGGGAAGGTGGGATCTCCAAGACTTGGAGTGGAAACCATAAGCTTCTGGTGGATCTGGAGCCAAGGATACTACTTGGGGTGAAAGGGTGACGTTATGCTGGGGGAGTAGTGGCTCAGTGGGCGCAGTGGGGCTCGTAATCCACTCCAGTGACCCAGAGGTTGGTACTCCGACCTGTTCTCCAACCCTGCCTGGGGCTGGGGATGGATCTGGAGGGAAGAGCACATGAAGTATGAGAAGACATACCCGGGAGAGCAAGCGGCGAGAGTGGGCAGAGGCAGGGGCCGATGCCGTGCTCAGCCAAGGCGCTGAAGTCAGCACTCTCCGGAGCCATCTGTTCCCGGCGAAGCCCCGGCGCAGACGGACTCGCCCCGGCCCCCGGCAGCGGGTGCCGCAATTCGGTGATTCATGCGGCGAGGGGACGGCGGACAGCCGGACACCGCCTCTGCGCCGCGCCGGCTCCGGGGACGGGGCTGGAAAATCGTGTATTAGCCACGCTGGGGAAAAGCCTCTTCAACTGTTTTTCTGGTCGCGTGAGCTGGCTTTTAAGCAGCAACACACCTCCCTCCTCACTGCCGGGCCAGAGATCCAACTCAAGCTGGTTTTTCCCTTATTCCGGAGCACAGGAAACCTCCGGCTTCATGGGCTCTGAACGCTCCTTGGAAAAGGCCAAGTTCATCAAGCAGCCTACTAGCAAAGCCAGCAGGAGCTCTGCACTTGTCTTCTGGGAGTAATTGGAAAATGCAGCATCAACAGGAGCTTCTGGGGTAGATCAGACCTGTCTCCCCTGGAATACAAGCCTCAGGGCAGCGAAGAGCTTGCCTGCACAGTCTTCAGACCAGGGAAACTGAGGCACAGCAGCACAAGAGGAGGTTGCAAAGACCCAACTGAAACTGTGCCATCGCCCTGTCAACGATGAGCTCTCTGCCCCATATCCAGCCTGGCTGCCTTGCAGAGCAGCACAGAGACAGCAAGGAGAATGTGGGGCAGGGAGCCACAGGGAAGGACCGTGCAGCCACACCCAGCCGCTCTCAAGGCCATCGCTCACCAGATGCTGACCTCCACCAGCTTGTGCAGCTTCATTAAAGCTAAGCTGAGCCATAACTCATCCAAGCAGGGCAGTCCACATGAAGAGCTGGCAGCAACAACTTCCAGCGTTTCAGGCCTCTTTCCAGCAGGAGTAGGGTGTCACTCACAGCTCCTTCCCTGCTTCGGAGAACGGCCTTGGAGCTGCTCCTCTGGCAGCTCAGGAGAGCGGAGGGCGAGGGGGTGGCTGCCTCGCAGGGCTGCCCCTCTCTCCCCACGGACCACCGCGGTGGGGACATACCTGGAGCAAACACGAGGTTATTCACGCCTGAAAGCAGAACCCGAATGCGAACGGGAGCCTGCGAGGACCAGCCCCCGCGACTGCCCGGAGCCCGGGGAGGCAGCAGGAGAGCTGGGACCCTTCAAGCCCCGGAGGTGCCAGGTCACCCCTCCATCCCCGCTCAGCCTCTCCGCTCCCCGGTACGGCCTCCCAGCGCCACCTAACGACACGGGCCGGTGACAAGGACCTTCCCGGGAAAACCGGACACATCCCGATCTCTCCAGAGAAGGATGGAAAGCAGGGGCAGGGATGGGGAGGCAGGAGGCGGCAGAACACCTGGCTGCGGCCTGGCGGCACAGGCAGCAGAGGAACGGGGAGCTGGAGGTTTTGAATAAGGATTTACATGATCACAGTGATCACTCCTCTGCCCATGAGGCTCAGTCCCCCATCCCTGCCCTTCACTGACCTTCATCATCCCATGGCTTTCCCACAGATCAGCATTAACCCCAGGGCCTTGTCCACGTTCAGGGCTGAGCAAGGTCACCGAGCTCAGCAAGGACAGACGCTCCCCTTAACCTGTTATCACAGCCCAAAAACTATCCTGAAGCATCCTCAGTTCAGGAGCAGCCGCTCGCTGTGCTCTGCAGGAGCACGGTGGCCTTTACCACGGCTACAAAAGCACCCTGACATCAACATTCAAGGCGACGTGGAAGAAAACCCTGGGGAAGAGCTGGCTCATCTCTTCCCAAAACCTTCAGATTTGATGCAGCCACAACAACCCCTTCACCATCACATTTCTGGCTGGGCTGTCAACCCCAGTGGCTGCTCCCTACACTGGATGCAGCCTCTTCACCTCCACACCCCCTTCCCAAAGCTCTGATTCACCTCAAAACCCAGAGCTGATGTAATCTCCCGCTCAAGAGTTCAGCATTAAGGCTGCATCAGCCATGAGACGTAACGAGAGCCACATCACACAAGCAGCTGTTCAACAAAAGCTTTATTGCTCGTTTGCGTACGAGTTCCCAGTATCACATTTCCCGAGTTTCTTAATGAGCCTGCAAATGAGATTTAAATAGAAAAGGATGGGAGAAAAAGAGGAAAAAATAGAAGTCAGAGATCTCCCTTTCTTAAGGCTGGGACAGCAACGGGGTGGGAATACAGCGCCCCGTGGGCAAATCCTCTGCCGCGGGAGAGGGCTGGGCTGAGATGGAGGTTGAGTGTGGACAAACCACCATTGGCTGCCCTGGCTCAGTTTTCCCCTCTGCCTCCACCACAGAGCCACTGCTGCTGTCATCATTTACACAGGTCAGAGAGGATGGGTTGCAATCCTGCAGCACTCTGGCAGGGAGCACGGGGGGGTTGGGGACAGCCAGGCAAGGGGGCCCCGCTGACGCTGCCCTTGCGCCACAGATAAAGAGGAGATTACAGCTCACGGCTTGTAATCTGGCTTAAAACCTGACACCGTCACCGTAGTCAATCTGGGCTAAGAGAAGCATTTAATAAGCTTCAAAACACACAGGCCAAAAAAGTAACCCCACCAGTGAATAGAGTGAAAGGACTCAAGGCACTGCTTGCACCAGTCAGCGCTGGCAGGTACTGATGGACACAGGATCCCTCATGATCCAGAACAAGGCAATTACATGCTTGTTATCCCAATCCACCCCATAGGATAGAACCCAGGCTCTGCTGGGGTTTAACTGTGGGAGGTAGAAAGCAAATTAATGCCCTTTTCTGCTTGCACAGAGCTCACAACAAGTGGAGGGCACCTAGTCCCTCCCTGTGTGGAGCTGCCTTGCCTTGGGACATGTCACAGGAGCCACGGTGCTGGGCTGGCTGCTCCCAGGTTAAGGCAGTCACAGACAAAGAAGCCAGACTCAAGCAGCGGGTCCGATTTGGCTTCCCTGGAAGGGTTTATTTAAAAAACAATCATTGTTAAAAGATGCCTGCTCTGGCATGAGTTACAAGGCAACGAAACCATTTGGCTTGTGGCTTAAAGGGGAGGCAGCATGGCACAGGGAAAGGTCTCCATGCCACTTGCCGTGGGGAAAGTGGCTGGCAGGACTCCTCCAGGTGCACACGCGCCTCCCCTCACCTGCACTGCATGATTCATTAATGCTCCAAGGACTCAAACAACAGGAATCACCCCCAGGAATGGCAGCCCGGCTGCAGGGACGCAGGGCCAGCCAGCAGCCTCATGTCTTGAGGACATTCACTTCGGGAACCCAGAGTTCATCGTACCAGAGAGGCCTCAGTGTCACACACCTCTCCAGAGCGGCCACGAGCCTTGGGCACAAGCCCTGTGCTCCCCGGCTCTGCTCACGACCCGCTGGCGTTGCCCCAGCACGGCTCCACTGGAGCAGTGCCACGTTCCCACCGCCGCTGCCCTAGTGACCGATCAGCCGCAGCATCTCCGCAGGATCCACGATCTTCTCTCGGGGCTTGCCAGCAGCTTTGCCTCTTGCCACTTCAGCAGCATCGATCTTCTCCCAGTCGGAGAAGGAAACAGGACGGACCCCTGGGGTGACGGCGACAGATGGGAGAGAGGACTTAACCGGGTGAAAACAAGCTCAGCCTCACCTCCCCACCAGCAGGGACCTGATGTGCCAGCAAACCTGCGCCTTTCTGACCTCAGCCTCACAAAGGAGAAGTAATTTCTAACGCTGGGAGGAGAGGGACGGTAGGTTCCAGTCAACTTGGATCAGTCAGACCTTTGCAAGCCGTAACAACGGCGAGCACGGAACCACCTCGGGGGACAAAACGCCTCCAGTTCACTGTTAAACCTCAGCCAGTTTAAGAGGCAAAACACACACACACACTTTAATTGAATGTCTTTAAACATAGCTACAGCAAATTACTCTCATGGGCATTTTAATCTTTCCCTTAACTTGCTTGGAAGGATTACTAGGAAAACCACTCAAGAGCAATAGCTCACTGTCTCGGCAGCTGACAGTGACATTTTACCCAAGGTCTGTGCTGCTTTTAATGGCCCTTCCCAGAAAGTGGTCATTAACCTTAGCAATGACACAGTTTGAGGGAATTCAAGTCCTGCTCTCCGTGGGCTTTGGAACATTGAAACAGCAGCAAAACACATTCCCATGGTTCAGACTCCGCTCCTATAAGTGGCTCACAGGGCTCACCGCCCCAGGATACCCAGATCCAGGAGCCCTTTGGCTGCACTGCCCCTTCCTGCTGGCTGCCCCACACTGACCTCGGCTGCGCAGGATGCTCTCCACGGCCCCAAAGCCTTCTCTGGAGGGGGACATGTCCAGCACACCCCCCTGGAGATCCTCCAGCACAGACTGGGCAGTGTCAAAGCTGTCGTTCATGGTTGTGATGATCACGCCCGTGGGTCCTCTCTTCACCCACCCGCTGCAATACAGACCTGCAAGGGCACATGGAGCAGCCAGGCTCAGGTCAGCACGTGGCCCTGGACCCTCCTGGCTGCAAGTCCTTGCCCTGTTCCCCACCTTGGCAGTGGGAACAGACCCTCGGATGGTGCTGTCACAGCAATTTGTGTACCTGCAAAACAGCACGAAGCAGCCATATGGGCTGTGTCGCTCTAGTAACAGGATCCAAGGCCCAGTAAAACCCCCCTGTGCTAAACCAGACACCCTTAACACGAGCTGGGGATAGGCTCATTTCCCCAGCTTCCACTCCCCAAGATGCGCAACCGCCTTGTATCTGTGCCCGTGGTGAACGGAGCTTCCCACCCCAAAGCCCCCCAGCCCACCAGCTGCACTTGACAAACCCCAGAGGCAAATCCCTCTGGATACAGACCTGGGACACCCTCCACTCTGCCCGAGCTGTTGGGGATGATGCCACGCTGGCTGTCGAAGGGCACGGCCGGGTCCAGCGGCAGGCTCCGGTACCCGATGCTGCTGAGCACCAGCCCACACTCCAGCTCCTCCACCTCTCCAGTGGGGATGGCTCTGGCAGAATCACCTGAGCCCTGAGAGAAGGAGGAAAAAGATGAGGATCCCCAGTCACCCCTGCAGAAGAGCAGTCTGCTCAAGCCCCCTTTGGCATCTTTGATCCCTGGGTATTTGCTAAAGGCTGCTCTGCTGTTCCCTTTGGAAGGGGAAAAGCTCTTGGTGGTACCAGGTTCCCCCAGAGCCTGCCAGCAGCCACTCCAACCAGACAGGAACACAAAGCTGTCTTTGGAGGGACTTCTGAGGGATGCAACAGTGTCCTGCTTCATCCCTGCAGCCTCCCAGGGCCACACCAGCCCCCCTGAGCCCGTACCTCCAGGCGGGTCAGGGCCATGCGGACGCCCCTCGCCCTCTTCCCATCAGGGGTGGGCAGCACTTCCTGGGGGCTGCGCAGGAACTTCAGCCCCCACTCCCGGGGGGCTGCTGCCTGTGCCTCCACTGGCTTCTCCCTGGGCTTCTCCAGGGCTGTTTTGATCATCAGCTCAGTCAGTCGCTTCCTGGGCCTGGGAGCGTCTAAGAAGGAAAAGAGATCTTCACGACAGGAATCAGCAAAAGCCCCTCGGGACACAGCACAGAGCCAAGGCCACACCAAGGCAGTCTCAGTATGTGAGCCTGTCATGTCAATGGGAGTCCAGTGCCTTTGAGATGACAAACTGCAAGTCAAAGTGACCAGGAGAGCCCCTGAGGCTTGGGGCCAGCGGGACACACAAATCAAATCCTGCAATTTTCCTGTCTTGCTGGTGCTCAGAGGCAGCAGCCTGTGGAGAAGAGCAGGTCTCTGGACACCCTTGAACTCAGTGTTTTCTTTTTAGCTCTACAGGAAGCTCTTAAACCAACAGCCTTGGGATCTCCCCTGCAAGGTCCCCTCAGCCCTCCTGAAGCTCATGCCCTCATCACTCAGAGGGCAAGCACCGCTCCCACGCAGCAAAGTGGCTGCACAAAGAGAGAAACAGGCTGTTCCCTTCTCTTGGTGCCTCCCAGCACTCTGAGAACGAGACACACCATGGTCACCAAGCTTTTATGTGCCAGGCATTAAGCACAGGGCAAGAGGTTCTGTGATGTACACCCTGAACATCTCCAGATCACTCCTGGACGCTTGTCTGACAAGGTGAGTCCCTGCCTGGAGGAGCAAGGCACACTTCCCTCACCTTTAACAGCATTTTCGAGGTCTGTGAAGTCGGCAGGGTCCAGGACAGCTCTGGCACCAGGCAGGTTTATCATCTCCCGCAGCTCCTGGGAATTACAGGCAGGAAGATGTTACCTCCACAACAGGGAGGTCACCCAACAGCCCCAGGGTGCCTTCCCTGGCACTCTGGGATGGAAGCCACGGAATGGGTGCAGGAAAGAGGATGCCTGGGTTCCATTCCCACCCCCAAACCACCTCTCCCCAACTGGGATAGGCACTCTGAGGCTCAACACTGGGAAACAGCTGCCCTGCAGCCTCACCTTGATAGTGAAAGCGACTTGGAGAGGTCCCCTCCTCCCAAACAGCCAGACACGCTTCACCTTGCTGCAGGCAAGAGCTGCCAGGGAGCTGTCAGTGATGTCGGTCTTCTGCAAAACAGATTCGGGAGAGTGGGATGAGGGCAGATCTGGAGGGAGCCGGGGGGAAGGCACAGCCTCTGAAGGTGAAAAATCAGCAGAAACGCTGGCTGTGCACGCAGAGAGCCTGGGAGAGGACAGAAAACAAGTCATCTCCCTTTGCACAGAGCTATTTGCACAGCTGGTCCCTCATCGCTGAATGTTCTTTCCGAGGCCATAATGCACCAGAGGTAACGAGCCAGCACCCCGCGAGACTGCCTCGGGGGATCCACCCAGGCAGGTTCACCTTGGGGCTAACAGAGCAAAGCCTTCCAGTGATCTTGATTCTGAGGTGTCTGCAGATGCTGTTGGGTGACTTCCCAGCTCAGGGCATGCAGGCTGTGGATGAAACCTGCTGCAAACCACAGCTCAAATCACCACCTGCTTGCCCCAGGCAGCTCCAGCACAAGCACAGCATGGCCAGGGCTCAGCTGGCACTGGCACCTTGCAGCAACCCTGTGCTCTGTTTCAGTCATTTGTGTGTGTATATCTAGATTCCAAGATCTTTTCCAGAGAAAATATGATGGGAGGGACACCACGATAAACCATTCCAGACCAATACTCTTAACAGAAAACTGCCTGCCCACCCTGGAAGTCATTTCCAGTGCCATGTCCTTTGTAGCACTGCTCCCAGCTGGCTTCAGCCACTGGTTCTAGTACCTCCAAGGTTTTTTGTGGGGGTTTTTTTGTTTTGTTTTGTTTTGTTTGGGGTTTTTTTTTGTTTGTTTTTCTTGTTTGTTTGTTTGGTTTGGTTTTGGTTTTGTTGCTGTTGTTTTTGGGGGGTTTTATTTCATTTAAACATTAATACAGGCAGTTGTTTCACAGCTGTAACAAACCTCGTGGCATTTCTCCAGCAGGGAAAACCTTTGCTGCCAACATCTGGGGCAGCAGCTCTACGGAGCAGCTGGTGCACACCAGCTCCCAGCTGCCTGTAAGGGAGAGCTTGGACCAGCCACCAGTGTGTGCCCAGTGCCACCAGCAGAAACCAGGCTGCTGCCCTCAGCTGCAGTAGAAAATCCCAAGAGAAGTTTCTAGGTTGTTGGTGGAAGAGGGCAAGCAGCTCCTCCTTTGCTTCTCATAGAAAAGGAAGGGACAAAGCTCAATTTCCGACTTTTTGGACACCAGCAGAGCAATCCAGAGAGCTCTCCAGCATTATCCAAGGCACAGCCACAGCCTTGGATCACTCCCTACAGACTGTGAATCCAGGGGTGCACCCGAGAGGCAACAGCCTTCCCTGGGAGAGGTCCCAAAGACAGAGGAGCCTGAGGTTTTGCTGAGATGGGTGGGAACTCCAGCAGGGAGAGGATTTGGGCCCTGGGCTGCCTTCATGGTGCAGAGCACCCATCACTCACCCTGAGGAGTTGCAGTGGGGACAGGAGGATGCGGGCAATGTCCAGTGCCACGTTGCCATGACCCAGAATCAGGGCTGTCTCACAGCTCAGGTCAGGCTTCAGCTGTGGGGAGAGAAGGACCCAGGTGCGAGTGAACCCACATGGCCTCCATGATGTACAGCTCCCACCACCCAAATTCCCTTCCACCCTTCTTTGCTCCAAAAAGAGGCGATGCAGCTGGGGAAACTCCACACCAGGCACAGCAACACAGATGCTTCTGGCTGATCCCTCTCCCCGCTCTTCCTGCAATGGCATCTCTGGGAGCAGGAGCTGCCTTGGCCAAAAAGCCTCCTCAAGATGCAGAGCATCACCCCTCCAGGTTCCCATCTGGCCCAGCCAAAATATGCTGCCAACGTACAGAGCCAGCTAATCCGCTCTCACTGATGTGCAAATTGTTCACATTTCTACCATCTAAGAAGGATTTAACATGGTTCCTGCTAATCTTTTCCAATTGCAGGCCTTTCAGGACTTAATCTGGAGCTGAATGTCTGCTGGGATGGGAGGAAGGATGGGAGGAAGGGCAGGGAAGCACACGGCTGTACTCACGTCCCGGTTCTCAGGCAGCCCATTGTACCAGCCCACGAATGCTCGGGCCGAATACACACCGGAGAGGTTCTCCCCTGGGATCCCCAGGACCCGGTTGTCTTCAGCACCGTAACTCTGGGTAGGGAACAGACCCAGTCAGAGGTGTCACCGTGGGCCAGGTCTGATACCAAAACACAAATCTCCCCTTCCAGCTGCTGCCGGGGACACTGCACGGCTGCCAACCCTTCCCAAAGGCTGGGATAGTCAGTGGAAGGGCTAAACACAGCCCAGGCACAGGGGCTTCATCCATCCCATCCCCCTGGGCTCCAGGGCCAAAGCTGACCTCCCTGGGGCAAAGCAGAGCATGACAAGCTGAGGACTGAGCAGGAGGGACAAATCTATGCTGGGCTGAAATAGGCACTGGCCAGCACAGGGAAGAGATTCCCCAAACACTGCAGAGACCTGCAACTGATGATGCACGTGCTCCCTGCAAGGGCTTCGGACAAGCCTTGGAGCATCTGAGCTGTCCCGAAGCTGGGAGGAGTTTCCCACGCTAATGAGGCACCCAGAAACGTAAACCCTCTTCCCAAGATGCCAGCGGGGATCTGCAGACCTTGTCTGCGATTTCTGGGATGCCAAGGCAGCCCAGGTACCCACCAGCACCACGGCGTGGTACGCCCGCCGCAGCTCGGGCACCGTGACGTCCCTGCCCACGGTGACGTTCCCGTAGTAGGCACAGCGCTGCGAGTGCGCCGTCTGCGTGAAGGTGTTGATCACGTTCTGCACAGATCAGAGAACCTGGAGTTATGTCCAAGCCACAGCCGGGGGGTCAAGGCCTGCTGCTGACAGGAGATCCCCATTCCCATTCCCATCCCCTCCCAGCCTTGAGATGCCCCCCCCCCACCCCGCCTCGGTTGGTTATTCTGAGATTCTTATCTACCAGCAGCCAAAGATAAGTCACAGGGAGATAAGCACAGCTGTGATTTGGCACTCTCTGCACTGCCCTCTTTGGAAAGGAAAATCCATTTTTTGCACCCGCCTGGGGAGGACAGGACCCTTCCAGTGCCTTCAGCCCCTCGGAATAAACCCCACTGCAGGGGAAAACTCCTTCCCAAAGGTGAGGCTTGCAAGGGAGCCCCACCAGCACCAATTTCCATCCAGGATGCTGCCCTCCAGCCCCCTCTGCCAGCCTCTCATCTCAACCCTTCCCGAAACCCACTTCCTCAAGAAAGGATGAGGGCAGGATGGCACCCAGAGCCTTTTCTTCTGAGTAATTTGGGCTACGCAGCAAAACCACCACGTCTCCCCCTGCAGCTCCAGCTGGACTCAGCCTGGAGACAGGACAGACACCACAGACCCAAGCCCACATCTGTTAGGTCCACTCCTCCTCTCTCAGCCCAAAGAGGTCCAGGCATTTTGGTCTTAGCATCTCCAGGGATCAGAGGAAACCATCGCAAGATATTGCTGTGTCTGGATCTCCCGTGCCCCACCCCTCCAACCACCTCCACCCCAGCTCAGACACAGCACATACCTCTGAGTACAACTCACTGCCAGGCGAAGGAAAATCGTTGTGAAATCCTTGACTTAGCTTTTGCTTGCCCAGGTGAGCACCTACAGCCCAGTTCCACTACCCCCAACAGCAGCTCTGTGTTCCCAGAACAAGTACAGACTAAGGAAGGGCAAACAGCAGCAGCAATGAGCAGGCAAGATCCTACTGGCATAACGTGTCCAGGTACAAAGAAGCCCATCCATGTTCCTTGGCCTTGCTCTAGGCCAGGCTGACCAGCACTGGGAGCAGCACTTCCCATCACAAGCCCCTGTTTTTGACCTGCTGTCCAGAGACCGTATATCCCAGGCATCCCATATCACCAGGCCAAGGCCTCAGCACGGAGCAGGAGGAGATCTGGACCTCTCCAAGTGTGACAGCTCCACACCACAGCCTGGGGACAGTGACTGCCTCGCCTGCACCCACCACTGTCATCACACGGGCAAGGGGAGGGAGCACCAACCTTCACTTCGGGGTGGTCTGGGGCCACCCCAAAACGGACGAGCCCAAAGGGAACGGGCAGCTTCTCATAGATGTCCACCTGGGCCCCGCCGTGGTGCTGTGGGAGAAGAACGTCACAGTTATGGGATGAGGACAGAAAGGTCACAGGAGCCCGGCAACACTTATCTGCTGCTGGGGGAAACACGGGGCAGGAGGGAGGGCTGCACCACAATCCCACAGCCAGAAACAGCCTCTTCCAGACTTTTCCATGCACAGGATGATGGTGTGCTTGTTACTTCCAGCTCAGATCACAAGGTGTGTAGCAGAGTGACCCCAACCACCATCAAGTACATCTCATGAGGGCTCCATTGCCCTACTCACTCTACTTCCACAATAACCTGGTGGTTCCCCAGTACCCAGAGGGGGCTGATCAAAAGAGCCCCCACACCACATGGGAAGCACCCAGGAACCTTCCAGACATATGCCAGCCCCCAGCAGAGATGCCCATGCCCTGAGATCCCCCGGGGCTGAGTCACATCAGGGTCGGAGCTTTAGACAGATGTTTGGCTGCAAGGCTTTTGTTATCTTGTATTTTGAGTCAGCCTCTTCCCGGAGATTAGGCAGCCCTGAAATTTGTCCCTGAGGCTTAGTAACAGCTATTTTCCGACACATACCAGAGACAACACAGCATGGTTTAATGACGGGGTTAAGCTGCTGCATCTCTGGTGGGTGCCAACAGCCCAGTGCTGTGCTCAGGTCTCATTTCCCAGCAGACCTGACTGCCCAGAGCACTGACACCAGGTAAAGCATCACCCACGTGTCTTCATTCAGCTGGATGAGGGGGAGGGAGGAGAGCAGGTCCCACACATCCACTTTTAACACATGTCGCTCCTGCTGGGTGACAACAGGAGGCAGATCCCTGCTGCTTATTTGATTCTAGAAAAATCACTTGGGATGAACTGGCAGAAACCAACGTGCCTCTGGTGGGGACGGCCCAGGGTCAGGGCAGGGATGGAGGCAGCCCCAACCAAAGGGGCTCAGGAGGATGCTGTGGGGTCTGGGCTGCCCCAAGCAGCCTCCCAACAACATAGACCTGGCTGGGGCAGGGCCGGGACCCCACCAGACCACCCCCCAGCCCCCTGAGAGCACCACCAGCTCCCTCCCTCAACTGCAGGTCCCGGCCCTCACCCCGGTACCTTGAGGATGTGCTGAGCCGTGTAGAAGCCGGCGGGGCCGCTGCCCACCACGCAGACCCGCGGCGCCGGGGCGGGCGAGGACAGCCACCGCCGCAGCCCTGCGGGGGAGAACGACAGGGAAGGCGTGAGGCCACAGGAGAGCTGCCACCTGCCAGGGGCCACCACAGCCCTTCCCCGGAGCCCGGCACCCACCGAGCGGGACTCGTCTCGCTGCCATCGCCGCGGCCGCAGCGCAACGGGCCCGGAAACGCCTCGAGGGCAGGGCCGGCGGCCTCGGTGCTTACAGCCAGGCCGGGTTCGGTGGGGCCGGAGGGAGTCGGGGGGTGTCAACTGCCCCGGCGCGCCAGCACTGAGACCCCCGACCCCGCGCTCCGGAGGGGCCCCGCGCCCGGCCCGAGGGCCCCGCGGCTCTCAGTCGCCCAGGGCTGGAGTAGGGGCCTGCGGGACACGGCTGTCGCAGCCCCCCCCGGCCCCGGTTCTCTGGCTGTCCCGGTCCCGGTGCCCCCGGTCCCAACACGTGTCCCTCCGGTCCAGCGCCGACGCCTCCGCCAGCCCCCGCCCCTCCTCCCCGCCGACCAATCGCGAGGTGGGACAGTGCTCTGATTAGCATAACCCCGCCCATCCGCCGCCGCGTGGCCCCGCCCCCGCGCCCCCAGCCAATGGCGGCACGCCGTCGCCTCCGCGGCTGCCCGGAAGTGAGTGGTACCATAGAGAGGCGGGGAAGGAGCGGCCGTGCTGTGACCTTTCGCGCCGCTGCTCTCTATGGTGAGGCCTCCGCGGTACCCGTCCCGCTCCCGCATCATAATCATCATCATCCCCGCGGGGATAAATTGCCGGCATCCCTTTATTGCCCCAAAGAGATCAACTGCCGAGGTTTGCTGGGAGAAACCGATTTTAACCATCCCCCTGCAGAGCCTCCTCCGGCCCCTTGATGGGAGAAACCCACTACACCCCCTCGATAAAGGGTAAAACACTGGTGACGGAGGCAGCGGCAAAATCCAGCCTCCACCACGGTCCCTGCTTTATTTCCTCCTTAATCGCCGTCACTCATCTCGTTTCAAGTGCAACAATTCACATCTCCTGTGCAGGAGCATCACCCCGTCCTGGTTCAGCCCCTGCACAATGCACCAGTCAGTAAAACCATCTCCGCGGGTCCAGGAGATGTTTAAGAGCTGGACAGATGCCAGGGCACGCAGGCGAGAATTGACAGGGCTTTTTAAATGCAATTAAGAGCGAGAGGAGTTTACAGCTGGAAGCTGGTTGTAATATGGGTCATAAAACACACACGCTCTCTCTCATGGTCTTGGAAATCAGTTGATGGCTTTCTGGAAAGGCACGCTGAGAACGGCAGCTGGCCCTGTGCCTCCGTCTGCTCCCGCTCCCTCGGGGAGTTTGGGGCAAGGACCAGGGTTTCCGCCGGCTCCAAGAACAGCAATCACCAATCCACTGCCCAGAGAGGCTCCAAATATCACCATAGATGTCATCCACAGAAACAGTTCAGTTTAAATTTGGGGGCGGGAGTGGGGGGTGGGCTGAATACGGGCCAGAATACTCTTTTTTTCCCCCAGAATTCTCTCTTTCCCTCATTAACTTCTGTATCCGCCACTTCTGGCAAGGAATAATCCACATATTTCCCAAACCACAAGTCGCCTCCCGCTGGCTGAAGGACCTGCGAGCACTTGCCTTTAGATGGCACTGCGTTAAACAACGCCCGTGGAGTCCAGCTGGGAAAAGGGCTGCTGCTCCGACCAACGCTTGGAAACATTTTGGGACGGATCTCTTTGCGGCAGTAGAGGATAAAGAGCATTTTGTGTCCCCAAGCGGGAGCACGTGAGGCTGAGATTACCCCGCCTGAACCGAAAGCACCTCTAGTTATCACTCAGCCCGTGGCTGGAGCCAGGAACACCGTTAGCTTGGCACATTGACCTCAATTGAGCTCTGATGTTCAGTTAAGAGATTAATCACAGGGCAGGAGGGCAGCTCTGGGGAGGGTCTTTGCCATCCCTGAGTGATCCACAGGAACTCTTGGGCCATTTGGTTTATCCAACCCTCCTGAGCTTCCCTCCACCTACAGACCCAGCCTAACCCCTGCCTAAAGGGGAATTTGCCCTTTGGATGTTTCTCAGCGTCCTGGATCGATGAACCCACGTGGGGCCAGGTAGAGGTGGCAATGTCACCAGCCCAGGGCATCAGCATGTCCTGGGCCCCAGCCCAGGACAAATCAGTAATTCCCCGTTTCTCATGCCAAAGGGGTGACACTGGATGGATCCAGGGCCAGTTTTCCCCGCCAAAAGTCTGGATCTGTTACACAGGGACACGCTATGGCCACGCCAGCTCTGGCCCCATGTCACAGTGGCCACACAGGGAACACCTTCCTGGTGGGTCTGAGAATGTCCCTGCACTTGGTGGTGGAGAAGGGGACATGTGATGCCCACAAGAGGGAAAACACCATGGACTGTCTGCTGCAAACATCACCCTGCATGGACCAGGAACAGGGCAGAGCATCCCTATGCCTTGGGACACATTTGCAACAGGGAGCCTTATAAATCCCAGTTGTGAGGCTGTGGGTGTCCAGCCCAGAAGGGAGGACAGCCCAAATCAGGGAGCAAAGCCCCAGGCTCAGAGCAAAGCCACACTGGTCCCAGTTTGGCCAGCTGCCCTTTCTGCTGCCAGCTCCCCACCAATGACACTGGGCTGGACTTTGTCAATCGGTCTTGCAGGTCTGGGGCAGCAGAGCACCCTGGTAAAGCTAGACACAGCAACCCAGAGAGGGCTGGAACCAGCCACATGAGCATCCCAGCCCCTGGCAGCAGTGCAGTGGGCAGAGTTCACCCTCCCAAAACAGAGGAAGTCTCCCAAGCCCTGGACACCTGCCTTCATCCGACAGGTTGTTCCCCTGCAATAGCAATGACCAGGTCTGGGGTCAACTGCAGCACCCCAATACAGACACCCCCCATGGGGTGAGGGTCTTTCCACCAGCCCCACCCCAGGCACCATGGGATACCTGTATGACTTGCTACAGCAACAAAACATAATGAAGAAAATCCATCTCAAAATGTTAAGGCTGAATTTGCCAAACCATTGTTCCTAAAAGGGACTGATTTAGCCCAAAGTCAGGCAAAGCACAAGCAGCAGTGACACAACCCCCTCCCCACCATCCATCCCTTCCCTGAGCCCCCAGCCATACAGTGGCAGCTCCATCCTACAGATCCTGGTGGTTGTCAGTCCTGGATGTCCTGGACACGGTGCTGCATCCCTCACAGAGGGGGGGTTTCCTCTCCCCAAGCGTGAAAGCAGAGTGGATAAAACTAAGCCCTGGCTAGGAATAACTGTGGGGGGACCCTGATCCTTCTGTCCCCGGTGTTGCACTGCCTGGCTCTCCTCCTGCAGTGTCTCTGTGCACTGTTTTCTAGACAAAAGCAAGACATCGGGGAGGGATGTTTCCGATGCGATGGCTTTGTGGAGGTGTTGGTCTGTGCAGCCCCAATCCTGCTAAAACCATCCCTGCTGCAAATCCCTGTGAGAAGCAGCCCCCCAAGTCCTGCAGCCCTCACTGGATGCCCACCAGCTCCGTGATGGGGGGAGCGTGGACCATCAGCTCCTCGTATCTCTGGAGGAAGAGCCAGAGCCTGGAGCTGTAGGAGTCCTCATTGTAGGGCAGCTTCTTCTGCTTCAGGTACTGGGAGACAATGGGCTTGATCTGCAAAAGAAAAGGAAACATCACATCTGTGTGGGATACCCTGGTGTTTGTCCGGTGTTCCCAGCCTGAGGTGCCCCAAAAGGAGCCCAGAAAACCCATCCCACATGCCCAAAGCACAGCTGGAGAAGGCAGCACCAAGCCATAACACCTTTGCCATAAAAATTAAGAGGAAGGTGGTTCCCAGTTGCAGCAACACAGGGAGTTCACCTTGGCAAAACACCTTTGTAGGGCTCTGAATTAGGAGAGGTGCTCTAACAAGAGCCAGCCACGCATGCTCGGCACTCACACCCGTAGTTATCCCCACGTGCCCACACAGCCAACTCGGCAGCAGGGCTGGGAGGTGCCCCACATAATTACCCCCTTCTCTGCAACCCATCTGTGTGGGAGACAGGTCCTGCCAGCCCTGTGAGCTCGAGCAAAGGGCACTGAAAACAAGGGCACAGCATTAAACAAGTGGCGATCCTGTGCCGAAGGACACGGACCTGTCTTGGGATCCCCTCAAGATGGGGAAGTGCTCGGATCCCCTTTAGAACACACTCCACACCTCAGAGCAACAAGTAAGGGCATGACCAAAATTACAGGAGGTTTGCCTGGTTGCTGGCTGAACCAAAAGTCAGACTGCACAATGCTTGGGATACTTTCCCAGCAGAAGAGCTGGGAGGATCCTGGACTGCTGGAAGGCTGCTTCGGGCTGGAATTTGGACCAGGAGAAGGAACAGGGAGCAGAAACCCAGGAGAAACAGCAATGGGATGGAGGGATGTGGGTTAGGGCCTGCCAAAAAGCAATGAGAGGTCTCTAGCACAGGGGGAATGCAGCACAGAGAGGTGTGGCAGCAGGGAGAGGAGGTGGCGGGGAGGTGGAAGGTCTCGTCCCCATGTCACCTCCCAACACTCTCAGCCACCCTGCAGGCCTGCCTCACCTTCAGGCACATGTTGTCGGAGAGGCTGGGGAAGAGGTGATGCTCCACGTGGCAGCTGATGAGCGAGTGGCCGAAGGACCAGTCGAGGAGGGCGTTGCGGGGCAGGTTGAGGACACCCAGGCTCATGAGGTGGATCCGCTTGGGTTTGCGATCGGCCGCGAACATGGGGAGGCCGATGTGCTGCGGGACAGGGGCAGCAGGATGGGGACCCTGGGGCACCCATCAGCTCCCCAGACCCTTCCCAGCAGAGCCAATGGCAGCCCTGGCGGTGCATGGGCCAGGCTGAGCCACATTTTGAGGTTTGACCGCAAACCCCAGAGCTGGGTTTGTCCCTAAAGTCACTCCATCCTGTGTTTGTCTGTCCGTGGACACCAAGGAACTCCCAGGGTCTGTTCTCCCAACACACACACACTTTGAGCCACAGGCCTCTTCCCATCCCAGGACCTGTAACACCACCCGCACCAACACCTGCAAACACACCAAACCTCCCAATCCTGCAAGCCACTGCAGGTGCCATCACCCTCCCGCACTTGGCACCTATGTGGCCTGACATTCTCCCGGGGCCACTGCTTCCCACCCCAGCACCACCAGCCTGATCCTCCCAGTGACAACGTCAGCACAAGGGAGGTGACAACTGAGGCTATGTCACCAGCACTGGGTGGTCACTGGCCTGTCTCCAGCACCGTTGAGATATCTCGGAGCTTCACATCTCTACCTGGAATATGTTGACGTGGATGTAGGGATGTGCCAGGAGGGAGCGGGTGAGCAGCATGCAGAGCAGGGCGGACCACGGCGACTGGAAGCCCGAGACATGGAGCAGCAGCCAGTAATGGCAGTAAAAACCCAGGAACATGCAGCAGAGAGTCCGGAGAGCTGCTTTCCACTCCACGTTCCTCAACAAATCTGCAGAAGGAAGAAGAGGCAGCACATGGAAGAGGTGCAGATGCTTCCCTGCCACCACTGCTACGCCCACAGCCAGGCTGCCCAGTGTGCCAATAACCCTACAACCTATCCCATCATCTCCCTTTCTCCATCGTCCAGGTTGGCCCAAACCCCATAGACCTGCTGTTTTTTGGGGCTGGGTCCCAGAGCCTCCTCAGGGCAGCTGATCCAGCTGTGCATCATCACATCGGCGATTCAGATACATCTTTGTTTCTTACGACTTGTCAAGTCATTGTCTGTGGTTTCAGCACTGCCCAGAGCTGGGTTGTGCAGCCCAGAGGGCTGGGTTTCCTCAGGCTCTTACTGCTTTCTGGGCTCTTCTCTCTGATCCTTTTCTGGCACCACTATTTCCCCAGAGACACCACTTTGCTTGCCTGAGCTCTTTGCATGCCAGCCCCCACAGCCTCTGCCCCACACACAGACGTCAAAAACACCCCATGCACTGCTCTGACCAACCTGAGACCCACATGTGACACTGAACCCCACAACAGCAGAGGGTCTGAGTTAAAGGAGAGCCACCTTCAGGTGCTTCAGGCTCATAATGTCACAATGGCTTTTTTCAAAGCTTTCAACATCCAACATAGGGAAAGGTGAGGTGTTTTCTGAGCACCAGCAGAAAGGAGATGCAGCAGATGCTGCCCCAGGGCAAGTGCAGCATCTCCTGCCTTTGCTGCAGACCAGTGTCCTGGCAGGGGCTGATGTAGTTCATGCAATGCTTCCAAACAAAGCAGGACCCTTGGGTGGGGTAAGACCTGGACAGCCACAAGCTCCCTGCACCCTGTCCCAGGGTGGCTGGAACACGTACCAAGAGCAACCAGCGGGGTCAAGATGGGCACTGCGAGAGGGGCAATGAACATGTAGACGTAGCGGTTCAGGAAAGGAAGTTTCCAGGTGCTGGAGTCCCCCAGGCCAATGACGTTGGTGTAGCCGTGGTGGATCTTCACGTGGTTGTAGGTGGCCTGCTCGACTGTGAAAGCTGAGCAGAGCTGGGCAGGGAGAGAAAGGAGAGGTGGTGCTTACCGTCATGGTGCCGGGGCCGGGCGCTGCCTGGCTTGGGCTTGTGGGAGAGGAACCCAGGAAAGATGTTCTGGAACCATAAAGAAGCACCCAGGGGAGATGCTCTGCACCCCACGGGTTCCAAACCCATCTGGAAATGAACTTTTATTTAAAAGTTAGGCACTAGAAACCAATCCCACCATTCCCCAATGTGGTAAGGTGCCGATGGGGCGTTTCTGGGGGGCGGCCACCCGCACCCCACAGCCCCCCTCACCTCAATGAAGAAGATGGCCCACACTTTGCCCCAGGACTTGGACTCAGTCAAGGCGTTGTGGCTGGCCAGGTGGCTGCCCTTGACAGTCAGGGTGTGATGCACCACGCCAAGGGTGAGGACACCCGCCAGGAAAGGGATGGTCTGGGCTGACCGCAGGCACAGGAACCCTGTGGAGAAACCAGCTGGGCAGGAGCTCAGCCACGGACACATCCTGCAGCCCTCTGAGCCAGTCTGGAGGTGTTGCTACACCCAAACACGCCACTGCCCTAAACCTGTTCTTCAGCTGCAGTTACAGGTGTTTACACCACCTCAGACAGACAGTTTGCCTCCTCACTGCCCTCAGACCATCACACTGAAGGTTTAGACACTTCCAGCCGTGATGGCACTGGGTGCTGCTGGTGTCAGATCCCACCCCACAGCTCTGGCTGGGATACCACTGGTGACATGACTCTGCCAGGATTTCAGCATCCCCCGGAGTTCAAAAGCAAGAGAAGGTCCCAGCTTTCCAAACATGCCACTGGAGACCCCTGCTCAGCTGTGTCTCCCTGCACACACCACTGTGGTGGCCACTGCCACCAAAACCACCAGGGTTTCCCTGTCCCATGACCAGGCACGGATGGGGCCCAGGACTCCCTGTTCTCCAGTGTGCCCATCCACCCAGATAGCAACCCCTCTGTATCCCAGGCGTCATCATCCCTTCACCCCAGGCTGTACCCCAGGTGCCACCATCCCTACACCCCAGGGTGTACCCCGGGTGTCTTTGTCACCCACTGTGGGTTTCTGTTGGGGTCAGGGTGCCCCATGTCATGGGGTGAAGGGCTTATTGTGGCTTTGTTACCGCCTTAATAGGTGCCAACAGGCTCCCAGCAGTGCACCAGTCATGAGGAGGCAGTGTGACCCCCCAGGACCCCCTGGCTATGATTTGGGGCAGAGTTACCTGCCGGCAGCAGGAGGAAGCTGCAGGCAAGGATGCTGATGTCCACGCCGTGCCGTTCCCACCAGCTGCTGCTCTTCACCACCTTCTGCACCAGCTCTGAGAGCTCGGTCATCAGGGCTTCCTCCTGCTGCCCTGCTCGCTGTGGGGCTCCGCCGGGGGTCCCATCCTCGTCACCCAGCGCTGGTCCCGACTCCCAGCCCGCTGCCATCACCTCTGTCCTGCTGCCGTCAGGTGCTGTCGTGTCCCGGAGCCGGGGATCCCCCATCCCCCGGAGCCGGGGGGTACCGCTGACCTCAACATTGACCTGCTGTCCCCTCTGTCCGGCCGTGTCCCCGTTCTCCACCGGCATATCCCTGCTGAGCAGAGGGCACGCAGGGTATGACCCACAGGGGATCAACCCCAGCACCCCGACCCACCGCAGACGGGCTTCCCGGCTCCCGCTGCCGCCGAAGGACACGGGAAGGGCAGGGATGGAAAAAGATAAACAATCCAGGGAGGACGCAGCCGGAGGACACGGCCGGAGAGCCACCCAGCCTCCCACCGCAGGGACACTCTGGCCACCACCCGGCCACCACAGCCCTCTACTCACGGCGGTCCCGGCTCGGTGGCTCTCTCGGCGCTGGCCATCCCAGGGTGGCCGGTCCGCCCGTGCGGCACCGCACACCGGCGCCGTGCAGCAGCGATTTGGGGAAGGGAGGAGCAGGGGAGGACCGGGAGGAGGGCGAATGCAGATTAGCGATGGCAATAATCCGCCTTGGTGGCCCATTTCGGGGAGTAGCCGCGGCGGCGGGGCCGAGGGGAGGACACTCGGCGAGGGCACGGGGAGGCGACGGCAGCGGAGGAGGGAAGGAGCGGAAAAAAAGATGGAGAGAGGCAGTGGAAACGCTGGAGGCAGAGGAGCCAAGTGCCTGAAATAGCCCTGAGAAACCCAAGCGGAGCGCTGAGGACGAGGATAGGGTTTCGCTTCTGCTGGGGAGAGGGAGCAAACGTCGCCTGTCCCACGAGGGAGCTGTTCTGGGGAGGAAAAACGGCCTCTTCCACAGCAGGGAGCCGGCGTTGGGAAGGAGGGGCAGCGCACGGCGGCGCGGCTGCTGTGCCTGCCCAAACTGCTGCGGGCCGCTCGCTCCCTCCTCTGTGATGGGGATCACACCGAGCCCAGGGGCACCTGACAGGGACCAGGTCATCCCAAATCTGTCCCTAGAAGCTCTGGCACCCAATCCTGACCCCCACAGGGTCCCCCTTCTCTTCTGAGCTGTTTCCAGGATTTCTGTGAGAATTTCCTCCCTTTTCTGTCGCTGCCTACTGACTAATCACTCAGACACAACACAGACATCCCAAAGCTTTGGGGATGCCCATGGATGGATCGGGACCTCCTGAATCCCATTTCTTTATGGGGGAAGGATAAAACCACGTCACTCCTCACCATGGCACTGGATTTCTTCTTGCTTTGTTATTTTTCCTTACCAAAACCCAAATCAGCTCAACTGATGCACCCAAACCTTAATGAACATTGACATCTAGCAAATCCCTATGGAGTGGCAACAATCAAGGCTGGTTTGCTACACCCACCGCTGGGGTATCCCATCCCAAAAAATGGGATGGGCTCAGCACCTCCAGAAACATCACATCACTGCAGTGACATGCAGGGAAGCAAAGCAAACCTCACACCCAATTTGCACCAAACCCCAGGGAATTGTCATGATACCCTGGGAAAAAAAAAATTAATAACAATTAAAAAAACCTCCAGTCGCTGCGAAAGTGGCAGAGCCAAGGATGCATCAGGGACCTGCTGAGGTTTCATTTCCACTTCAAGAGCTTGCATTAGGAAAGACCATTTTTAGAGGCACCGAGGAATCACAGTGTGGAGCCCAGCCAGTGATTGCTTCTGATATGCAGCGTGGCTTTCGTCACCCGTGGGGGCTGCCAGGCCAGGGGAGGTGGTGGGTGTCAGACCCAGAGGTGCATCGGGTGGGGCTGCTCCTGAGTGATGCCTTCATTACCTCTTCGTTACCCACTGTGGGTGTCACCACAAGGGACAGTGGCAGCACAGTGACAGCCCTGCTCTGAGGGAGCCAAAGGTGAGCGGTGGTGGAGCTGCCATTGCGCAAGGGAGCAGAACTGGTTGTGTGGTGGAGGCTGAGGAGGAGGAGATGTGGAGCAGCCACACATCCAAGACCAACACGATCCATCAGGATCCCTCTGCAGCCAGCATGCCAAGTGTGCACGGGCAGAGGCAGGTGCGTGCCATCACTTGGTCCTGTTGCTGCCACCAAGACCAGAGACCACCTGGGAGAAGAGAACAATTAGTGGGCTGAAAACTACATGGGAGAAGCTGAGTTTTGGCTTCTGGGGGAAAAGTGTTGAACCCGCCAGAGCTTTTTCCATCATGGTACAGCCAAGGTGGGAGTCAAGATGCTAACAGGAGAGCAGAAACCATAAGGAGAGTCTGCAAAGCCATAAGGACAGCCAGCGGATTCAGGATTGTAGCCCTAAATCTGCTGCCTTGCAAGAGCTCCATTTTCAGAAGAAACTTTTTCAAAAGAAACCAATTTGCACCTGATTTTCTACCACACACAGGGCAAATCACAAAATCCCCCCTGACCAGCTGAGATTTTAGGGATCAAAGCAAATGCTGACTTGGCCCATGCACCATGGACACAAACACCTCCAATTTAGCAGGAAAAACATATTTAAGACTCAGAAATCATTCGGCACACAGCAGGGCAGCTGGAGAGGATCAGTGTAATCCCTGGAGCAATGAGCTCTTGCCAGCAGCTGCTGACCCCATGGCTGCCCCTCGTCCCAGGCAGCATGGGGGTCCCACAGGCAGACTCCACTGGGGATCAGGCCCCCACCACTGTCCTCATCTGACCCCTCTGCCCCCAGAACTGAGCCCAGCCCCTGGAAAGGCCAAATTTGCCCGCCCCCCACCCCCAGCAGGCTCCTCCCATGTCTCTGCTCCCAAACAAGGGGAAAATGGGCCATTTTATCCTGGCACAAGGGCACACCTGCCAGGCTGGCAGGACCCAGTGGCTGCAAAGTGATTCCTGCTGACCCCCCCCCAGGATTCTCTCAGCCCGTGGGGCAGCGCTGCTGCAGCCCCCAAAAGTGCTGTTTCCAGCCCCAAATCCAGGAGTTTGCAAAAGCNCGGCAGAGCCCCTTCAGCTGCTGCTCCATCCCTACAGCCACCCATCTTGCTCACCCTCCTCATCTCCCAGGGGAGGAAGGAGCCGGCAGTGGGGCACCATGAGCTCCCCTGGCTGCTGCAGCCAGACACCCCAAAACCACCATCCCTTACCCCGGCACCACTGGGGTTGCAGAGATTCACTTTTATAATACCTGGCGTGATTCCTCCCTCGCCCCCCTTTCAGTCCAAGCACATTTGGGTAATTAACATAATGAAGGATTAATTACCACCATCCCCTGCCCAGCAGGGAGAACTTAAGCACAATCCCTTTTACCTTTCGGGGTCTGGCAGAGCCACGAGGTCCTCAGAAAGGAGAAATTTTCCCGATCCATCACTTCACCCCGCCCCTCTCCCTGAGCCCAGCGGCCGAGCGAGGAGCTCCATCTGCAGGCAAAGCTCTGCCTCCATCACCCCGCAAGCAGCTCCAAGCCCCCAAATTCAAGCAGGAGGGTGTTAGGCACATCCCGAGGTCCACAGACGGGCAGCTCCCACAGTTGCTGCCAAAGTGGGAGACCAGCTGAGGTTCACACTCACCCACCCACCCCAAGCTGTCCCACGGCCAGCTGGGACACCCCAAACCCTCCATCCTTGGGGCTGTGGGATGAGGAAAGAGCAAAGGACAAGCTCGGAAGCCTCGGGGCAGGCACCAGAGGGAGTCACAGCTCCGTGCAACAGCTGCTCATGCTGTCGTTTGGCCAAAAGCACAGGAATCCCTGCGCTGGGATGGTGGGCTCCAAAGGGATGGTCAGCCCTGGGATGGTGGGTTCCCAAGGGATATTTAGCCCTGGGCTGGTGGGCTTCCAAAGGATGCTCAGACCCGGGCTGGTGGGCTTCCAAAACGTGAGACCCAGCCTGATCTGTGTGCCAGGGCAAGAAGCTGTCAGTGGGTGCTGGGGGTGGCACAGCCACGGAGCCCTGGCCCGGGGGGTGCAAAGGCCCCTCCCAGGGACCAAAATTTTGCGTGTTGTGGGGGCAGAGCTATCGAGCCCCATCCCATGGGGGGCAAAGGCAAGATCAAGACCTTGGGCGCAGCCACAGCCTCCTTCCAAGCTCCAGTGGTGCCCAGGTTGGATGGGGCTGGCAGGGGCGGCGAGATGCCAGACCTACCCAGGGCCACTTGGCAGCCCACGTCCTCCCAGCCCGGCCGGGACGTGGCAAGTTCATGCTTGAAACCTTAAATAAACACCGTCCCCGGGAGACCTCGCTGTTTGCAGGTCACAAGCGGCCACTTTGGGCAACAGAAAACTTCCCGCTCGCGCTCAGCAGCTCCGGGAAGAAACTGGATGCCAGCAGTGGCTAATCTGGGCGATCTGTTTGTGCGGCACAGACCGGACGGCAGCGAGACGGGGCGGGCAGAGCCAGGCTGCCCCGAGCCGGGCCGTGCACGGGCTGCGGGGGAGGCGCTGTGGACAGAGGCCTGGTCTTATCCAGGCTCTGTGTTGCTCCAGTGCCGCCCTGCGATGCCCCAGCACCTCTGCTGGGAAGTGGCTGGATGGCAAAACCCCTCAAAGGGCACTGCCCAGCCAGAAAGGGGGGGCAGGCCCCGCACCCCCGGTGACGTTCACACCGTCCTTTCCATCTCTGCCGTGTTTTTCTCATCCGTTTCGCCTCCAGGTGGGAGTGCAGGAGAGGTCAGACCTGGGGAATTGCTCTGCTAAACCTCAATGATGTTCACTCCAGGGTGAGAGGAGCTGGAATTTACCTGCCAGCAGCAGCCAGGTGTGGAGACATCACCCTAATGCCTTGCTCCTGTAAGATTTAGGGGCTCTATGGCATGGCAGAACCTGAATCTTCCCCACTCTGGGGGTGGGATGATGGTCCTTCAGGTCCTGGCAGGCCAGCATGCTGCAGGGATAGACCATGAGCACCCCACCACTTGCAGAGCAGTGACAGACCCGTGGCACTGCCTGGCAGGCAGTTGGATGTTGTTCCTTGTGAGGGGTTGGATACATGAGCTACACCATGGAGGGGAACACAACCTCCTCCCTTCTCCCCTTTCCAGTAGCCACCTGCAAACACAAGAAACCCAAAGCTCCGGGAGAAGCCCCAAGGTGTAATTCCTTGCCTTCCCAAGGCTGGGTGAGACCCGCAGCAGCAGCTGGTGGATGGAGGCTTATTCGAAGCACATGAAAACCAAACTCAGCACAAAGTCTAACTGAGCCCTTGGACATCCCAGCCCAGGGATCAAAGCCAAAGCACCAAACCCCACCTTTGCCTGTGAGCACCCCAAATGCCCCTGGGGACTCGCTGCATATCCGCCACCAGAATATCCTGATACCGTACCCAGACTGTGTTTTCAGTTTTATATATCAGCAGTGAATAAAGCAGTTGTCATCCACCCCTGCTCCAGCCCGGCTTAATTTCCAAAGCCTGGCTGGAGGTGTCAACTAATCACAGACTTCCTCCACTTAGCAGCTCAGGGCCAAGGTAATCACTGGTTTGGGTGCCTCTGCTCTTGCCCCGACCGAAACTGCTTGCCCCCACCCCTCTGTCCCTGGCGTCACTGCCTGGCCAGGTGTTACCCAACGCAGGAGTGCGGTGGAGATGCCGTGGGCTCCGTCCCTTTCCACTTCCAAAATGCTGAGCCTGCCAACGGCAGGGCCACCAAGGGATGGCTGAGTCTTCTCACCTGCTGGCCCGGCAGTGCTTTTGTGAGCCTGGAGGTCTGCGGGGTCCTGTCCTGGCAACAGTGGGCCCTGAGGAGGGAACCGTCCACAGCTCCAGCGCCGGTGATCAGCCAGCGATTGGAACAATACTCCTGAGCACAATATTACACATCTAGTCCTCAAAAATTAAATAAGCTTTAACTTTTAAACATGGCACTGCCCAACCCCAGCCTTCCCAGATGCCCTCCTGGTCCCCAACCAGAGCCACCAGGGCCAGCCACACACATATCCCCGTGGGCAGGCACCCAGCCCAGCAGCTCCCCATCAGACACCCACACAAAATTTTTGGCGCTGGGTGCAGGCAGGGTAACTCCAGGCTCCATCCTCTGCCCTCTCGAGGAAAGAGAGGCATTTCCAACCTCCTCAGCATGCAGAGGGAGGATAAGGGCCCGAGAACAGCATTACCCATCACTTGCCATCTTGGGCTGATCCGTGGCTGAGCAAGGATGGTTTGTCGGGATGGCTCTGTGCCACTACCCACAGCTGCTATTGGGGGCCAGGTCTCCCTGCCAACTTCCACTGCTGGTTTCACATGCCAGAAGGGAAAGGGGCTGGGAGGGAGTTCAGGGCTCAAGGCTGAGTCTCTTTTGTCTTGTCCCCCAGGATTTTTTGGACAGGCTCTGTCAGGGCTGCTGCGTTTGCCCAGTTTAAAGAAACCACAGCTAATGTGGGTGCCAGCCAATACCTCGGTCTTGACTGTTGCTGCTCTTGGTGGGATCAGGATACGTAGAATTCATGGAAACCAGGAATTCCTGCAAGACAGAAAGCTCCCTGCTGATTAAGAAGCCCATGTACAGCTTTAACTGGCAAGAGGAAGGATTGCACAGTGCGGTCCCTGCACCTGGATGGGCACTGCCCTCCGCTGGGCAGGGTCCGTGCTCTTCCCTGGCATGACGGGCTGGTGCCACCCTGGGTGCAAACAGCAATTAGGTGCCACGGTGCCCGGGCAGGTGCCCGATCCCACGCTGCTCCAGCCAGAGGGAAGGCGAGGGCAGCCGGGGCCATGATGTAACCTGCCGTGCCCGGGAGGCAGTGCCTGGAAGGGAGCGAGCTGCCCAGCCAGGGTGGGAAGCCAATGAGCTGTGTCACTCATTCAGGCTGGAAATTTGGCTGGGAGTCAAAGGGCTGCTGCCCAAATCCAGCCAGACTCCAAGAACGCATCCCCACCTCGCGGGTCTCGCACAATCAGAACCTATTTTCCCTCTTTTGGCTGCTGTGGGGAGGTGATGGTTGAGCCGAGGGGACGGGGAGAGGGTCTGTTGCAGCTCCATCTCCCTGCCAGGCTTGGGGGTTCACCCAGCCAGCACCCAGTGTGTCCACCTTTTCCATTACATTCTTCCCAGTGGGCACAGGCAGCTCACCAGAGCCTTGCTGAACTGGCTACCACACCGAGGGCAGTTTTTGTTTCTTCTTCCAGGCGAGTGCCCAGTGCTCCCTGCCATCCAGAGGGATAACTCACACACTGCCTGGCAGCTATTTCATCAGCACGGTCAGACCCATACAACCAGTTAGCTTGGAAAAACACGACTCTTCTAATGATACCTTTGGAGCAGTGGTGCTCTGGATGCCAGTCCACCAAAGGAATATCTGAAGGAGCCCAGAGGAGGTTGTTGGTCAGCTCTGGCTGGCACATGGCTTCATCCCCAGTCCTGCCAGCACCACTGGGTAAAGGAGCCATTTTCCATCCCCAGTGCCTGAAAACGGGTGTTTTTTTGCAGCCTACTAAGAAAACACAAACACAAGGAAAGCTGTTAATCCTCCAGCTGGTTTTCCTATGAAAGAAACATCTCCCTGGCCCCATTCCTCCCGCTTTTCCCCTCCCACCATAAGTTGTTGCAGGCAAATCCAAGGTGCTGCTCCTTAATCCCAGCCTGGGGAAGCAGGAGCCACCCCTGACCTGAGCAACCTCACCTCACCGACTTTGTTTTATTACCAACTTTGACAAGGTCCCGCTGGGATCGGGGTCAGCGGCAGCCAGAGCTCACTGGCGGGAGGGCAAAGTGGGGCACAGCAAAAGAGGGAGGAGACCTATGAAAAAAAAGTAGGGCTTAGAATAGAAACCAGGTTAGGGCTCAACTGTGGGTGTAGGAGCTGTCGCGGCAGGTAGAGCTGCCTGCTCCACCAGCCCAGGGGACCTGAGGGCCTCCGAGCCATACTCAGCATTCCTCACCAAAATTTCAGGGTTTCCAATCCCCCAGTTCTAGAAGTTGCTGGGCTGGAGGGCCCAGGGAGAAGGGGACCACAGGGATGAGGCCGGGTGCAAAATGAACAAGAGCTCAACCTTGAAGCCATCACTTCATCCTGCAAGGGCTCTTCTGGTCCATCAGACGGCCACAACCCTCCAGAAGGTCCTTGCTGCCCTACAGGAGCCACAGCTGGAGCAGCTGGACAGTGACACAGGAGGAATGGAGACCCAGAGGGCAGTTCTGCAGAAAAAAATAGGGTTTGTTTTTACATTTCTTCCTGTTTGGGAAGAGAACAATCAACAATGAGCCAAGCTTGGCACCACGTTGAGATAAGACTGGCCTCCTGCAGCGCTTGCAGTGGCACAACAAGCATCACGAGGCCCTTGGCACAGTCTGGAGGGTTCCTCCGAAGTGCACGGAGGGTTCACAAGGTGCTGCCGGCACCACCCGGGCACCTGCCAGCCCAGGGAGCCCAAGGGCGGACGGATCTGCCAGAAAACACAGAATTTGTCCTATGACCACGTCCCTGGCTGAGTCATGGCCAGTTGGAGCCAGGCAGGGAGCTGATAGCGGGATTTACCAAGAGAGGCCAGAGGCAGTTCTGGGAATAGCCCCACTGGCCAGCCTGGGTCTGCTTCCCAGCAAGGATGTCACCTTCCAGCACATGGCAAAGGTGATGCCCCTGTGAGACCAGGAGACTTGCTGGAAGAGGGATGACTAAGACTAACGTTTTGTTGGAAAAAGAGGTGAAACCGGTCTCCTTGGAGCTGATAGGAGCTGAACCCACCCAGCCTGCACATGGATCAATGGGTTTTTGCAGCCCACGGGGTACCCTGTCACCCAGGAATTCACTCCATCTGCTCCATAGTGGGAGAAAACCTGCTCTCAGATATCTAAAAAATATCCCTGTGACCTCTGTTTCCCCCTAACAGCAGGTCTTCCTTTCACATAGTAGAAAGTCCTGTGGTCAACAAAATCACCTTTCCAGAAGGCAAGTCCACAGCGATACCATGAGTGGGTTCCCATGCCCATCCCCTTCCACATGGAACATTGCCCTCAGTCCCTTGGGAAGGCTCTGCTGGAGGTGGCACTGTTGGGGAGCCAGGGTGGGGTGGACATGAGGAGAGACAGCCAGTGCTGCCAGCTCCCCCTCCTTTACATCATAATTTTGAGAGGAAATAGTGTAAAAAGGTGATTCTTTTGGCTTTTAGTCCCAACACAGCCTTGTCCTGCTGTCAGGGCTGGGACAGTTTCTGGCATCAGCTGTCCCTGGGGTGGTGAGAAAGGGAGCTTGTGGTCACCTTCAGAGAGGAAGGCACCCATCTCATGTCACCTCCTCCAGATCCTGGTGCCGTGGGATGCCTGGCGAGGGCAGGGGACCTGCCCATTCCCCCTGGCATGGAAAGCCACCCAGGAGGCTGATCTTCCCTTGGGAAAGGCAGTTTGAGCACGTGGCATCCCTGCCCGGCGGAGCAGAGCACAGCAGCCCCGGGCCGGGTGAGTAACGCCTTCGGCCGCCTGCCTCGAATACCGAGGTCTGATCTATCACCTGGTGCCAGCGGGAGGAGATGTGCTGCTCCTCTGGCACACAGGGGCCCCTCTCGCCACCTCCAAAATGCCTCCTGGGGAGGGTCAGGCAGCCCTCAGTGCCACCCTGGGTTTTCGTGAGGGATGCCCAGCACGGGGCAGGGCTGTCCCCATTCCTGTAGGCGTTATCCTGGAGCCGGAGCAGGGCTCCGGTCACAGACACGCCGGTGCTGCTCCCAGCACCCTGCCCGCACGGGCTTGTATAACCTCTTGCGTCAGGCAGCGCTGGGCCGCGGCTGAGCCGGCTCCTGCCACTCTCCCTGCCCATCCTGGCCCGGCACCGCGGCCAGTCCCGGGACACAAAATTCCTGGGTCTCACTCCATCTGCCGGCTGCCCCGTGGGCGCCTCTGCCAGCAGCCCTCCCGCAAGGGTGCTGGCGGGTGCTGTCACCTGGTCCCTGCTGTGACCCCAAGGATGCTCATCCTCCATGTCGGGACTCTTTGGGGCACAGTCCTGCTTCACATGGAGCAGTCTGTTGTCTGTGAAAGCAACTGGGAAAAAAAAAAAAAAAGAAAAGAAAAGAAGATGTTTCTATACTTTTCCCAGGGCAGAGGAGAAGGGGCAGGATGTGGCCAGAGGTGCTCCCTGACCAGCAGTGGAGATGAGTCCAGCACAGTCCGTCACAGCCCGACCGGTGCCCATAAAGGCTCCACCTCCCCAGCCGTCCCTGGCCTGCTTTCCAAACACGACCGGCCGGGTTTCGGGGTACTGGAGGGGTGCCAAAGCACCAGGACAGCGGGGTGAAGGCATTCCCTGGCACCAGAGTAGTCAGGACGTCACGCCAAGAACGGCACTGGCTGCTCACCTCCCCTTCCCACCCCCTGAAACGCCAGCGAAGCCCCTGGGGAGATGCTGTCTGGGGGCAGCAGTGAGTGCCCTCGCGGGCTTCGCAGCCCCTGGGCACGGGTGACCGAGCGCACACCCCCACGCCGAGCACCCACTGCTGCCCCTCGGGCATCACTTGCGGGTGTCCGAGTGCCGCAGGGTTTGGTTCGGCGCTGGGCGCTCTTACGTAAGGTAGCGGGAGAGCGGTGGGGACGAGCGCGTCTTTGTAGGTCAAAAAATGGAGGTGCGGGGCAGTTCGGGGGTTGGGCTGGGTCAGCTCGTGAGTCAGTGGCAAAGGAGGGACCGGCGCGGCGGAGGCTTTATTAGCCGGAGAGGGGTGGAGCGAGGCTCCGCAGGCAGGCGAGGAGCCCCGCCGAGGCACCGCATCGACGGAGCGGGGTCTCGCCCTCCCGCCCGGCGCGTCCCCCCAACACCCCCGGCCCGTCGGCGATGCGGCCCCAGCCCCGCTCCTCCTCCTCCTCCTCCTCCTCCTCGCCGTGCCCCTGAGGGGCGGCCGAGCCGCTCGCCCCCCGCCGCAGCCCCAAACGCCCACGGCGCAGCCAGGAAGGCGGTGATGGAGCAAGGTCAGTGAAACAGGTTTCTCCTCCCGGATCCCTGCAGCAGGCGTCCTTCCTGCGCCGGCTGGGGAGCTGCGGACTTGTTGACAGCGGCTCTCGTTAGCTCGGTTATTGAGCGGGGCCGAGGGCTGGGCTCCCTGCCCCGGAGGTAGCGGCTCCAATGGGGTCACGGATGCCCCGTGCATCTCCCCATCCCTCCCCGGGTGGGCAGCCGTGCTGCTCAGCCTTCCCTGGCCTCGTGGGCCCCCGCGGGAGCCCCCTGCCCTGGGACGTCTGCTCCGAAACACCAGTGGGGTCAGGGTGGTTGAAATGAGGGGTGTTCGTGTGGGAGGTCTCCAGTGGCAGGGACATGGAAGGGTTTGGGGTTGGCATCCCCGGCTGACCCCAGTGCCGTGGCCTGCAGCCATCTCGGGTGCTGGCACACCCGCCGAGCTGCAGTGCCACGCTCAGGGGTTGTTTGTGGCTATGGAGAAGGGCCAGGCTGTGGGTTTATCACAGCAGAGGTAAAAGGCAGCACCAGGCCAGCTGCCAGGATCCATCTTCTACCCTGTTCAGGCCTTTTGGCATTCCAGAATTCCCGCAGGTTCCTCTGCAGTTGTCACCATCACTGCCCACAGCGGTGCCCACACCTCTCCAGGGACAGGGGAAGCCTGGCCATCCCTGCCGTGGACGCATTTCCAAAACACAGCCAGAGGGCGTCCCAGGGGGATGAGTGTGGGCGAGGGTCCCCGCAGCCAGTGCCGGCCCAGCTTTGCCACTTCGTGGCAGTGAGATAATGGGTGGTAACAGAGGGATGTTGTGGCAGACGGTCCGTCCCTGGCGCCTCCTGCGAGGGCAGAGCCTGTCCTTGGGCCAGAGCAGCATGGTGCTGAGCCTGCTGCTACCTCTGCCCACGCACTGGTGGTTGCAGGCTCACCCGAGAGGGGACAGGACCCTTGGGAAATCCACCCGTGCTTGTACAGGACTTACTGTCTGGGTTTAGGTGGTTTCTGGACTGGATGCCCTCCCGGCAGCCCTGCACTTGCTGCTCAAGCCTGTGCAGTTCCATGGTGGGTCAGGTGGTCCAGCCTTCCCCCGTGTGTCTCCTCTGGTGATGGCTGTTCCCATCAGGTCTCACCAGGACCTCCTGGGCTCTGCTGGTTTCATAGAGCACCGATGTGTTAAAGCTTGGTGTCCTGCAACAGGAAAATATGGCTGTTGTCAAAATGCATCTTGAAAGGAGACAGATCAGTGAGCAGGAGCAGCTGGAAGTTGTCCCTGTCACTCCAAAAAGTGAGAGATGATGAAAGCTGGGATCACCACTCCCCTCCAGCTGCCCCAGAACTCAGGATAGCATTGCAGGGCTCTCTATGAGTGGGGTCCCCAGTGCCAGAGGGCAGGTAGTGCTGCACCACATGCAGCGACAGCCACTGACCTGACCCCCACGGCAGCCAAGGGTCCCACAGCCTCCTCTGTGCCTTTGCCACCCAGCTTTCTCCCACCAAAGCATCCAGGACAGGATGTACAGGGCATCAATCCTGCAGTGCCAGTGTTTGCCCCAGCAGAGCACATGGGGCCACCAAGGAGCTGGTGTCAGTATTGCCCCAGCTACTGAGAGTAGCTCACCCCTGTGCCCCTGCTGATCTGATCTGTCACTCCTGGCACAGCTGAGCTGATCCCTCGTTCACACAGGGGGTGCTGTGGTGCTGGGGTATGTGGCTGCTCAGTACCATCACCCCAGCACGTGGAGTGGCACAGAGCCAGCTCCATCACTGGGCTTGATTCAAGTCCTCCCAAAACGGTTTCTGGTTCAGCATTTCCATGAGCAGTGCTGGGCATGACCCCATCCTCACTGCTGGTTTCAGGGCTGTGCCAGAGCAAGCCAGGAGTTTGGGTGTCGTGGGGGACCAGGGATGTTCAGCAGCTGGGGATGATGATGACCTGGATGATGACCTGGAATGATCAGGCAGTGCCTGTGCTTGAAGTACATTTGTTCCCAGGAGCACTGTCAGTGCCCACTGGGATGAATCCAGACAGATGGGTCTGGGGTACCAGTGATGCCCCACACCCTCCTCTGCCCTGGCTCCCCCCTGGGATGCCCAGTGCCATCTGCAGGTGTGTTCCTGTGCTCCTTGTTGGGAGCCAGCTTGGGGCGATGGGTAACAGGACAATGGGCACCAGGGAGAAAACTGATGGCAGAATCCATGGTGTTGCTTGACATTTTGCTAATGTTTTTGAATTACATTAAGCAAACATAGAAAATTATTCGCCCTGTTAATACCTAACGCCAGAATTAAAATAAAATGACCCTCCACCTCTCCTGCTTTCCCAGCCCACCCAGCAGCGCTCTCACAGACACGCTGATCTGTGTCCATGCTGCTGCCTCTCAGGGCACTTTGCTTTTGGGAATAGCCATGGAGGGTCCCAAAAGCAGTTTCAAGGCGAGGTGCTGCATCCATATCAGGCTGTATTGGAGCCACATCCAGCCCTGTACTGGGCTGCTGGGGGACACTGTGCAAGGCACAGCAAAGCCAGGGCATTCTGGGGGTGCCACACACAGATCCCCTTCCCCCTCGCTCCCATCCTACAGCCACGTGTTACTCAGCTGCTGGGCCAGGAAATGAATCCCTGATGGGATGGGCAGGAAATAGTAAAGCAGGTGGGGTGCAATGGCCCGCACTGGCCTGGCAGGTCCCGGACCCCAGCGTCACCCTCCAGTGTGGGCACTGTGGCTGTCACCGGCTCCAGGCGAGGCTGGGAAAGGGCAGCATCAGGCAGGGCTGAGGACTAAGTGCTCCAGCCCAAGGGACATTCCTCCCCCTGGTCCCCTCTGCCTGTAGGACCAACCTGGTGTCCTGGGGGACCTACCGGGTGACCTGTGGGTGATGTCCTTTCTCGGTTCCCATGTGAGTCCCATGTGACATGGTAGAGCACACATGCCATCCCAGGGGAGCAGCCAATAATCACCATGCTACCATCAGTCTGGGCAGGCAGCCACGTCCCCATGGGCCAGCTGTGGTACCCAGCAGCCAAGCAGGAATGCTGCAGTGCTCACTTGGTGCCTGCAAACCTGCATCTCCAGCAGAACCACCATACAACCTTGGTTATCCCCAAAACGTCCTGTGCCTTCTCCCTCCTCCAGCCTCTGGTCTGGGGGTCCAGCCACCTCCTAAGGATGGGGAGAAAAAAGCAGCTGAGTGCTAATGAGTGCCAATGCCTCCCTCCTTGCAGCAGCTGCTGGGAAATAAAGGCACGGCCTGTGAATCAGCATCACTCTTGAGTGATGCTCAGCGTTGAGGAGCTGGGGATGTCTGGCCAAGGATGGGGTGCCCATGCAGCGGCTGGACTGCTGGCCCAGTCCCTTGGCCTCGCTCTGCTCCCCACACACCATCGGGAACAGGGATGTGCAAGCTAAACCAGGGGACTGGTTTTGCTGGGAAGCCCCATTTTACAGAGGCACAGGACAGTTTGGCATTTGGGGCTTGGGGCGTTAAGGGATGTCCATCCCAAGGATCACTCGTTCCCTGATGGGGAGATGCTGCCGTCCACTGCCACAGTGCCCACAGGACCTGCCCCGTGTCTGACTGCTCCAGTGCCACGGGCAGGGACGAGGGATGGTGTTTGCTTGCTGGCAGCAGCAGGTTGGGGAAACCTGTGGCCTGGCTGGGTTTCTGTTTGGGAGAGTATTTAAGGGTGTTCTCCAGGGTGTGCCAGCCCTGGCCTCCACACCCTGCTTTCACAAGCACCCTCTCCGAAAGGAGCTTGTTGTTCTCGGTTGTGGAGTGTAATGAGCGCCATGAAGTTTCCTGGGGAAGTTGGGCTGTCAATGGGCAGAGCAGGGACAGGGCCACGGCCACCTGTGCCAATAACCTGGGGACAGACATGTCCCCTCCTCATGCCCAGGGCAAGAGGAGCCCGGCTCCATCATGAGCCCAGTCCAGCAACCCAGCTGGACAGGGGAAGTTGGAAAGCAGGAGACATCTCTTTGGCCAGGGCTTTGAATGCCGTTTCCTGCAAGGGCTGTGGCCCCACAAGTGGGAGACCATCTGGTTGGAAACCAAGGACCAAACCTAAACCCAAGGAATATACATGAGCTCCAAGTGCGGGTGTTTTCTCTGGGGCTGCTGGCGCCTCTGGCAGCCATCCCCATGCCCACAGACATCCTCCTCACCTCACCTGGGGCAGCCATGGGCCTGAGCCCATCTCTTGGGCTCTGCCAGGCTGCGTTGGTGCCACGGCTCAGCTCTGCTCTCTCCCTGCATCATGGAGGTGACCACGTTGGTCTCCGGACTTGGTGATCCTAAGTGGCATTTTTGGGCTTGGTCTTACCCGTGCAGGGAAGTGTCCTGTGGCATTTGGGTATTGTCATGGCACCAAACCTTTTCACTGGCTCTTCGAAGGAAAGACAAGTTGAAAGAAAGGAGCTCACCCCGCATCAGCAACTACTTGGGTGCTCCTAAGCAAAAAAGCACAGTTAGGGAGCATGCAAACCCCAGCTGCCTGGCAGCCCCCAAATACCTACCATTGCCTGGTGCCTGGCCCACAAAAGGCTCTGGTGGGTGCCAAACCAATAGATCCACTTGCCTCTGTCATCTGCTGGGATGAACTGGTCCCCATTGCACTGGAGGGACAGCAATGTGAGCCACAGCATATTGTTCCCCTCCTGTGTCCAGCACAGACCCAAAGGCACCATTCAGACCTGGGGAAACTGAGGCTGGGAACTGGTTCATGGTGGGCAGCTGGTGCTCTGCTGGTCATCCAGAGCAGGGACAGAGGGGTTGGGTGTAGTAACACGTGTGCATGAGGAAGAGGATGAATGTAGCAATCATAACCTCACCTGAAAATTGGCCTTTATAGTACAGGTCCTGCTCGCAGCAGGACTTGGTGGCAGTCCTTGTCTCCCAGTGGGCTGTGGGTCCTATCCTGCTCTCCCAGACCTGGTCCCGGCAGAGGGAGCTGTGACATCAGCCAAGCCACAGCTCTCCCTGCAGGGCAGCAGCCCCGGGCTTTGGAGAGGGACCAAAGAAAACAGCGCCGGGGCCGCAGCGCTGCACAACCTTCTTGGAAAACTCGCAGACTCAGCACATCTGATCCCTCCCCCTTTTGCCTGGAAATGGAGCCAAGAGTTATGCAGAACTTGTAATTTAAAATGTAAATGCACTGTTAGCTCTAAAATTACTTTAAAAGCGAATCAGTTTGCATCTGTGCAGGAAGATCTCAGACCCTCAGTGCAGCGATGGCGTTTCGCTGATACCGGAGCACCCCTGTGTGCAGTGGCATGATGCTGGGACTCTACACCTCTCCTGGTGGGGCTTCAGCCACTCAGGGGGCAGTAGGGCAGAGAAACACCTTGCAAAGCGTATTTCTAACTTGCAAAGAGTAATTTTCCTCCCCTACACCCACACAACCAGGGCAAGCACAGGCAGGGAGCAGCACAGCTTCACACCAAACAAATCCCCATCCTCCAAGCAGCAAAACCACAGCCTCCACATCTCCAAAGGGACAAGCATGGTCCAGATCCCAGCCTGACTGAGGACGAGCACAAAGAGGTCATTTCTTATCGTTTGCATCCCTGAGACAAGGTTGATGAGCAGCACCAGTAACAACTTGCAGCATTTCTCTGATGGGGCGGTTTGCATCACAGCCTGAACAGGCACATTGCCAGCACCCCATGGCAAGGGGCCATGAGCGTATATCCAGGTCCCCATCCCACTGCTGCACCCCAGAAACACTCGTGCCACCGAGGAGCCATCCACAGATCACATATGGAAGATGGTGCAGTGGAGCTGGGAGCTGAGGGCTCAGAGTGTGCGGTGGTCAGTGAGAGGACAATGGGTGTGTGGAGACACCTAATGCTGTGGTTCAGAGCAGTGCTTTGAGTACTGATGCATTGGGTGCTTGGAGGAGGCTCTGGGCTGCAGCCCAGTGTTATGCTTTGTCTTGGGAAGATCCTTGAGGCAAAAGTCAAGGTCTTTCACACACAAACTGCTGACACATCTCAGTGCCCTGGAGAGATGGGAAAGAAACGTTGCATCCGTGAAACAGCCATTTGACCACTGGACAGCAACTACCAACACGTTCAAACCACCATTTCATCTCGGATTGTTGCCCTCAAGACAGCACAGACCAGACTCACAGAGGTGCTGAGCACCTGCTGGCTGAAGTCAGGCTTGGTATGTCTCAAGCTGAACAGCCCCACACCACAGTGATGAGAACCCCCTTGCGAAAACACAGCACCAAACACCAAATGAGAACCAGGAGGGAGAACAGAACTCCCCATCCCTGTGTTCCTCAAGCCCAAACCCCAAAACAACCACGTGCTCAAGAAAGAATAGATTGTAATTATTTATTCTGGGTCCCTTTGAAAATATCACGTTATCTCCTTCCATTCATGGCTTCGTGTGGTCTCGCAGCCTGTGACAGCAGTGTCCCAGCCAGCTGTGCAGGTCACTTCTTCCTCCAGTGAGCGGGAGACCATGGTCCCTTCAGGGTTGGCAGGTTGGTGCTGCCTGGTCTGATCTCAGCAGTCGTCCCTCCGTACCAGGTACTGCCCAGGAGCATCGCACAGACAGGGAGCAGAGCAAGGGAGCAGTCCAGCGGGACTGGTGGGGATGGCTGTAGCTTTCATCTGCCCCAGGAAGGGGGTCTCTGGCTTGTGTTTTCTGGCAACTTAGAACTGGGTTTGTTTCTCGAGCATTTAAAAAAAAAAAATATATATATATAAAGATGCTGACGCTATCTGCAAAGGGAAAGAGAAAAATCTATCAGCACCCAGAAGATCTGACACCGAGCTGTACTGAAAGCCTGTAAAAGCAGCCCAAACAACACAGTGAGTTGCTGTGTCAGTGGACCTGGGGACACCCACACCAGTGCCTCCCTTCACTTCTATTCAGGCACACAGTCCTTCAAGCCAACCCAACCAAACCCTGGAAACACCATAAAAGAGCAACAGCTCCAACCCAGGTATGCAGTCTCCAGAGGTCTGAGTAAGATCTCAAGCATTTGGGGAAGGATTCCCAATGCCACCAGGCACTGCCGTCAGCCTGCTCCCACCGGGAATTGCGGTTGATTTCCTAATGTCTTCAGAAGGTGAAGAGTCAAGACAAGCCTGAGTGTGGTTGAAAATCTCAGCTACAGGGACAGAGAAGCATCAGACCACAGAGCAGTCTGCATTCATATCGGTTATGAAATGAAACAAGGGCTTCACGTCCTGCCCAGTCACATTAGGGCTGTTGAGTAATGAGCTAATGCTATTGCCACCTCTCCAAACTCTCATCCTTTCCACACAAGCAGGAATTTGCCCACACACAGAAGTGCTGAGGTTACCTGGACTCCTACTCTTCCAAGCATGTTGAAAACAAGACCTTACATTATCCAGATCTCCACCTGCTGAAGGGTTTAACCACTCAGAGGCCCCATCTCCTACTTACAGTTCAGTGTCTACAATGACATCTGGCTTCTCCAGAGTTTGTCGTCTCCTCTGGATGGCATCCACGATCTTTTTCCTGGGGCCCAGTGGGATATTGATGCTCTTCAGGTCATTGTCGGAACATAGCATGAGGGCCTCCAAGTCAATCTTTTCCTTCTTCAGGATGGAGATGAACTCAAACATGTGCAGGGAAGCCAGGAAAGTCTCCAAGGGGCTGGTGTCTGGTTCGTCATCGTCGTCCAAGCCCAGCTCCACCTCGTCCCAGGGCAGCTCCTCCGCGTTCCTCTCCTGCAGGCTGTTGGCACTGCCAATGCTGTCGTTGAGACTTGGCGAGCGCTGCAGGCGGCTCCGCAGTTTGACGCCCATCCCGTCTGGGTTGTCTTCTCCCAGCGTGCCCCCGTCCTCCCGGCCGATCCCAAAAAGCCCACTGCTGACGTAGTTGCGCCGGAACACCATGGTGCCCAGCCCGGGGCGGTTGAACAGGGACTCGTGGCCAGAGTCGGTGCTGACTTCCGAGTGGGCCGAGTCCATGTGCAAGCCCGGGTCACTTATGGCACGGGAGACAGTGTCTTCATCCGTGAGGAACATGTCTCTGATATTACGGCGCGTCCACTCCTTGGGGCTGGCATACGTGCCCTGCTTCACAAACATGACGTCGTTGCCCAGCTGCAGACCGGACAGAGACCTCACACTCTTCCTCCCATCCTCGTAGATCTTGAATGTCCCGTCCACCTGCTTCTTCTTCTCCAGTTTCTTTTGTATTTTTGTCTTTCCCTTGGCTGTGCCGTGGATGGTGGCTTGTGAGTATGGCAGGGAGGTCACCATAGACATGTGCTGGAACTTCTTGCTTAAGGTGCTGCTTGAATAGCTGGAAAAGCTCATGGTATCTGAATTATCCGACATCTCCTTTCTGTACCGTTTCTCCATCCTTTCGTGGTGCTTCTTCTGCAGCTTCACACAGTCCTTAATCCTCCTCTCTGCATCCCGAAAGGCCTTGTCCTTCAGTTTGCTCACCAGCTTGGGGTTGAGGCTGCTCTGCTTGGCAGCAATAGAGTCCAGGTACCGCACACACTCCATGTGCCCCTTCATGGCTGCCATGTCCAGCGGGGTGTGGTAGTCATTGTCCAGGCACCAGATGTTGGCCCCAAAGGAGATGAGGAAGGAAAGGCAGTTCAGGTGGCCATTGGCTGCTGCCAGGTGGAGAGGGGTGTTCCCCCAGATGTCACATTTGTCTGGATCGCCCCTAGACAGCAAGGAAAACAACCATTTAGCATTCAGGCATAGCTGACAGACTCCACTGAGATATTCCCAGCTGTGCAGGAGCAGATCAGTACCATGAAGTGCTGACTCCTTGAAATGTGAAGCTACACTCTTCTGACCCCTGCAGTTTAATTTTAAAGGGGTCTTCTTGAGCCACTGACATGGAATCATTGTGCCTGTCATGCAAACCTGTGGCACTTCCTTTAACTTGAATTTCGGTCACAGGAAAAATATACTCCTGCATCAAACCAACTTTTGGAGGGAGGCAAGACAGCTTCTAAATAGCCCAAAACTGAGATACGGGGCTGATTCCAGCTTAGGCCTTACGCTTGTTATAAAATATCAAATCTCAAATGTCCCATTAAATTCTAATCAGATTCTTATCTTCAGATCTTGGCTTCATTCACATTCTGCAGAGGGGTCTCCCAAAATGGCTCTCTGTACCCCACATCCTGGGTGGGACACCTCGGGGTCCCACCACCGCAGTAGCACCACCATGAGACTGCTCAGCAATGGTTCTGAAACCCACCACCTGCTGCACCTTCCCACCCTCCTGTTCCTTGGTGCCTGGGGAAACCTGGGCCTTAATGGGCCTGTTGACAGTAGAGAATAAGAGGGAATTTGCTGGCATTGGCCTTGGCATGGGTGTTTGTGGGGGATTTTGCTGTGCTGTGCTTGGTCCCGGTTGCACGGCTTGGAGCACATTGGTATTAGCACATCCTGAGAATCCAGTTTCAGAGAAAGTAGAGATTAGGTTTCTGCACTCCTCAAGAGCTGGGCACTCGACTGCTGCCATTAGCATCTCTTCTCACACCATGCCAGCCCCTGCCTCAGCAGACTGCTGACAGGACACAGCCGCTTGCCCACATCTCTTGCCTGCTATAGCAGGACAGACACAAACCTGGGATTCAAGGGAAGTCTGTCATCCTGACATTCCTCTGTATTTGTGTTCGGGTGAAACAGGAGATAGTTCACACCCCTGCTGGCACCAGCCTTCTCCTGAGTGTGTGCTAATGATATGCAGCCAGCAGCAATATCTGTCAACAAGGCATTCTCCATCCATGCACATGGATAAGGCAAAGCCTTTTATTAAGGCTGTGCAGCTCCACCACCCTCAAAAGCTACTCCTGTGAGCAGCAGGGCCCTGGCAGAGCTCTGGCTCAGCAGAGCTCTTGCCCATTTCTGCGCCACCCTTTTGATGAGCTCCAGAGGAACCAAGCACTGTTTCTCCACCACAGAGACCTCAGCTCCAATCCATGGTGACACCAGGAGTGCAGAAGGCAAATCATAGAATATTTAGTGTTGGAAGTGACCCACAAGGATCATCAAGTCCAGCTCCTGAAATGCACACTTGAGACCTTCAGCCTGTGTTACTTAACTCCTCCCTGCTTTAGAATCTGTGTCAACAAGAGCTGGGAGCAGCAGAGGCCAGAAATGTCTTTCAAATGCCATGTGCTCTCTGCCGTGGCTTGTCTCACTTCAAAGGATCCAAAAACTACTCCAGAGAAAGAGCAGGAGATCGCAGGAGCTGCTTTGCACCTTCATCACTAGTGCCAACACACAAGCCGCAGGAACAGCCTTATTCAGCACATTCACCCCCACCCTGAAGGCAGGGACCCCACTGCCCACTGGGACACTGCTGTCTAGGGAACAGCAGAGCCACCCAGACGGTGTAGCACCGAGTCTGCAATCCTCAGGCTGCTCGGAAGTGTCCAGAGGTTAAAGAGGAGATTATTTGGACCCAGGGCATGAGCTTCCTGCCTGTATTCCCTGAGAGCTGCTACAAGCTGCACTCAGCTTTCCCTGTGGGAGCATGAGCAGTAACTCCACCATGCACGTGTTTTCACAACATTTAGAGAAACTAAATAAGTACAACCTTGAGCCCTCTGGCAAATTCAGTAAGCTGGTCAAAAGGTTCAGAACTGTGTAAGGGCCAAAAATACCCATAAACCCTGCAGGACTTCTTTAGCCAATCTTTGACATTTTGCTCTTATAGAAGCAAACAAAGGCTTCAAAGATGGGCAATGGGGACGAGAAAGGCAGGACATCTCAGGCTTCAGGAGCCATGAAGCCAAGAAAAGGAGAGGAAGGAGCTACCAGTGCTCCAGCACTGCTGAGTTTCAAGGAGTGGTAACTCCCCAGCCCTTGCCTCTACCCTCGTAGTGACATGTCCAGGCTGGGAAATGCATGGGGAGGATAAATATTTGATGAATTGCAAGAGAGGAGTGAATTATTGATGGAGCTGGATTTAAAGAGCCAGTGAAACTGGAACTGCTGGTGCTGGCAGTGGGACTGGAGCGCGTGAAGGGCTGTTGGTTTGTTCATGTGTGCTCTGCATGGGCCTGACATGTGTGGGGAGGTGAGCCAGGGCACCACAAGGGTCCCAACATGTACTTGGACTCGCAATGTGGACAGTGACTGAGCAGTGGACTCACTGCAAATAGTCTTGCTCCCCAAGCCAAGTGTGTGGATGCTCAAACCACGAAGTGCATCTTGGAGCCTATTCTTGTGTCTGCCCAGTTCAGGGGTCAGAGGGAAAATCCAGGCAGGTCTTGGGGGATTCATATTTGAAGGTCTACTTTCATCAGAGAGTAAGTGAGGGGAAAGAGAAGCAAAACCAGCTCTCCTTGGACATTTCCAGTGTCTAGAAACAAGAGTATTAGAGCAAAAATTAGGTATCTCAGGGCCTTTGCCCTATAAATGTCTGCCGCAGGCGCTAAAAATGCATCAGAAGGAAAGAAGAACGGTGACTTGCAAAGTAGGGATGTTTGATCCAGCTCAGATAATAAACATGAGGCCCTCCCTCTGGCAGGCGTCTGTCTGAGCAAAACTTCACCTCCGGGGCGCTGCACATGAGGAGATGCTGACTGCAGGGTCCACTAAGTGGGAACGTATTTTAATAACAGGTGTAAAGTGTAGCACTTCTCGACTTCAAAGCGTTTTCGAGTGCTGAGTCAACTGTAATAATCATTATTAAAAACACTGTTAATTGGGCCCCTTAGGTGGACGTGTGCATCTCCTGAGTCACTGCGTTTGCACCACGACATGCACGCTCACTCCCTTCCTGCTGGTTTTCCCCCTCCACTTCTCCCATGGGATCCCAATTAGCCGGGGAATCCAGTGGCACTTACATATGTTCTTCCCTGGCTGCGTGTGTGGAGTTCCTCCAATAGCAATGGGCTGGCTCACCCTTGGCTCATGGGTGTGTGTGAGGAATCGGGCCGTGGGACCGGGAGCCAGCTGGTAGCAGCGTGTCTCTGGCTCCCATAAAATGTTTTTAGATAGAAGAAGAGGGGAAAAAAACCCAAAATTTGTGGCTTGAGGAACAATCCTCACTACTTTCAGCGCAGCCAGTCAGGGCGATGACCTAAGCACAGCATAGAAATGAGCAGAAAAGATGAGGTTTTGGACTCAGAGCAGAGCTTTGGGTTCTGTATCCCAAGTTTTGCCCAGGTGGTGGTAAGTCAAGAATTCAGCTATTCCCCAAGTTCAGATCCCCAAAAATCCAGCACAGGTGAGGGTCATCTCTGGGCTCTCTGCCTCTTGTCCCAGCAAACAGCCAGGCTGGCAGCAGCTGTGACGGGTGATGGTTAGTGCTATGGCAGTGCCTGGGGGCACATCTGCTGGCTCAGCACCGTGCCCAGGGCTCACCCTCACTGCCAGCAGACAGCTCAGGTGCCGGAAACAATGGAGCTGCGGGAATGCTCCACCCTGCTCCTTCACCTTCCCAGCAGGTCATTGCCCAGGGGAAGGTCCCCACCAACACAGACATGCTGCTCCAGCCCTATGGTGTGCAGAGGATGTACATCACCTTCACGTGCCTTGCTGCAACCTCCGCTGCAATCCTGGCCTGGCCGGGGTGACGTGATGCCCTGGAGCAGCCTGGCTGATGTCAGGAGCCACCGTCACCCCCAGACCATAGCTGAGCCACTCGTCCCCTCTACCACTGATGTCTGAGGCATCCGTGACCCCTGTCTTTGTGAGAAGGGAGACTGAGGAGCACCTCTGCAGGGGAATGCTGGGTGACAAAGCTGAGTGCAGACCTGCAGACACATCCTCACCTCTCCTGTGGTCTAATCCAAAGAAGTCCTGGTTGTTCCCCTCCAAGGCCCCCTGACCCGCAGCTAACTGGAGCTGGACCGGTGCCTGCCGTTCCCCCAGCGGGTCATAACGAACCATGCTGAAGAATTAGTGCCTCTGAAAAGCTGCAATGCTAAATGCCAGCTAGCCTGCCTCTTCCCAGCCGTCACGTTAATTGAGTTTGTTTTCCTCACTGGAGCCCAGCCAGGAGGAAGAAAAAGGCTTTTTGTTTGGCAGACAAGAAGGATGAGCCGCTGCTGATCCCTCTGTCCCAAAGCCTCCCTCCACCCCCAATCGAAGAGGAGTCGGGGGCACGGACACATCACCAGCTGGTATGGGCAGAGCAATAAGCTGCTTCATTACCCTTTCCCTGTGCATTGAGGCAACAAGTTTTCCTCAAGGATCTGTCAACTGATTTATTATATTTTCTTTGCCCCTCTCCATTTCAGCCCACCACCACAATCTGCTGAACACAGCATATGGATGAGTCTCCTCTCCTCCACTGGTGACAGAGCCTAGGTAACCCCAAGTGTCCATCAGCCTGGCGTGACCTTCAGAGCCATGATTTTGGCCCCCTCAGCCCCCTCACACAGCCCTGCTTTCTTTGGGTGCCTCTGGACACCCTCACTGGGGCATTTCATAACAGCCTGGCCCCAGCACTCAATCTCCCAGCTTGTTTGGGCACCAGTACCATTGCCCAATTCTGAAAAGGAGATCTTGATTTTTCTTGATGCCTCAGGACTCTCCCATCGCTCTCTGTGCTTTGACATCCCCCTGGAACCCAGCTGGAGGCTCACCAGTCCCCTCAGACCCTGAAGCTGCCTCCCACCCCATCCCTGCACGGAGCCAACCCAGCTCTAAAACCTCCATGCCATGGTCCCACAATCCCTTGTCTCACAGTACAGAGCTCTCTGTACCAAAGGAGGAATATTTTGACAGCAGAGGCCAGAGAGAAATTCCCTGACATTTTGGGATACTAAGGGATCCTCCCTCTTGCCTCCCCGTTGTGATAGTGCAGGTGTGATAGTAACATATAGAACACAGCATTAAGTTTCATCTCTGAATAGGACTCGAACACCGTGGCACATCCTCCTAAGCACTGAGGGCAGAAAATTACAGGGTTCTGCCCTCAGGCTCTCCTGGGTCCTGCACAATTTCACCTCTCTGGCACTCCTGTCCCCAGGCTGGGGCTTTCCTGCCTCTCCTGCTCTCCAGGGAGTAGAGACGTGCCTGCCTCCATGCCGAGCACTTTGCTGGTCTCTGTGTGGCCCTGGGCAAGGATCTGACACGTGGAGATGAATGCAGGGATACAAACACATCCTGCAGTCCCACAGCTGCACACTTTGCTCCACTATCCATCACATAAAGGGCACTGGGCTTTTGCCAGGCTATTTTCCTTGTCAGGAACAAATGTATATCAGGCTGTTAATTAAACAGCAGCCAAGCTGCACTCAGACATGACTGAGCCCACAAGGACCTTTTAATCCAGTGTGAATTTATAAAAGGGGCCCATCCATGAAAAAGCAGCCCTTGGGCTTTGTGGGGAGGCAGAAACTGCTGGCTTGGATGGGGGCTGACAGGGTAGGCAGTGGTGCTGCAGGGTGCCCTGTGATGTAGGTGAGCAATATAAGGAGATACAGTGATATGAAGAGGTTACAAAGTCAGTCTGAATGGCTTTGCCTTTGTGGAGGAGTGTTCATTCCCAGCATGGGCCTTTCAGATCAATGTTTTGGCCATCAAAGAGTCTTTGGAACCACTTCTACTTCAGGATCTCATGCCCAGAGCTCTCCTGCCCTTGCCTCTCTGTCCCTGGATGGCAATTCCCCTCCCAGCAGGATCTCAAGGAAAGTTTCTGCTGGGCACAATCTCTCCTGGGAGGTGCACAGTGAGCCCCACAGCCCCCACCCAGGGAAGCATCACAGGGCTCTCAGCCCAGGACCATCTCGGGATGCTCCACTCGGAGCGATGTCTTGCTCTGCCCCTTCTGGACTCGGAAATAATCTTTTCCTGACCACACTCCTCTTGCATCAGGCGCTCAAGGACTTCTCAAAACAACTCTATACACAGCCTTTCTGACCCCAGGATCTGAAAGGAAATGCTTTATAACTGAAGGACAGCAATAAGTGGAGGAGCTCTGCCTTTAAGTGCAGCTGGGGAGCTGGCTAAAGGTTTTCCACAAGAAAACCAGAGTTTCAGGAGGTGCCGAGAGCCCAGGAACAGGCACAGGCTGACCAGATATAAGAGCTGCTAACACAGCCCAGGGTGGGCACAGAAAGTCCCTGCATGGGAGCTGACAGCCCCACCGAGCCCTGGCCCGACACGGAGAAGCAAAGCCCTTCCAAGGAGGCCCGATGTACACCCAGGCTGCTGACCTCCCTCAGCACCATTCCTCAGTATCAGAAAGACACGAATTAAAATGGGCACTGCCACCAATCTACAAGGCAGAGGCCACCCCACCTTGGGTGCCTTTAGATGAGGTGCTCAGAAAAGCTACCAGAGTGGAAGGAAGCGCTGGTGTGTGTGACCTTGGGCTTTGGTAAGAACAGGAGGGTCATGTACTGCTCAAGAGTAGTTCCCTTAACACCAAGGCGTAAATCCCACCAGTCTGACAAGTCTCCTGAGTCCCACTTCCTCCTCTCCACTACATCCACTCTTACAGACCCTAAGATTTAGCAGCCGATGGTGAGGTACAGAGAGACACACCAGCACCGAACGGCCCCTGTGGGGGATACTGGGCTTAAAGAAATCTGCTCTTGGAAAACCTGCTCCTGAATTTCCTGGGCTCCAGGTGCCCGACAGGCTGCCCAGGGGGTCACATACTGAGACCTTGCTTCGGGTAAAACAGACAAGTGTCACCCACTGCCAGCTGGCAGCGCACACGTCTCTCTGTGAGCATTCTTGGGGCAGAAGGAGCTGTTATTCTCTCTGCCCCCTCATTTAAAGGGGCTTTTTTCATGGCAGTGCCCCAATGTGCTTGTCTTTACAGGACCTGTAAAGGACCGTGAAGCACTTGCAGGGGGAACCCATCCCCGCCAGGGGAGCTGCAAACAGGGCTGGGGGCAGGAGTGGTTATAGGGTCAGAGGAGCTGGGGAGACAGAGAGCAGTTATCAGGCGAGCTGGATTAGACCCAAAGCACCACAAGCAGAGCAAAATAACGGCGGGGAGGACAGGAGCAGGGGTGTTATGGACAGAGTCCATCATTTTTGGGGGCACACTGACTGACCTGCGAGCGGGGAAAGGGGGAAAGACGGGGGTCCCGGCTACTCCGTCCCCCAGAGCAGCACCGTGCACTCGCCCACACTCACCCTCTGCTGACAATGAGGCGCAGGGCGTCCAGGTTGCCGTGGTAGGCAGCCCATAGGGTCGGGGTCATGCCATCTTCGTCCGGCGAGTTCAGGTCCTTCTTGGTGGCTTCCTTCAGCAGGTCCAGGTAGCCGTCCCGGGCGGCCCGGTGGTACTGGTCATTCATGGTGCGGAGCGGTCCCTGGGCGAGCACATGGGTGCCCAGGGGGTTCAGAGGGAGGGCATGGATGTGGGGCAGGGGGAGCTGCCAGGAGGGCCCCGCTCGCCTCGCACAGCTCCGCAGTTCCAGGACACCTGAGAAGTCCCGGCCGGGGAGGCAGGAGCTGTTCCAAGCTCAGCCAGCCAGGCTCTACAGCGCTTCCCCTGGGTCCTAAGCATCCTCCGGCCCTGGTGGCTCTTTGTAATACACACCAGCTCCCCGGCACATTAAAAGCTCCAGTTAGGCAGCATCACTGTGTCGGGCTCAGCCCAGAACTTGGGCACAGGGTCACGCAGTGACAACTCGCCAGGTCTGCATGTCCCCAAAGCAGAGAAGGCTGGCAGAAGTGCTCATAGGTTGTATCCTGCCCGATACCCCTCCATGCCCCTCTCCATAACCACCCCATCTCAAGGGAGGGGCAGCAGCAGCCACAGGAGAAATAGTGCGTCTATATCTATCTGTCTGTCTATCCCTATATTTATATCCCTAGTGCCACTAGGAATACAACAGCAGACCCAGTCACCATCCCTGCCCTCTTTCTACCCTGCCTACACTCACAGAATTCTGCTTCCCAGGGAATTGCAAACTGCACAACAGGAATGCTTGATAAACCAAAGAAACTTGTATAGGCTGGGAAAACCCCCTTCCTCACCCTGTTTTCCTCTCCGGAGACTAAAACAACACCAAACCCCCCCCTCTCTGTAAGTTGGTGCTTCACTGTGATGTGCGTGGGGGGGCAGTGTCTGGCCTCTGGTGTCTGTTATGCTGACACAGAATTCCTGGCTGGGTGAGCCCCTCGGGGAGCTGGACAACTCCAGGCAATGTCTCCAGCGCAGTATTCCCGGGCCCCGGGCACCCTCTGCTGTCGGGAAAGATGGAGCCAAGCCTGGATATTGACCGAAGCACACAGTTGTCCCAGCACGTGTCACCCAAGGGTGAATCGGTGAATTGTGTCCCCTGGAACATGCTGTCGTGGGGGAGGAATTTCCTGCCCCTCTCTGTTCATTTTGCCTGTCATGTCCTGGCTCTGGGAATGGGAGATGTCCAGGGCTGGAAAAAAATGCCCCAGGACAGGAGTGTGGCGCTAAAGCAGTGCCAGGTGCACCCACACAAGCTGCAGTGATTAACTCCTGAGTGACAGACACGGAGTGACTGTCCTGGCTGCCAGGGGACACCCGTAAGTGCCCCAGGCAGGGTCTGCTGCTCCCCACAGGGTTTGCTCACCTCGGCAGGTTTGTTTGTGCCAGCTCAGCCTCCCCAGGCGAGTCCTGATGGATGCAGTAGCCACGGAGGAATTTGTTGCCGGGATCCTTCCAGGTGAAAAAGCAGCACAGTAACGTCTGCAGTTCATTACCGAGGTTATTTAATGGTTCTTGTATTATTACTAATTAAGTTTGTTACGCTGTTGTCGTGAAAGGATTTCTAAGGTCGCTGCCGGGGGACTGGGAGCGTTGCCCGAGGCAGTAAACACTCTTTCCTCTATTATTGGCTGTTAAGGACAAAAGAGGGAGGATAAACCAGTGCTTTTAGCCCGAGGGGCCTCTGAACCTCTGCCTCCTGCAAAACATCGTTATCCACTCAGTTTTACTTCAGGGAGGCCTGGGCTTCCCCTGGGAAAGGCTACAGACTGGGAAAAGTTCAACCACTCATCCCGAAAGGAAGCCCTTAGGATCAGCAGGGGCCAGGCAGGGCAGACCCAGTGCTGGTGGCAGCCGGCTGGTGGCAGCACGGGAGGGACTCACGGAGATCTCCCTGGGCTGTACGTGGATCCTGAGCTCTCCTTCACCGTCCCACGTGGCTCAGTTTTGGTGCTGTCCCTGCAGTGCTGAAAGGAGTTCGGTGGTGAGCAGGCAGGAACGGGACTGAGAAAACACACAGCAAACGGCCTCTGTGCTGGGCCCTAGAGGGGGAAAGGGGCAGGGACATCTCCAAAAGAGGCATCTTCAAGGATTAAAACTCATCCCCATCCACTCAGAACTGCCCTGGGTCCCCCCATCTCATTCACAAAACATAAGCTGGGGTGAAAGAGACCTTGAGCAGAACCTCTCACCTCACCTGGCAGAAGCTTGAATCCCATCTGCACTGTGGTTTATAACATGACTTCCTCCTTGGAAGGAGAGGAGTTACGCTCCTGAGAATGGGCCAGAGAAAGGTGGTCCCACCCTGAAAAATCAAAGGAAGTGCGTCAGCAAAGTCGAACACACGAATTAGGAATTACGGTCCCCAAATCCTGCCCTGCTCAAACTTCCTCATTGTTGCCATCATGAGTGGGAAAGGATTACATTAGCCTTGGCACTGAACAGATACAAATGCAAATTTCTTCCTTTTCCTCAAAAACGTTCCAGGCCTAGAGCAGACTGATTTGAATAAGACAGGGCGAGGCACAATATTCATTGTGCTCAGTTAAGCAGAAAACCGAGCACCAAATCATCAGCATCTAAACCATCTTCTCTCAAGGGAAGAGATCTCGTGGATGCAGGGAGATGGGTTTGGTGGGGCGGCTTTGCTCTCTGGTGACCATGACCCTGCGACCGAGCTGTCCATGCCACGATTAGCAGTGTTGTCAACTCATGCTCTCATTGGGTAAATAACCCTTATCTCCTCGTCTTTGTCCAGCTTCCCCAAAATCAGCTATTGCACAAAATGGATCACATGAGTTTCTCTGAGAAGCCCACGAAGCCCTGCTGTCAGCTCCAGACATGGTATAAATTACAGAGGCATCCCAACGGATATAGATTCTTCGACTGACCAAGCTGCAGCTACAGGGAAACTTCTCAGCCTGGCAAGAGCAGAGATTTGGATCCCAGGCAGCAAAACAGGTTGGTGAAATGGCTTTGTTTTAGGCTTTTCATTGAGAATCAATGAACTTCCAAACTTGGCAAGGGCAAGGGGCTTTAGAGGCTGTGAGAGAGCAGAGATAGCTCATAGCCTTCCTGCAGGAACTGGTAAAAAGTCTGGTGTCATGGTAAAAAGTATGGTGTCATGGTCCAAGGATTCCCGGAGGTTTCCTACCATTTTCTTGGCCTGTTCTTCAGCCAGGAAGTATAACAACTTCTTGGAATGTCTAGTATTTGGCATTTAGAAATCCAAACCACACTGGCCGTTTGCCCCAGGATATTTGATCCTGTGAGCACTTTTTGGTGCTCTTCCAGTATCTTGCATCAATAAACACGTAAATGTGATATGTGACCAATCAGAAACGCTTCGCTAAACTGACCTGGGATCTCCCCGAGCAAAAGCATCTTAAGCAAGAGCAGCCTTTAGGGAACCAGGAAAGGAATAGGTTGAAAATGAGATCATCCCTTGTCTTGCGGTCCCTGTCTCAGCTTTCCCCGTTCCTCTGATACGTTCTCTCCTCCTCGTCACGTGTCCTGCTTTGGTCCAGCCCTGGACTGTTCCAAATGAAGTGTCACCTCTCATTCATGGGACTCTCCTCCCAACAGCATTGACCCTCAGACAGAGTGTTGGCTGAACCATGACTGAGGAGCCCAGGCGGAAGGACAGTGAGACCGGACACCCCAACTCCAGCATGGGCTGCGGACACAAGGACGACAAAGCCAGCCTGGCTTTGAGCCAGATAGCATCTTTCAGCCACCAGGCCCCCTCCACTCCTGCCTCCAAGGAAGTGTGGAAAAAGGGCGGCCGCATGTTCTCCATCCTGCTGGCCGTGCACTTGGCCCTGCTGGCCTGCACGCTGGTGAGCAGCGGGGCCTTCGAGAAGATCGCCGTGCACGACTACGATGTCTTCTTCCTGCTGACTGTCATGATGCTGATAGTCATCATATGGATCGTCTTCTACCTCGCTGGCACCTCCCGGTGCCCAGGTGCCATCCTGTGCAAGGACTCCCACGCTGGGCCCATCTGGCTGAGAGGTAGGAGCTCTCGGGGGCTGGGGTTGGGGGGCAGGTACAGGGTGCACAGTTCATGGGAGCATCAGTTATTACAAGGGAAGCAGCAACCATGTGGGCACAGCCTCCTCCTGCTCTGGGGCATGGCACCGTGCCCTGCTTCAGGTCAGCTCCTGCTCCCTCTGTTGAATTCACTGCCAGGTCTCCCTGTATCCACAAGGGCTCTTGGTAATTTACACCAGGATCCTTCCCAGCCTGGGATCCCTCCCAGCTTTTGCCAGAGCTGTTAGCCCCAGAGTACAAGGTTGATTGAAAATCCATCCCAGCCAAAATTATTGTATGATTCCGTTGGTGCCATAATAATTTGGGTGCTGGGGAAGGAAAAACAGTGGTAGAAGCAAAACCTCTCCATGACAACAGTTCCTCTTCCTCTCATCTACCTGCGTTAGCCCATGTGTTCACACATCTGTCCAACCACAGATATATTTGTTCCTCAACAGGAGGCCTGATCCTATTTGCCATTTTCAGCCTTGTCATGGATGTGTTCAAAATAGGATATTACTCGAGCTTCTACAGCTGCCTGTCTGCGATCAAAATCATCTACCCCATCGTGCAGGCAATATTTGTGGTCGTCCAGGTGAGATGGCTCTGCTCAGTCTCGGGGAAGGGGTAGAGAGACACAGGCACCAGTGGAAGCTCTGATCTCATGGACTAGTTCAACTGTCCCCACAGCAAATGCAGAGGCTTAACTCAGCCCCCACCCAGTCCAACTTCTCCCTCCCTGTGGCAAATCACTTCAGGGCATTGATTTAAATTTGTTCCCATCCGGTGACATTTTGACCTGTCACAAACTCTAAACAGCCCCCATCCAGCCAGGCCTCCTTTCCCATTAAGAACAGAGGAGGAGAAGGACAGTCAGGGCAGGGCTTGCCTTGCAGTTTGAAGTCCTGCACAGAGGACCACCTGCTCTGGGACAGTGCCAAGGAGGGACAGTTTAGACAGGAGCAAGGAGAGGCCTTGGGCAAAGCAGTGGCAGTGGGAGCAAAGAAAGAACAACCAGCAAATTGCCAGGATTATGGGCTCCTAGGCTGGGCCCAGACGGACCCAAGCAAAAGAGGCTCCTGTCTCAGGATGATGTGCTTTGCTTTCTTGTTTTGTTGGAAATAACAACTCCTTTTCTTGCCCCTGCCAGACATACTTCCTGTGGGTCTCTGCCAAAGACTGCATCCACGTGCACCTGAATGTTACCAGGTGAGCACTGCTACTCTTTGAACCCCACTGGCCGGGGAGATCTGAGCCACCACAAATTTCCTCTCTCACACAGCTAAGATGCAACAAGGAGATAATCTCATCGCCCTTAATGCTGCCCAAAACTAAACCTGCTCAGTGTCTCCAGCTGTCCTTAGATCCCAGCTCAAACAGTTGAGGTTAATGACCTGTGGATCTATCAGGGTTGGGATTCAATTCAAGAATACAAGCATTACTCAAAGCAAATAGCATTAAATAAATAATTATCATTAAATAAAGTTATTCATAGCTGACTTTTGCTTCCCTGGGGAAGATAATGATTCAGTGGGCAAGCCTCAGGCTAAAATAAGATCTAGTCCATTTTTGCAAGACTGGATCTACTGAAGACCAGTCCAGATCTATTAATTCACTATTGAGAAGCTCTTCTAAAACCAACAACAGGAATCAGGCTTTGCAAATGCTCATGAACATGAATAAAAAGTAGGAAGAGAGGAGAGTGAGGGCAGCAAAGCAAGGGTCAGGATGGGAGCAACATGGCCCAGAGCCACTGCTTTGACCTCAAGAACCTTCTCCTCCGTCTGCAGGTGTGGCTTGATGCTGACACTGACTACAAACCTGGCGGTGTGGATGTCAGCAGTGACAGACGAGTCCGTTCACAAAGCACATTCAAAGCTGAAGAAGAATATGACAGAGGAAATCTTCAGGTGGCTCCTGAAAGGTAATCTGGCCATTTGTGAAGTCATCTGGTCTAGGGAGGGAGTCAGCGAGGTAGAATTGTTCAGCAAGTCAGGTTTTATCCCTTTTTGGAGGGTCTGTCTAGAGCTCGAGGTGCCTTTGGCAGAGCTGGTACGTTAAAAGCCACGTCTGGATGTTCACTTTTTAACCTGTATCACAGAGGAGTCAGAAAGGTGGAAGACCCTGTACAAAGGGGGTGGGAATGAAGAAGGGAAGGGGGAAAAAAAAGAAGACTTAACCTGCCAATTAACTGCTTAAAAAAGAACATGAAAAAAAAGGAAGCTGAGGTTGAAGTGTCCTTGTTTTCAAAGTGGTCACATATTCTTCTGTCATTGGTCTTGCTTTTCACTTGACCCTGAGCATCCAGGTCTTCAGGACTGCTAATGAGTGTTGGCTCCTTGTTTTAACTCCACTGCATCTGTCTGGCTTTATCTGGTTTCAGTGGGAATGAGAAGTAGCTCAGTTGAAGAATGCAATTGCAACAGCCAAATCTGCCAGATCTTCAAGAATGGCTACTTTTGGCTGTACCCCTTTAACATTGAGTACAGTCTCTTTGCCTCTGCCATGGTCTATGTCATGTGGAAGAACGTTGGACGCTTCATAGACCACCACTCCCACCACATTCAACGCCTTAAGTTCAGGCTCTTCCGAAGGACCTTCTTTGTAGGCATCATGTTGGGCCTCGTCGTTCTGGTGAGTGGTCTGGGAGTCCTCATTCTTTATGAGGTGCAGGTAAACTCCAGCAGTGAGTCCAGCAAGAAGAGCCAAGCACTCACCATGTACTACATCTTCAACATCGTTTGTCTGAGCCTGATGTCCCTCGTCTGCATCGGTGGCTCCGTCATCTACCGCTTTGACAAGAGGGACATGGACCGGCACAAGAACCCCACCAGGACCCTGGACGTGGCCCTGCTGATGGGGGCAGCCCTGGGGCAATACGCCATCTCCTACTACTCCATCGTGGCCATCGTGGCCAGCACACCAAGGGACGCTATCAGCGCGCTCAACCTCACCTACGCCCTCCTGATGATCGCCCAGCACACCTTCCAGAACATCTTCATCATAGAGGGCCTTCACCGGCAGCCCCCCAAGGAGGACTACAAGCATGACTCCCACCAGAAGGATCTCTACGGGCTCACCTTTGTCAACATCAACGCAGTGTCCCTGCGAGTGCCCGACACTGGCAGCACCTTGGCCCCTGGCCCTGCCTCTGGCACTGAAGCCGTGTGTCCTTCTGACCTCGTGCGGTCCCTCACCGCCCCCAAGAAGATGAACTGGAGGAGGAAGTTCTTGAGGGAGATCTCCATGTTCCTCCTGCTGAGCAATGTCATAGTGAGTACATGCAGAGAGAAGGGTTTGTAGGGGGGAGGGAGAGGGGAGCAAGCACAAGGGAGAAGGGTCTGTGAAGGAAAGGATGTGCCCCATGGAAAAACAGTCCTTTCTGTGCCTCTGCTGTACAGACAGCACACTTATTTACATTTATAAGTTGTCATTCCTTTGTCCCTTAAAAAAAAAAAGAGCAACTGCCCTGAAGTGAAGACATTTTAGGCTACACCGATAGACCTGTCACTTGTTGCCAGAATGTCAGACACAGGTGGGTACAAGAGAAGAATCAGTTTCAGTATTTTTGTTGTGTGTCAGTGGGTATGTAGAATAGCTTATTGAAAGCAACAAAATACGTTAAGCCCTTCCCTTCACCCCCAGAGAAAGGGTGGAAAGTGACAAATACCTGGGGTGAAGTCTTGGTTTTCCTGAGCAATGGCAGCACACCTCTTCTCAAAACTCAGGTTCAGGAGCCCAGCCACTGATCCCAGTTGCTGTGAAGAGAAACCGGTCACTGAGAACCTCAGCTGGGGTTTCATGAGCAGTCAGGGGACTGCAGTTCCCTGCCAAAGAAATGTAGTATTATAGCTGCATCTCCAAAGAAGCCAAGCATGTTATGTCTCTAGACGCCAAGTCCCCAGCTAGTCAGTCACATCCTGTCCTCAGGCTGATTTAACACAGAAACTCAGAGGATGAGCTGACAACCCCCATGCAAGCAGGCACACGTGCTGGCTGGGCTTCTGAGCCAAACGTGCCTGGCCTGGAGAGACCAAGCTGCTCCCAGCTCAGCCTTTCCCACATTTGTTCCATCCGCAGCGGTGGCACAGGCCAGGTCCATCCTAACACACAACACACTCAAGTTCTTACCCGGTGAGTGCTTCAGCCCCTGGTCCAAGCCTGTGTCTGAGCACGAATCAAAACTGGTCTTAGGGTACAGCACCAGATCGTACTTGACCTTAATGCAGAGATGAGCTCCTGGCACAGGTCCTGCACTCAGAAGGTCCCTCCTTTCCCGCCCCTGGGTAGCTGTGGTTGCAGGTGCTTTGCTGTACCTCTCACCTTTCTCACTGTGGCGTTATTCCCGTTTCCTCCACCAGCTCTGGATCATGCCAGCGTTTGGTGCCCGGCCCCAGTTTGACAATGACACAGAACTGAACTTCTATGGCGATTCCATGTGGCCGGCCATCGTGGACATCTGCCTGCCCTTCGGAATCTTCTACCGAATGCACGCCGTGGCCAGTTTGCTGGAGGTCTACATCGTGTCCTAAAGAACTCCCTTGCAAGGAAGACGAGATCCTCCTCAAGCAACCCACCTTCCTCCTACCCCAGGGCTGGGAGACTGCCCGGACGTCCCGAGGGGTCCCCAGCAGCGTTGGGGCGTTTATGAACTGTCAGTGAAGATCATCCAAACATAGTCCAGATTTTATTTTTGCTACCTGTGTGTGGATGTGCCTGTGTGTGTGTCTGAAGTTCTTAAAACTTAAAACAGATAAAAAAAAAAGGAAGGTGTCCAAAGCAGGATCATGGTGATTACCCTTGGTTCATGCGGAGACTCACCTTCCTTTGCAAAGCCTGTTCACTCCATGCCACTGATGAACTCTCCAGAGGGTGCTCAGCACACTTGGGCGGTTGGATCCTGCCTGTACACAGAGATCCAGAGGGTACGAGGGGCTGACACAGGCCTGGAAGGCACAGAAAGGGAAAACACTTCATCTTCTGGTACGGCCAGTCGGAAATCACTCCCCTGCAGAGATGTGAAAAACAAACTGGTGACCACCAAAGTCTTTGGGAATCATTTTAATCTTTCCTCTCTGTATCGCCCGTGGATATGGGCCCTCTTGACCCTTCCCTGTACCAGTCCCTGCTGTTTTCCTTCCTCTCCAGGGAGGTATCACTGCAGCCTCCTCTTCTTAAGAAGAGCTCTGTGTGTGGTCCTGGGCTGGCCCTGATATGGGATTGCTCCAGCACACTTTCTTTCTCAGCTTTCCTGAATCAGGGCTCAATAATCATAAAGATGATGTGGGCAATACAGTCTCGGGGATGATAAAGAGATTTTTCTTTTTTCTCTCTCTCTCTTTTTTTTTTTTTTAATAGATAATGATTTTTTTAAAATATATGAACATTTTTGTACGCACAGTTATTTATTGATTTTCACTGTGATACTGAACTCCTGAAAGGACTCTACAACACAGAAATCAATGCAATGCCATGGCCAACTTGATCTCCCATGCCCTGAGGGGATGCTGGTGCTGCACCCTCAAGCCTATGTGTGCTTTGAGGCTGTGAGCACAGCCCAGCCCCCAGACCCTGGGGCCCTGACACATGTTCCTGGGTGCCTGCAGCCCTCCATGAACCACTGCATGATTGAGGGGGCTTTCAGGGCAGGAATCCTGGGCTGCAGGAAGTTGAAATGGGCCCCTCTGCTGTACCCAGTGTCCAAGAAGAGCCTCAGAAAGCCCGCGCTGCCAGGTCAGGAGGGTGATGCCAAAATGGCACAGCTGGGCTCTGTCTGCACCCTGAGACATGAGGGTTTAACTGTTCCAATAAAGGGTTTATTGTTCCATCAGGGTTTTATCGTTCCAACAAAAAACACTGCAGAGGTGGCAGCAATCATCAAGCCCTCCCCTATGGACATGTGTTCATCTGCCAGAGGGAAAACAATAAATGGAAATCATGGTACTTGAAATGGAGTGGTGCAATTTTCCACCCGACAGCCCAGGCTGACGCGTTTCAAACCACCTTCCCCTCCAAACCCAGATCACTAAACCAGCAGGGACCAGTGCCTCTGGCTGGTCTGACCCCAGTGTACCTGCCTGCCAGCAGCCTTTCCCTGGGGTGGGTAGAAGAGGGGGTAAACCCCAATTTCCCCTGACGGCTGCCCCAATCCAGCATCTTCAGGTGGAACAATCATCCCTGTGACCAGCCCAGACGTCTCTCCCAGCCCCACTGGCCCTGGAAAGGCCTGGTTCTATTTTTACCATTGATCTGGTAAAGATAAAATCTCTCTGTGGAAACTTCACCTTTCATAAAACAAAAGCCTTATTATTCTGTGGCTCCTGCAGCTGAAATTAAGTCAGAGAAGAGACGCAAACGGTGCACAGACGTCAGTGCCACGTGCAGCCCTACACATTGTCTGAGCCCAAGCTGCTGAGCTCACACAGGGGCAGAAAACACTTTTGATCACCTACTCTCTTCCTGGGGGGCACACCAGGTTTCCTCCTACGTGCTCTTCCTGGTGCCTGGTCCCAGGTTCCCAGGGATGGGTGCACTGGGTCAAGCAGGGCAGACTTTGAACTGCTCTTTTGTCCTGGACAGGGACTGTAGGGGCACTTCTGGGGCTAAATGAACTCAGGGTGGGTGTATGGAGAACCCCCAGACAGACCAAGCAGCACTGGTACAGGCAATAATCCCAAATCAACTGCTCCAGGGTGGTAGGTCAGCTGGAACCACAACATCCAACCATAAACAATCATATTGGGGTAAACCAAAATGCTCTGGGGACAGCACAAGCTCTGCAAGGATCCCTGGCTAACCTGAGGCATCTCCAGGCTGCAAGTGTGGCAATGGCAGGGGCTTCCAGCCAAGGGCTGAGTTCTTCTTCTGCCCTCCAGCCACAAACACACATCTTGGTGAGAGGCAGTAGACTGGGAAACAGCCAGTGAACCCCATCTATATACCCAGGAAAGGAGTATATAGATATAGAAAAATAGATAGACAGACAGACAGACAGACAGACAGAGGGAAAGTCAGAACACACAAGTCCAAAAAATAAAAAAGAAAAAAACCCGAAGCCTAAAAATCCAAACCCTAAGAAAACTCCACCGTAAAACCTCTGATGTGCTCAAGGATCATCTACTAGAAGGTATCAGCTCATGTCCAGTTAATGTGCAAAGGGATGTGCTCCAAGGCTGATGGAGAATCAGCCAAACATCCCTGGGCAACCCCTCAGCCCTGCCCCAAACCCAGGAGTGTCACCCAAACCCGGCTGCACCCCCAGAGGCACTGTCACATCCTGACTGCATGGATCCATGCCCTTCCCTGGGACTCTGCACTCCAGGTGATGCAGCTGACTGCCCCTTTCCCTTCAGACCTGGGACACAGCTCCTCACAGCCCAGTTAGAGAGCAGGATGTCTCTCCGTGATGGAGTTTGTGGAAGGGGAGAACACCCCGAACACAGAGTACCTGAGTAACACGAAGGGATCCCACTTGGTCCTTTGTACACGTCCTCGTGACAGACCCCTGTGGAAAAGCACTGCTGGTAGATCCATCTTCCATGCCTGGAAGGAGAGAAACGGAGGCATGGAAGCTGGGTGAACAGAAAGGCTGTGTCAGAGCAGAGACTGGGGCTTGGCCCCAAGGCCACCGGCAGCATCCTGCTGACTGATCCTGCCATTGCATCCTTGTGGAGCAGAGATCCCATCCAGAGTAGGGGATGGGAAATGGGACAGTGATGTGCCTTGGGGTGACTGTTTGAACGGCAGTCACTGCAAATGAAGAGCTACAGAAAGCAAAGGGCTGTCCTGGGGCTCTCATGTCTTGCCAGGGGCTTCCAGTCTCACTGTCCTTGGTATAAAATCCACCTTGGCCTCACAGGGTTCTGAGGACCAGCTGTGCCACAGGGCTTTGGAGACATGAACCAATAGAAGTCACTCCCCAGGGGATGCCAGGGTTAAAAGCCCATCTCTGGTCAAACTTAGGGAGCTCCAGTCCCAGGAATTGAGACACTGTGTGAGGGTCAAAAAGGTCTTGATTCAGACCCTGGCCTGAGGCACACGGGGCTAAAGCCAGCAAGGGAGAGCAGCAAGAAGGGGAAGAGACACAGCAGGAGATCAGAAATCACTACCCAGAAAAGGGAAGGCCACAGCCAGGGCCAGAACTGAGGCATCATCCAACTGCTACTGGTGTTTCGCATCCTCTGCTCCACTTCTTAATCATCTGTTATTTCAGGGCAAGATTTGTTTTATTAGAGAAAGAAAAAATAACAATACACCTTTTATCTGGGTGATTTTCCCTGAGGTGTGTCAGGGACAGGGGAGGAATCCAAGATAATTATTATCTGTCAGTGCAGCAGATGGAAAGTGGAAGGATAGAGAAGGTCACAAGGCTGGAAATGAGGGATGGGATTGCAGCACAAGGCAAGGTGCAGCCTGTGAACGGGGTCAGGGTGTGTCGAGAGCCAGGGCAGGAGGAGGCACTTCCCAGGGAGCAAGGCAGTGGTCCTTAGAAAAGAGGAGCAACTCAGTGCTGGCAGGAGGCCGAAGGGACCTTCACCAAGGACCAGCAGGGAAAACACGGAGCCACACTCGTGAGTGGAGCCAGCACATACCCACAGAGCCCGTCAGAGGGGACAGAGGGACGGAGCTGGGGCGGCACAGCACGGCTCCCCCACGCCCCTGTGGGATGAGGCTGCTCTTTGCAGTCACCCCAAAAGTCTCTCACTCACCAGCCCCACAGGAGACGTCACCGACGGTTATCGGCAGCGGAGGAAGGGCGTGGGCTGGCCGGGGAGATGTGAGGGCACGGCCTTCCTCGGGTGGCCTTTGGGCAAACACAGCGGCTGGGCACCCACCTCCTTCCTCCCGGGTCCTGTTTACAGATCCGCTTGGCCCAGCCTGGGTGTTAGAACTGCTAAGTGCACAGATAACACCATTAATAAGCACACACTGCTGATAGCAGAGGGGCAAACATCATTCCTAACATTCACCAGCTTTCTCCCAGCCTCTGAGTAAAGGCAGCTTCTCCAGGGGAGTGATTTCTGCCATCGATCCAGTTGGTTCGACTCATCCTCTCCCCCCCTGCCCCTCTCCTGTACACTTGCTTACTTAATGACTTGGTTAAACTTGTGTCAATACATTCCAGTTAAACACCTGCTACTCTTCAAAATAGAGACCAAATTAGGAGGATTAACCAGTCTCCCAGGGCTTTACAAGCCCTCTGCGTCCAGTTTTAGCTCCTAAGCCAGGATGAGGCAAGTCAGGCTAGGCAGGATGCCTCATCTCTGCAACACAGATGCCCAGTGACATTGGAAAAGCCACTGGGGCCCAGCAGGCACCAACATTTTATTTCAGGCACATTTTAGAAGGAAAAAGCTCCAATTTCACCCAATCTTCAGGATACATTCCAGACTCCTGGCCTCCATTTCCCAGTTCTGGCGTGGTCACCCCAATTTAGGACCACAACGCTGAAAAATAACAAGTTTGTTAATGTCTTGTACAGAAATCACTGGCTTTGGTCAACAAAGAGATGACCAAAAAGCTTTTGCGAGGTTCCAGTTCCCTGCTAAGCCCTAGAACAGAGCCCAGAGGAGAGCCAGGCACCTGTAAGACCTCGATTGCACTCAGGGCATCCCAGAACATGAAAGCAAGGAGCAAAGGCATCCAAGCAAGTTGTCCAAGCAGGCTGTGAGATGCTGGTGCTCTGGGGGAAGGCAGAGCAAATCTGGCCGTGGGTATTCATGAACGCCTGCCCAGGTCAGAGTTCCCAGACTCCACCACAGCAGTGCGAGGGCTTGTCAGACATTCAACATGACCCTTTTGCTGGCAGACATCAAACAACAGCAGCACCAGCACACAGTGGGTGTTCTCACCCAGGAGAAATGGGCCCCTTTCACTCTTGTTTTCCACCCCTTTCGTCACATCCCCACACACGATAACCTGTGCTCCCTCACCCACTCCTACCCCTAATCAGCTCCTTGGGAAGTGTTACAGGGCTCTGAACTCCCAAATCACGTGTTTGCCAGCTGTAAGGGCTTGGGGGGTTCATCCTGGGACACACAAGTAAGCCCTCTCTTTCCATGGAGAAGTGCATCCCCTCCCGATTGTACCCTCCAGACTCACCAGCTCAGCCGGAAATGCCGAGTTCCTGTTGCCAGCCACAAAAGCAGGAGGATCAACTCACCACAGAGTCCCGAGACAGAATCAGTTCACCCTACAACAGGAGAAGGATCAGGGCCAGCACAGATGTGACGTAAAACATCCCCAACCTGCGTGGCTGAGCCTGTGGGGTTGGCACGTGAAGGTCCTGCTCTGAAATGAGCATTAATAGGTCATAGCTGTCACCCCCAAAAGCAGGACCTTTGTGCCAGAAGTGCATCTGTCTGGTGTCAGCCCTGCACCTGGGCTGGACTGTGAGTTTTGCTTTTGGGGTCAGTTTAGGTATCTGTGCCCTGGATAAAAGCCCAAAGGAGTGATATAGTTGAGAAAAACAATCTCAGGGTCTACCTAAAAACAAGGGAGTGGGAACTCAAGTGGATTTTGGCCAAAGCAGTGTGGGTAAGCACTCCCAGCACAAGCCTGTGCCAGGAGATTAGTTCTACACCTGCCTGAGCCATGGCACAAATTAGTCACCGCTGCCTGTGGTTTTACCAGTTGGCACATCCTGAGCCGAGGCCATTGACATGGGGCAACCCAGCAGGTGTATAAAGGAGCTGATCCCCATTGGCTGCCCGTGGCAGATGTGAGAGCTTCTCACTGAGTAATTAGTGTAATGACAATAATAGACCCAAAGTAAACAGGGTGGAAATAAAAATAAATCAATGGGCTGGGAGCAGAGGCCGCACTTAGTGAGGAGCAGTCCTGACAGCTCCCGTCTGCACCTGGGACATTGGAGACTCCTGTGTATTCCAGTGCCACTACAGCCCCTGGTGTGAGATTGGCTGCAACCGAGGCTGTGCCAGCGGTGGAACCCTCTCAGCAGGCAGCAGGAGGCTGCAGGCAGGTAAGGGTTGGGTTTGGCTGTCCCACACAGCTGCGGGGTCAAGGGGTTGGGGCCATCGCTGTGTGCAGCCTTGTCTGGGCACTTGGGTACCTCCTGGTGCAGCCTGGGTGGGTTTCCCCCGATCCTGCTGATTTCATGTCCTCTCCCCTCCCTCCAGTGCAGAGGAGTTATGGCCCTAGGAGAGCAGAGGGAATTTGCTCCTGCGCTACTAAGTTGGGACAGTTTTGGAGACAAATGGGGAAGATTTCAGGATCAGTCTCTGCTAACGGAAGTACCAAGGACCTCGGGGCTTGGGGGTTCATCCTGGGACACTTATACAAGTTTTCTCCTTCCATGGAGAGGTCCATCCTCTCCTGATGGACCCTCTAAACTCACCACTCAGACAGAAAAGCTGAATCCCTGCTGCCAGCCACAAAACCCAGGGGATCAGCTCCCCACAGAGTCCCAAGGGCAAGGGCAGGCAGAGCACCTCAGTGCACATGCAAAAGAAGAGGGAAACACTAAATTTCAACCCCTTCTCAAACAATTTCTCCCCCCAATCCCTGAAACTACATAGAATGTTTCAGGTTCCCCCACCCTGAAATACATTTCAGGGGGCTGTTTTCACTCCAGCCACCCCCCACTGCAGACAGAGTCAATCCCTGGAGTGAAAGCACCTTTCCATGTACTGAATCCATAGAGAGGCTCATCTTGCCCAACTGCTGTACGTGAGCAAGGAGATTTCTCTCTCATGAGCAATCCTGCAAAGATTTTCCTAAAAGCTGGATGGAAAAGCTCCCAGGCTCAGGATGTCTGCCTGAGCCAATCCCTCACACTCCTCTGTGTCAGTGTGTTCACAGCTCTGTGCTGCAAGCAGAATAAGAAAGAAAACTGGGTATTAACTGTGTCCCAATGTCAGCCCATGTGGGTGGGAGGTTGGATCTTTACCCAACAGCTTAAATCAAACCTTACAGACTCTCTATTTATTCTGTCCAGCTCTGTCACAATTTGTGTGACCATTCAAGGAGTGTGGTGCAACTCTCAAAGCCCAAAAACACAAGGAAGAGGTTGGACCCATCAACCGAAAATCAAACAGCTCTGAATTTTAGAGCAGGTCTGAGCATGCTTTGTATTTCCACCTAATCCTTAGGGCAACAAAGGGAAAGGAGGGAACCTGAACCCAGGGCTGCGTATGGAGAAGCTGTGAAAGGTGAGGGTGGGAACTGTTTGAGCACCTCTGGTTCCAACAGCTCCAAGTACTGGTGGGGCAGAGCAGCAACATCAAACACCCGTTTTAGTGGCCTTTCCCCAGTGCTCTGCAATGACTGTGCCTCAGGAAATTTTTAATGCCTAACCTGGGCTAGACACCAACCTCTTTTTCCCCTTCATCCAGCTTCTGCAGCGGGAAGGGAAAACTGCAAAGCAAGGAAAGGAGGTCAGCACACAAGTGGCTCTCACAGCAGAGCACACAACCTCTCACCTCAGCATGTCCCCCCTCTAAACCTCCCCTTTTTTTCACCGCAGCAGGTGACCCCCAGGCAGACGAGCCATGCCCGGCAACAAAGTCTCCAGGCCCTGCCATCACTGCAAGAGCAGGTCAGCATCTGCCCCAACAGACGCCTCCAAGATCCACTATGAGAAGTTCTGGCTGTACCGTCACTGCTCCTCCGTGCAGCAGAGGGACAGGCAGGCCCAGAAGGCCGGGCAGCTCTTCTCGGGGCTGCTGGCCATGAACGTCGTGTTTCTGGGCAGCGCCTTCATCAGCAGCATGATCTTCAACCGCGTGGCCATCACGCTGGGGGACGTCTGGATCCTGATGTCCATCCTCAAGGTCTTGTGCCTGTTCTGGATTATCTACTACCTGCTGGGCACCAGCCGGCAGCCGCACGCTGTGCTGAACCGGGACTCCCACGCTGGGGCCATCTGGATCAGGGGTAAAGTTCCGCTTTTATTTCTCGTCTCATGCCTTCTTCCCGGGGCTTGGAGGACACAGAAATTCTTCCCCTACTATTGGAAGAGCTGTGGGATATGTAGTTAGGCTGGGGGAAGGCAGAGGCACAGTGCGTGTGGAACCAGAGAGGAACCAGAGCAGGCGGGAAAGCCTGGAACGGGACTTCCCTTCAGCCTCCCGTCCAGCTTCACTCTGTGGTCCCTTCCCTAAGAACAATCCAGGCATACCCCACCTACAGCCCAGCAACTGAGCACCGTGGGAAAGATGTAGGAAAGCTTTTAGGCAGGAGCACTTTGCAAAGCAAGAGGAGAATCACCGTGTTTACCCTCCAAGAGAGGCAGCAGCCCCATGCCACCCTCGTCCTTGTTTAACATCACAGCAGCCTTGTTGCCAGGGAAGGATTCCTGCCCGGTGAGTCACATCCCAGCGACACCCGGGCCTTCCTGGGAGATTTCCCATCAGAATTTGCCCCACTTGGAGAAATTACATTTCTCCGAGCAGTCCTGCCTCTGGTCTATTACTGGGCTCTTCTTTAGGCATGGTCTTGTTAACTAAGCATGGGGAATTGAAGGGAAGAAAGTTGCAAGGTACTTGAGTACTAAAGCTGCAGAGAGATGTCCAAGGCAAAAGGGAGAAACAACCCAAGTGTCCCAGCTCCTGCAGACTGTACTGCCACAAGCCTGAACAGACCTCTGCTCATCTCAGGTTTCCTCCTCAAGGCAGAAAGCACCACTACCTTGCCTCTGTCACTCCAGATTGCACAGCAAAGCCCCAAAACCCCTGTTCCCACCTTGTGTCCGAGAACAAGAAAACACTTTGCACTGTCCAGACACTTTAAACCAGTCAAAGCACACAACCAAGTTCAGGAATCAGGCTCTCATTTGTCTCCTTCTCTCAAAATCATGAGAATTCCAGGCAGGAATGCTTCCAGCTCCACACAAATCCAAGCAGCACAGTATCTCCAGTCCACAGCCACGCCCAGAGGGTCCCCGGACATTTCTTTGTTTATTTACTGGTGCTTTGGTGTTTGCCCAGGGTCAGTGCTGCTGTTCGGCGGTTGCAGCATCCTCCTGAACGTGTTTCAGATCGGCTACAGCACAATCCTCATCCACTGCAAATCCAAGGTGGATATTCTGTTCCCCAGCGTTGGAATCGTTTTTATTTGCACCCAGGTACTGCATGTTACCCTTCTGGAAGCTTACCTGTTCTCTCTGTCCAATTCCTGGGAGCCCAAGGGGTGGGGGGAAGTGAGGAGACACAGGAAAGTGGGTGCAACAAGGCATTGTCACCAACATTGAAGGCACTAAAGTATCACATGCCCTTTCAAATGCTAGCTGCACTCCTTGTGTACCACATTGAGAGACACAGGAGTAAGATTCAGGAAGAAATTACCCAAGAGATACCTGACATACCTTAGAATCCAGAGGAATTTGCTTTGAATCAAAGTAGGGAGAGATGAGAGAGCTTCAGATTTTGCCAGAGATGTGTTTGCACCAGTCTGAGCCCCAGCCTCTCTCTGTATTTTGCCAAAAATCCTTTGCACACAGAGATACCTCACACCATTTGCATCTCTTTCCTCAGTACCAACCCTCTTCTTTCCAGACCCAAAGCCATATTTGAAAAATAACCTAGTTCCCACCTCAGCAGCAAATGCCCACGTGTACAGGGCAGAGGAACACAGAGCTCCAGGAGGTACATTTGGTGCAGGCACACACATGCTGCCCTCACCCAAGGACTCCAGCACTGCCTCAGCACTGAGATGCAGGTGCTCACATGTCTCTGCACCCTTGCACAGAGGCAGGTTTGCTCCCACTTGGACCTGCACCTTCTTGTCTACCTGTCCCTTTCCACCACGTGTGCAGCTGGCTGCCAACTGCACCCTGCTCACATCACTGTTGTTACCCATTTTCAGGCTTATTTTCTGTGGCATCACTCCAAGGACTGCATTCAAGTCCAGCACAACTTCACCAGGTAAAACAAAGGGGAGAAAAACTGCCTTCTACTACTCTAAGGAAACATTTCCTTTCTGCCTGTGATCTCTGTTACTACTCCTTGTTCCTGCTAGAACTGTCTTCATCTAATCCTACTGAGATTCTCTATTCTGGCTCACACAAGCCCAGTTATGCCTTGACAGATCCGTCCTCCCTTCACTGACCTGGGCTCACCAAACCCCCTCAGTTTTCCCCTGTGCCTTGGACTGCTGCAAAGCTTGTTCCTTCCTCCCACATGTTTTCCTGGCTGCCTGTCTCAGGGACCAGTTCACAGAGTGGAGGATGAGGTGGGGTGGTCTCCCATTCCTATCACTGGGAGATGCCTCAGCCTGGGCCAGTTTCACCAGTGAGCCAGGCACTGCCTGCGCCGCTCCCTTGGAAACGTACTCAGCCATGTCTGCGTGCGCGAAGTCACACCCCGACCGCCACGGGCAGAGCAGGCACCGACACACGACGTTCGCACCAATCTGTGCGCGGGTCAGCGAGAAGCAAAGGGCAGCACCACGGGGCAGGCGGACCCTCGGGTGGTGAATCATCTCCACTGAGCGCCTGTCTCCCCTCCCAGGTGTGGGCTGATGCTGACCATAGCCACCAACCTCCTCCTCTGGCTCCTGGCCGTGACCAACGACAACCTCCACATGGAGATCGAGTCTCAGCTCCGTGAGGTGGAGCGGCGCTTTGCAGGCAAGGCTCCTTTTTCACACCCCCACATCTTGCGTCAGGCTGACACAGACGGCTTCCAGAATTCTGAACAATTCTTGATCTCGGCGATTCGGATATCACCAGTTCTCCCAAATGCTGAACTTCCCTGTTACTGGAGGTTGTTTTGAGGAGATGGGCTGTAAGGGGAGAACATCACCTGGAGGGAGGGGACTTGCTATGAAACCCTGGAACTGAGGGGCTAGGAAAGGAAAAGCCCACCCTAAATTGGCATTTTTGCTCATTTTTACCTGTAAACCGGAAGCACAAGATTGCCAGAATAGAAGAGGCTTGTGTAGTTGCTGTGCTCTTCTTTCTGAGGATGTAGGGGAAGAAAAGCAGAAACTAATATTCCAAGTGTAGAGACAAGTGTTTTCACTGTGAAGGAAGAGATGTCTCTCACCCAGCACCACAGGTGGGATAAGACCTTTGCTAAACCCTGATACTCTGAATCCTCAGAGCCATCAGGACTAAGCAGTAGTCACTTAACTTCCTGCTGACCACTGTTCAAAGTACAGAAATAGATGTTGTGCCTGCACACGAGAAACTCCCAAAGACAGCCATGAAATCCAGGCCATCTCCCTCTTAATTGTTGCCTTCCTCTTCCCCTGCTGCAGGCAACGAGACTGCCTTGTGCACATGCCCAGACACGACCATCTGCAAAGTCTTCCAGAAAGGCTACATCCTGCTCTACCCCTTCAACACTGAGTACTGCCTCGTCTGCTGCTCCGTGCTCTACGTCATGTGGAAGAACGTGGGGAGACGCATCAGCCACCACCACGTCCCTCACAACAAGCCCCAGTTCAAGCTCCAGGGGGTCGTCTTTGGGCCACTGCTGGGCGCCACTGCTGTGATCATCGGGATCTGCGTCTTCATGATGTACCAGATCCAGGTCACCAGCTTGGTCCCCAGCCGCCAGGTCTTTGTGATGTATTATTCCTACTACATTGTGCTCCTGCCCCTGATGAGTGTGGGCGCAGTGATTGGGACAGTCATCCACGCCCTGGAAAAAAAGGAGCTGGACACGCTCAAGAACCCAACCCGCAGCCTGGACGTGATCCTGTTGATGGGGGCAGCCCTCGGCCAAATCGGCATGTGCTACTTCTCCATCGTGGCCCTTGTGGCCTCTGACCCCAGGGACCTGTTGAACAGCCTCATCCTGTCCTATTCTGTCCTCCTCATCTTTCAGAACATCACCCAGAATGTCTTCATCATTGATGGGCTCCACCGGCAGCGCTTTGTAGCCACAGCTGAGGCCAAACACACCGGGCAGCACGTGGTGGCTGTAGAACCACCTGGGGAAGAGGAAACCACAACAAGCAGCGAAGAGGAGCACACCCAGACACTCCCTGGCAAGGAGGAAGGCAATAAAGAAGAGCAGAACCGTGAAGACCAGAGACGAATGAGCGTGCTGGAGCTGGGACAGGAGCTCCGGAAAGCTTCCCTGTCCTACATCCATAGCTACTCTCACCTGAGCTGGAAGAGAAGAGCATTGAGGGAGATCTCATTCTTCTTGGTTTTGTGCAACATCATAGTAAGTATTGTCACATGTGTGTGTCACATAGTAAGTGTTGTCTCTGCTATGTCACAGCCTGGCCGAGCCACGAAGAGCTGTGACACAGACGAGCTCTCCTTGCCTTTCTCTTGGGCCGCTATTCCAGACAAAAACCTTTACCCACCAAGTTTCAACCTCCTGGTGAGGCAAGTCAAGGCAGGTTTTGCTGTTAATGCCTCAGTCTCATAATTAGAAGGTCTCTCTTTTAACCTCAGAGTTTGGGGAGGCTGGGTTTTCCAGGTGCAGGAAGGAAACAGTTTTGTTTCCTAAATTTTAGCCTCTGAAAAAAAACCCATTAGGGTCCTTAAGGGTGTTTCATGAGAAAGGTGGAGAAATGCGAGGCAGCAGCAGTAAGTCTTTGTAAACATGAGTCTCCGGGCTTGAAACTCACCCAATAAAGTACACTGTGCTCTGGGATCTTGAATCAACACTGCAGCCTTAATCCAGTGAAAACAAATTGGCCCAAGGAAACAGTGAAACCCCATAGGAAGCTGCAGCAGGCTGGGGCAGAATGAGGCTGTCTTTAGGTTTCCAGGAATTTAAGAGGATTTGACTTCACAGCAAGGAGTCAGCAGCAAAACTAAGGGATTTTTCTTCTCCTCCCTGGCAAGGAGATTCCTCTGACACTCCTGAAATACTCCTACAACCACTTGAGCCAGTGCTGAGATTAGGGTGCAGGTAGGGGACAGTTTGTCACGCTCTGACTCGTGTTTCTTTTCCTCCCACCTCTTCAGCTGTGGGTCATGCCCACATTTGGGGCTCATCCTGTCTTCGAGAATGGACTGGAAAGGTCATTTTATGGCTACTCCACCTGGTTTGTGATCGTGAACTTTGGGCTCCCGCTGGGTGTGTTCTACCGCATGCACTCGGTCGGGGGGCTCCTGGAGGTCTATGTCACAGCCTGAACCAAGCTGGACCCCCACCCCAGAGGCTGGGAAGGATCAGTGATGCTGAACAAAGGTGCAGAAAGCAACAGATATGCATGTGGAAGCTTTTAAGATTCTTCCCTCCGGCTTCTGCTTTGAATTCTCCTTGCACATCACCTCCCTGAGTTTTGGAAGAGGAGGTTGTTTTATATTACCTTTTTTCTCCATAGAGAAGAGACTCAAAGCCCATAAACAAACTCTCACTGCTCTAAGGACCACGCATGCAGTCAGCCAGTGGATGCTGCATGGCAGCAAGTGGGACTTCACCAGCTCCTATTGAGATCTTCCAGATAAAAGAATGCAAGAGCAGCCTTCAACAAAAGCACCAAAGACTGACCTACACTCCACAGAACTTCAAAAATCCACAGTCAGGGTTTGCCAGCCCCACCGTTGCTCACCAACCCACCATCCTGCAGCACAGAGACCGATCAGCCACACCAGAAGCACCTACAGCCACAGTCATTCAGAAACGAACCAAAAGCACACTTTTTATGTGTAATTTTCAGAAAGAAGCTGGGAGCTGCTTTAATGGTCAGAGCAGGCACTATTTCTGTTTGCTGCTGTTGCTGACATCTGACACATCAACTTGCGCCAGCCTGTGGGACCCGGCCCCACTGAGTGCCAAGCTCCTGCAGCCCTCAGGGCTGATGGGCAGGAGAGACCATCACACCTGCAGCAGTCCAGTGCATCACTTCCCAGCACCAAACATAGAAGCAGTAACATGACCTTGCCTTACTCATGGTGCTTCTCGTTGCAGGCACCCCCAGAGCCTCACGAAGCAGCACTGTGGGTGATCTTTACTTACCATGGATGGTGTTATCTCCACTGTGGATCAGCCAAGGTCCCACCCCTGCACACAGGGCTGGTTCAAAAGTGAGCTGCCGCCAAATCCACTGTGAATCCCTCCCCACCTCCAACACTACACTTCATCCCTCACTGCTGCTTTGCACATCCACAAACATCTCCCAAGGTCTCTGTGCGCAAGGGAACAGGGCTGCACAGCAGGGTGCCTGATCAAAGACCTGTTAGAAGGTGTTCTGTAGGGGATGCTTGCTTTGGAAGCACGTGGGAGAGCAAGGGGCTTGTGGCTGTGGGTCACAAATACAGAGCCTGATGAATGGAAATAAAGAGAGACTGAGTTTTCATGTGTGTCCTGTGAAATCCCTGGGTCTGCTCTGCACTCGCCAAAGAACACGCTCAAAGTCAACTGACTTAAACTGCTCTCAGAGGTTGGATGGGACCCTGAGCAACCTGGTCCAGTGGAAAGTGTCCCTGATCATGGCAGGGGGGGGAATGAGACGAGCTTTAAAGTCCCTTCCAACCCAAAACATTCTGTGATTCTGAGATTTAAGAGCAGGCCTGTTCTACAATCAATCAAAACCTTTCATGGCCCTTACTCAAGGCCAAAGCAGCATGGAACAAAAGGCATCCTCATTATAGCTTCTGTTCCTCGGTAAATCAATCTCAGAAGCAGTGTGGGTTTAGGATCAGAAGCCTATTTTCTTGTGATTCCCTAGAAAAGCAAGCTCTCCCAAGACAGTAACAGTGATGAGAAGCAGAATTAGAATTAGGATTCAGCATTTGGGCAGTGATAGCACCTCTCTGTGAAACTCTGACACCGACTGCCTGAGCATGAACTTTACCCAATACGTGTTTGTACTCAGGCCCATGTCAACAGAAATATGTCATGAGAAATACCAGCTGGATAAATTAGGCTTCAATAAAGTTAATTATTATTCTCATGTCAGTGTTTGTACCATGGGATCCACAGGAGACACATGCTAAGGCCTGACCTCAAACCTTCCTCCTAGTGACTGACAGCCTGGGGACAAGCTCTTCACGGGCAAACCCATGACCTGGATTTTATCTGCAGTGTAACAGATAAAACAATGGTTTAAGTTACTGAGCCTTCACAGAGCAGGTGACTTTGGAATGCCACTGAATACATGACCAAAGACATGATTAGCATGGATAGGAATGAAACCCACCAGCCCCAACTCTTACCCACAGCCCTTCTATGTCCTCTCCTAACAACCCCCAGGGCCAGGGTGCCTGTTTGACAGGTCTCAACTGCACAAAGGTTTTAGCACAGGGCTCACAAAGTCAGCAGACTTGGTCCTGTTCGACCTCTGATGATGTCTCATGCCGTAAACACAGCAACAGCCAAAACCACACAGTTCAGGCTCATTTTTCCACAGTCCAATCTTCAGTTCTGATTACAAAAAAAAATAAAATCACCCCTGCAAGGGAAGCCAGTTTATGGTCATCTAGTGGCACAAGTCACCCCAGCATAAGACAAACAAGATTATAAACCTCTCTCTGGGAAAAAAAACGAAACAAAACAAAAAAACCAACCAATCAAATGCATGTTTCAGTTAATCTTTATCTTTCTCTCCATAAGTAAGCAAAGAGTTTACAGTGCAAGTTGATTTCCACAGAACAAGGATCAGACTCCAAACACCAAGAAACAAACAAAAAGGCTTCCAGAGGAACTCACAAAGAAACAAAGCAGAAAAGAGAGGACGGAAGAGATTGTGAGAACCAGCAGATCCATGAGAGGGGAGAGGCAAGCATGTGGGACACGGGATGCCCCGTTCCAGCTGTGAGGTGCGAGTGCCATACAATCAGAGACTGGCCCCACCAAATCACATTCTTATATACGAGAGATTTTCCAAGTAAAACAGAGACCTCACCCTGTTTACACCTGAACACAGGTGGGGTCAAGATGGGAGTAGTGCTGGGTGGCAAAGTGGGTTGGAGATGGGAGGCAGGTGGGGGAATAACCTCTCTCTATTTCACATACTTCTTATCCTTCAGAAAATCGTTTGGGTTTTACTTCAGCTTCCTACTGGCCTGGGAGTCCATCCCCTTTCAGTGCCCAAGGGAGGAAACTCTGGCTGTAGACCCGTGGGAGCCAGCAGCCCACTGGAGCAGCTCTCTGGGAGAGGATGGTCACACAGTTACCATTCCAGCTTCAAAGCTTAGGCCAGGCTTAAAGGTCACAGAGTGTGACACACTTTAACATGAGGGACCTGTTTCCATGCAGTGATGGCCCTGCTTCTAAGCTGTGGCAAACAGTTCATGGCCAGTGATCCTCCCAGGAGTCTGAATACCAGAGCCCCAAGGACTATGCTTTGGTGGAGAAAGGTCTCAGTTCATGACAGCACCTCTCACATTTCATTGTCTAAAGACCACACAGGTCTAAGACAGCAGCCCCTCCCAACAGAACATAAAATTTGACTCAAAACCCAGGATGTCTCCACTCACCAATGTGTAATCTCACATTACTGAACCAATCCAGCAACAGTGGGTCTCCCACCAACTCTCCCTCTGGCTTCCCAGACTTCACTTGGGATGCTTGGGACCCAATACATTCAAGAGCCAATAACTTGGTCACTAGCAAAATGCCCTGAAGAATTAAACTTTGCCTCAGCACTCTCCACTCCCTACTGACATGGAGATGCTTTTCCTCCTACAACTTCCGAATTCCTCCTACAACTTCCCTGAGTGCCTCCCTCAACCCCCTGCCTTAGATAGTAGTGTGCAAAAGACCCTTCTGCTCCCGCATTGCATCAGCCTGGCAGGCAAAGATGGAAGGATATGGTTCCTTTCAAACCCAGGTGACAGTGTCCTTTTAGTCAACAGGAGAAGACTTAAAAGAGTTTAACAGTCAGGTCTCTTCTCCTTGCTCTCACTGAGCCAGTCACTTCCTCCCTGTGTGCTCACATGGATTAAGCAGGGCTTTCCAAAGCCAGACATGCTCCATTGCAACAGCCCACCATCAAGGACAGGCTGCTGGGCCTGGAAGCCAAGGAAAAACTTCTCAGTCACACCAGTGAAAACTCCTTAAAGCAGCTTTCCAGGAAGGCAGTAGAGAGATTCAGAACTGAGACACAAAGTTTTCCTTCAACATCATCTCCTTTCCTTTGGATGGGAAGGACTTCCCTATATACAACTGAGACACCAGGGAGACACCTGCAGCCAGAAGGGATGCCCTGGAAACTTTATGGAGCCACATGAAAGTAACTGCAGTTTCCAAAACCTGTCTCCTGCAGGAATAGCAGCTTCTCCCTTGCACCCAGTTTACAGCTAGTCTTTTTCAATTAGATGCTGACTCTCACCAGGGCAAGGACAGGGTCAGATTGGTTTCCAAACCACATCCAGAAGCAAAAGAGTAATAGAGGAGCTAAGAACAGTCTGATTTCTAGTGCAACCACAACAATGGACAATCCCTTAGATATCTTTCACTCAAGGTTCGTGGTGAAGGGTGAGGGAAGAGAAGTGAGCTGGGGGGAGGGATGTCCAAGCAGGTCCCAATTAAAGCTTTAAATGACAGGGAGGTAAATGAAGTGATTGTCCTTTTGGTCTCTCAGCTGGATGTGAAATGCAGGAATAGCTGTGATGAAGCAGCACACCGCAGTCCTTAGATCCAGTGTATTTCTCTCAGTAGAGGTAAGTGCTCTCTTAGACCCGTTGAATTTCGAACAGCTTCACATCTGTGTCATACCAGATTGGGGGATCCACATTCCTGAGAGAGAAAAACAAGAGCCACGTTACTCTCTGTGGCCAGGTACATGGAATTCAAATTTCCTAGCCAAGATTACAGCTGCCTACACAGCACACCTTCAGCTTTGCATATAAGGAAATCACTGGTTGAGAGACAATGCACCTGAAAGGGGTGACAGTACCTACATCCCACGAAGCCAGAGCTTGGCATGAAATCTCTGCACCAGACCCTCTAGGCAGCTTTCCCATTCCCTGCTGCTGCCAGTTCCCAAAGAATCACTACTCCCAGAACAACCCCCTTCATGACACCCACTCAAAGTTTTGGAGCAGCTGATTCACCCCAGTCTCTTCCAAGGGAACAACATCTTTCTATCCTGTCAATATGAGACGACCCAGAGCCCTCCAAGTGCACGCAATTCCCTCTACAGGCCCCCCGAAAGTCAGACTGGAAAAGACCAAGTTAAGATTTCACCCAGCTGGATTACCTCAAATAAATAACTCCCCACATGTAGGTGCGGAACCACATGGCAGTGCCCGAGTTGGCCTGGTACTTGCGGATGAGGATGGGGTGAGGCACCGGCAGCAGCCCCACCAGCGTGCCGTGCTGCAGGAACTTGAGGATCTCCGACTCATCCGTGAGACCCCTGCGAGGAGACAGGCCAGGAACATCCTCAGCACAGCCCACACACACCCCCAAAACTGCTGCAGCACAAAGTATCAGTCTAAACAGACACAGACACAGAGCCAGCGACCGTGGCCAGCGGGAACACACCCTCTCCCTGTAAACAGAGTGGAGAAGGGATCAGACAAACACGACGTTTGGCAAGGAAAATAACACCTCTGCTGAGCCTGTGATGCTTTCAATCACGCTTTACAAGCTTTCCCCAAGGGCCCTCCAAATTCAGACTCTGCCAGCCTCACAGAGCTCCTTACACACTGCACAGCCCTTCCTCTCCAAAAATCTACTCACTTGTCAATGCAGATCTTCTCCACCTGAGGGACCAGCACCTGTAAGAGCCGCATGATTGTCTGCAGGGGAAGCTTTGACTTCCAAGACATCACCTATAGGTAGGAAAGCATTAGGGAAATCAGTGCACTGCATCAGCAGTTTTAATAGAGCTGTCTCTGCAATCTCTGCAACAAATGAGGTTTACAAAAATTACACAGCTGGTGGATGAACTGAGTGCACAGGAGCGATACAATAAATCCTGGAGCACTGGAATTATGAGGCACCCAATGAGATCAGTGGGGCACTGGTTTAAAACAGGTAAAACAAAATATTTCTTTGCAGATGTTAGTAAACTTCTGGAGCTCTGACCACAAGTCAAAGACATTCTCACTAAGGAAATGCTGCTCTGGGAGAGTTTCTGATGGCAGGGAAGGGGGGTGTGTGAGGTATTTCTGCCACAATGGTTTTCCTCATTATTTCTTTCCTCTGTTCAGATTCCCTTACCCAGTCAGGAGTTGGAGTCCACTGTCCACTGGAGGATGCACTAGAGAGACGCCTTCGATCCCGCCGGGAGTGTGATGGCTCCTATCAGTAAATATTATTTTTAAACAAACAAAAAACAAACAAAAGCAAATCACGCTTCAGAGCAAGAAATACGATCCACTGTCTGCTAATGTTCCCCATTAGAGCTCCGCTGGGAAAAACAGCTCAGCCTGTCCCTAGAATTCATCCAACCCACCAGACCTTCATTCACCAAATCCAAACACTGTGACCCAGAGAGTGCCAATATTTGATGTGGTTACATTGGAGGACCCTGATGAAGGTTGCAACTCCAATCACTGCTTCTGACACTCTGCTGCAACAATCCACAGAGGGAGAGTTAAAACAGGACTGACAACAAACAGCTCAGGCATGGTTCTTTCTTTTGGCATAGGGATTAAAGAGCTAAGGGCCACAGCTTCTCCAACCTCTGTCTACTGAGTATCTCTGGGATTTCTGGTGTCCATCCTGGAATACCTTATAGAGCATTTTTCCAAGGGTGGGCTCTTAGCAACTCCTACCTAACAACTCCTGCCTCTTGAGGAATGACACACTCAACCTGGCTTTCCATATTCACGGCAGGAATAAAGGAAATAATCCTCTAAAATCACTGCCAATCTCTGCACAAGGTGAAAATGGAGAGGCTTTTTCCTTTAGCAAGGCACCCTGACCATTCACTACCACAGCCTAAAGTTAACTTTGCTACAAAATAAATGCGAACAGCACTTCCTTCCAACAGCCATCCTGCACCTCCACATGCACCAAGCTCATTTATGCATCACCTTCACAATCAGAAACAGCCAGTTTGGGGCAGAGCTGTGCTGGAAGCCACTGGAAGCTGACAATGCTGTGTCAGTCCTTTTCTGACCAGGGAACAACTTCAGCCAGCTGCTGGACACAGGTGGAATGACCCACAATTAGGTTTTATGGGCTGCTGGAAGAAGAACACCTTTCTTCTGCAAGGTCTCACATAATGACAACATAATTAACTGCGTGCTTAAGATACCTCACTGACCATGGGCCTTCACCTGGTACCAGGCTAGGCCAGGAAGGGTAAGTAAAACTGGTCCTGGGATATTGTTTATTCCAGTTTATTCAAAGCCACTCTGAGGACAGTACCTCAGCCAAGCCCTCATGGGAACACACTGTTCACCAGCTAATAGAAGATTCTGGTAGAGTTCTCCATCCCAGAAGGGAGAGGAAAATGAAGCACCAGTAAGATCCCGAGGTTTTCAACAGGAATACATCCCTTTGCAGTTATGCCCTTGCTGCTCTGTTAGTAGTGTTCACATTGGAGAAAGCTCATTCATGTGCCCCAGCTCGTGTCACCAGCACAAACATGAACCACCCAAGATGATGCAACAGCTCTCCTGAACCACATTGTTTTCCAAGCACTGTGCACATGCCCACACTGCCTTTAATACGATGCCTTTCCTCAGTGGGCCAACCAGACCTTGTCTTCTAAGCCCCCCATTTTTGCTCACCTCACACCCCAGACCTTCCCTCCACACCACTGTCTGGCCTTACCCCGCTCCAGGGCTCCCCATCGCTCAGAGCTCCGGGTGGGTTTCCCTCTGGAGAGAGCTGGGAAGCCTCGGGCTCCAGGGAACGCATGGTCCCGTCCTCTGACACCTGAGACTTCTCTGTGAGCTTGTCAATTCCTGTGCTCAAAAGAGGAAAAGCTCAGAAACACAAGTGAATTAACTACGTTTAAAAGCAGGGGTTCTTATCTGACCTAAGATGCACAGACACCCTACGTCTCTGCTGGCATTGGAAATGCTCTCCTTTCAACTGGATAAGCAAGACTGAGCCTTGATTTCACCACCCCAAAGAAGTTTGTCTCAAGGAAAACGCTCCCTTCAAAGGGGAGCATAGGTTCACGTAGGTATAGTTAAACTGCAGCAATAGGTTAAGATTAGGGCATATGGCCACGTGGACACCAAGCCTGACAGGAGAGAGACTCAAGGCAGTTTGTTTGTGATCAGCTTGGGCAAACTGATCTGAAACTCAGACTGAAAGGCAGTTAAGTTATTCACAGATGTAAACTCTTAATCTCTCCACACCCAGTCAAAGGGTGAGTCCACAATGTATCTCACAGAGAAAACAAGCCTCTCTCCTGCTCCAAAGGTAAACTAAAGCTCACCTGGAGTAGCCACCAGACTGGTCTTCAGCGTCCCTGGTTCAGCAGGGGCAGCAGGACGTGACCCTTCCATGGAGACCCCATCCTGGGAGTTGGTGCGAGAAATGGGCTCGGGGGTTTTCTTCTTGCGCTGCAGACCCTTCTGGATGGACTGGGAGTCCGTGGGCAAGTTGGCCAGCTGGTGAAACACATTCCGCTTGCGGATAACAGCATAGACCAGATTGGAGTTCCCTGGGAATCACAGCAACGAAACAAGCAGAGAAGTGAGGCCCAAAGAGCTCTGCCAATACAGCACAGCTCGCTGGGTACACAAAGCAAGACTGCAGAGACTCTGCTTCTACCCACAAAGGCAACGGCACAGGGAAGAAAGCAGAGCTCAATATCCTCTTATCCGCCACAAAGCAGCACAGAAAATTCAGTGAAATCCTTCCTAGGCTGGAAGGCTGACAAGAAATGGCTCAGAGAGGGATATTCAAACAACTGAGAGGAAAAAGGATCGTTTAAACCACATATTAGCACCTGTGTTGCACAAAAAGGTTTCTAGCCAAGACTGAACATTTCTCCATCTTCAAAAGAATTCACAAAACAAATCAGGGTGCTTCATTTGAGGAGAAATAAACTTGAAATAGTGAACCAAAACTGCCACAATTCTTACTGCCTGCAAGATAGCAGAGAACAGAATGAAACCATCCTGTAATATAAAACACAAATTATACCCACAAAGGCTGGGTTTGGATTTGGCAACCACCACGTGCAGGATTTCTATCAGGGAAGCAGAATGGGCATTCTCGATTTGCAGGTTTAAACAAAACATTAAGTTTTGAGCAACTTTAGGACCTCACTTTATGATTACTATGAGCTGCAAGATCGTCATGCTCTTAAGAGGGGAAGCATAAGGCATTTCCTGGAAAGTAGCAAGTGCCAGGACTTTGTTTGGATGGGGCTATTTGGTCCTCAGCCCCAGTGATCTGCCAGAGCAGAACTGAGAAGCACTTTAAAATGTTTAAGGAGGTGGAAGTTGTTCTGGTCCCAGCACCTGCACTGCTGAGCAACATGAGCAGTTTCATAGCAGCATCCAGCCAGTCACAACTTCAGTTTTACACACTCACTTTCCCTTCTTCTTCCCCTCTATCCATCTCACCTTCTGGCCTGCAGGTAGGCTGAGACTGTGCTGACAATTAGGTGTCATCTCATTTTGCTCTAACACAATTTCTCTGGGTCAGGACCCAACAACAGTTAACTACTAATCCAACTTCTCAATCCTAGGCAAGGCTCCATGTAGCTGATTTCTACATTTCTCACCTCATTTCTTTGGACTTCCTCTAAACTTCCATCTCATGTTCTCTTGAACTAAACTAGTGCAAACCTACTAAATACAGCAGTCACTTTCTTACCATCAAACTGGTACTGAATGATGTTATTGAAAACTTCCAGCAAGAAGAAAACGAGGTGGTGGTTCTGGACAGCAGAGAACAGGAACCAGGTGGTGGAAAAAGCCTCCAGGAGATGTAGTAACTTGTTAGCAGCCACCATGGAGAGAGACTTCAGGTATGGAGACACTGTGGAAGGCAAACAAATGGAAACTGGAGAAAGAACCAAGGTGTATTTATTTTTGAAAATACACCATTAAAAATGTTGCTTTTACCACCTTCCCACCCTGCACTTCTGAGAAAGCCTTATGGAATAGCTGAGCCCAACAGGGTTCCACAGAAGCATTTCCAAAGACAAAAGAAGTGAAACAGAGATATTGCCTAGTAAAAGAAGGCACTGCTGCTTTTAGAGGGTCTTCCTTAGTTTTACACTAGCAATGGCACCTCTGCTGTGCCTCCTGAAAAGCTTCACAACTGGAGCCACCTGGACACGGAGCCCAAGGAAAGCCACTGCCACCGTGGGGAGGTGGCACTCCCTGCTGGAAAGGAACAGCACTGCCAAACATACCAAGCCTGCTGGCAAATGTCCTTCTGCCACCCCAAAGGGGATGCAGGACTCTGCTGTCCCCGCCTCTGCCCCCTCTGACCCTGCATCCGGCACCTCCAGAACGGACTGGAAAGGATGAGTTTCGCAGCAGTGGACACTGGTCAGTGTTAAGGGACACAGGTAAGGGTGCAGAGAGAGGGCAGTGAGAGCAGCCAGTGCTGTCCCTGCTGCAGGCTGTGGTCTCACCCCACAGTGCTCACCGTTCACCACGATGGTGAGCAGGCAGTCGAAGAGAGGCTGCAGCCGCTGGTGCCCGCTGGTGATGATCTTGTGAAAGACCTGTGGAAGGAAGGAGTTCTTGAGCAAGGCAGTACCTTACTGAAAGCACCCTCTCAACCAAAACCAGTGCCACCCCCACACTAATCGCTTCCTGACACCATTCCTTCCTAGGCAGGGCCCTGTACACTCCACAATTACACAGGTGGGGAAGGCTGCTCTCACTGCAGACTCGCGCTCCACGAGTACAAGCTTTCATTTGCAAGGAATCCTTTGGGAACATGATTAGGGCCCCACAACACCGCAAACAGAAACTGACTGTGAGCTGTTCCACAATGTTCAGGCAGCCTGGGACAAAACTAAACCACCAGGAAGTAAGAGACATATTTCCTTCCAATGGATTTTGATTTTGAACCCTTATGAGAGCTGCTTGAAATGTTACAGAATTTATCACGAACTTTTAACTCAAATGTTTGTCCTATTTTTAACTATACCCTCAGACATGGAAAGATTCAACTGCCTTGTAACCTGTTCAGACATTCCCAATCTCGGCCTTCCTACCTCTAGCTGGCATATCTGCAGAGAAGTCCTGAGCATAATTAAAACACAGAGATGATCTGAGATTAATGGAATGTAATAGCAAAACACATAGCGTCAAGTGCAGTTGTGGTGGGCAGGTTTCTTCCTACTCCTTCTAATGGGAATCTCCTTTTGGAGGTTCATCAGAAGCTGCCGAGAGATTCTTCTCTGGCAAACGAGCACTAACATGACAGGAGGGAACCACCCAAGGCTGGTACGGCAAAGCACACAGCTTTTGTAGGCAGTGCTGTGGGCAGACTGAAAGGTGAATGAAACCTTGCAGCAACACAAAGCTGGAGGGCTGAGCTTGGTATCACTGTTGTTCCCACTGACAGATGCGCCCCACACAACCCTGGTTACCTGGGACAGAGCCAGATCTCCTGCCTTCCCCACCTACAGTCAAGTCTGGTAGAGGCCATGCACCCATCCCACTCATGCCAGTCCCAGAGTCCTCTGGACACCAGCCCAACACCATCAGGAATCCTGTTCTTTGGGATCATCTCATGCAGATGGAATTGCACCTCTTGGAATTCCAACCAACCACCTGCCAGACACATCACCTCAGGTTAAGAGTGTGCAAAGATCCCACCAGTGCTTGGATGCATCCCACACACCTTCCAGCTACTCAGGGGGCTTCCAATCCAGGGAGGGTGAGTACACTGAAGGAGGACAATTGTTTGTGGAGGTATGAAGCAGGAGCTGGGAGGGCCAGAGGAGAACTGCTGGAGCTATACTCACTATGATGAGCAGATCTGCATGTGTCCCTGTGAAGACAGGGATATCCATAGGCACTCGGACAGAATACGGCTTGTTCAGGCGAACCCCAAAGTTACGCTCCCCACTGAGAAGCAGCAGGATAAAGACCCCAATGTGCATCAAGCCCACTCGTGCTGCAGGAGAATAAAAAAAAAAACCACCAGAAAAACATCACAGTGAGGCCAGGGGAATCCTGAAAACAGAAGGGCAGTGAGAAGGGAGGAGAAACATTATGGGATTGAAAAAAAAGTGCACAGACCAAACTATCCTGATAAGGGACATCCCACAGAGCTCCCTCCATTGTCAGTACCAGTGTCCTTCCCAAGCACATTTATGGGGCCACTAGGCTTGGAGAGATCATGCTTTTCTTCATTATATTCTTGATTTAAACCTCTCATCATAGTAGGGAAGATCTGACTTCACTACAGAGTGATGGAGTTATACCTGATTTATTCCCAGGGCAAGAGCAGATTGCTCATTTCTCCCTCCTCATGGGATCAGGGACACAGTTTTCAACATGAGGACTCAATACGAGTCCAATACATGCTAAGGAAGGATCTCCCTGCCCTATGTTGTGGGATAGATCATGTCCTGCTTCTAATCTGTTACAAACATTAAAATCTAACTAACTGAACCACTTTACACCATGTCTTAGGTCAGAAACACACACTTTGAGATGCTGTCATATCTAAGTGGTAGAGAGGAAGTATCTTAAAAACATTCTAGTTCAACTGTCAAGCACAAATCATCCCCAATATTGAAAACAACCAACTTACACTGGTCTGCTCTGGCATCATTGAGAAAGTACAAGATTGGGACAAGAATGTCCAGAACATCGCTGCTCTTCAGCACAAAGAACAGGAATTTCTGGAAGAAAAGGGAGGATTTCAGACAATCACAAGCATATTTGGTTTCCTGCACTATCTGCAGAACTCAGGACAGGTACTCTTGAGCTAATTAGTCTCTCAAGAACGTAAGGAAGGCTGGTGTATGCACCAGCTCTTCAACTCCAGTGTTATTTGTAGGATTATTAAAATAATTCTCAAGTTCTCAACAATTTCTCAAGCACAGGCCTCCAGGAGCTGCAGCCCCCGTCACAGATTGTCCCCACATCCAGACCCCCAGCCCTTGCAGCAGCAAGCAGTGCTGCTGACCACAGTACCCCAGAGCCACTGCTAAGTACCCACCACAACCCTTCACCAGGGCTCGGTCCAGCCAGAGCCACACCAGACAAGGTGGGGCAAAACCCAGCAACAAGCAGATCCACACCTTGTTGAAGTCACAGAGTTTCCAGAAGAGGACAAGGAGTTCCTGATGGAATTGGATCTTCTTGGCAGAGTTTGGCAGGTAGGTCTGGACCAGCGGGTTTGATAACAAGCGAGCCACTCCTTTCAGGATGAACTGGAAATCCTGCCAACAGACCAGGAAAGAGACTGTGGTGGGCCCAGGGATAATGCAATCACAGCATGAAATCAGACAGGAAACAGTGCAGGATGGGAGCACATTACCTCCTCTCGGTGTATCCTTGAGAGGTAATTCACAAACAGATTGTCTGGTCCGGGAGGCTGCGTTCAAAGGAAAGGAGGGAAATGCTTACTGGCAACAAGGTTTATTCAGGAAGTCAAAGTGAGACCACTAATGGCCCTCACTTCAGCTTTCCTCTCTGACTGATCCAGTTTTAAACGCAAGGAGACAGAGCACTGCAGGGAATAGTAAAGTCAGGGGCTTTTCACTTACATGCTCCTGATTCAAGCCAGTGACCAAAATCTAGTGTTTTAGTCACGTATAGGCATTTAGTGACCTACAGGACTGAAGCAGGACCGGACTAGAGAGAGCAGACTGTAGGGGGAGGAGCAGTGCTGGGCCCTACAGCTCAACATTCAATACAAGTTGGTGTGGGAGGACCCCAAGGAGTTCGGACGAGCAGCAAATACAGATCCCAGTGTCACTCACATCCACATCATCCATGGCTGTGCCAGTGGTTGTGCCATCCACGGTGGGACTTGAGCTGGTGGAGCTGTCATAGTCCAAAGTGACAATCAGCACCTGGGCCGCCTCCTCCACCAGAGGCTCGCGGTAGTCAGAGAAGAGCAGGTGGTTGTAGGGAATCCCATAACCCACCGGGTCGTAGGCACAGACGACGTTCAGGAGAGAGGTGAAGAGTGGGAGTGCATGTCTGAGGAGGAGAAAACACTCTCAGGAGGCAGAACCAGGAAAATAAAGGTGCTGCCATTAGGGAGGGACAGGCATTCCTCTCCCCCAGAGTTTGGGGTCATGATAAAACACCATCATCTCCTTTAACCTGGGACAGTGACCGGTGACTGAGCAGCTCGGAGATAAGAGCCAAGCTGGTCTCCTGGACAGCTGAGAGGGAAGGGGAGATGAAAAAGGCCATGTGTCCTCCCAGAGGAATCCTGTGCAGCAGTGTGAAAAGGGGAAAGGACCTCAAAGCTCTTAGCCCCTGGAAAGACAAAACTGTCTGCCTTCAGCCAGGTCTGTTCTCCCCCAGGTGAGTGTAACCTGAGGAGCTGGAAGTCCCAGAGGAGACAGTGTCACTAGAGGGCGGCATTCATCCAACACAATCACCTGCTGCAATGCCACGCCACCATCCCAAAGGAATGCGGTCTACAGCAGGGAACAGCCCCTGGATGTTGGAGGTACCAAGTCCTACGGTCCCCCATCACCAACACACTCCATGAAAACAGATCTAAAGGTTTTTCTCCCCCTGGCACCTGGGCCCACCCTTCAGCCTCACCTGTTTTCCGTAGAGCAGAAAAACTGTACCCAGGGGTTGGTGTTGCTGCTGTCTGAGGAGGGAGGCAGGTACATGGCCTCGGAGAAACAGGTCAGCAGCAGCTTCAGCAGCTCTGTCCTGAGAGAAGGGAAAATTTGTCAAGGTGTGGAGCAGGAGGCACAATCACTTACCACAACAACACATAATGAAGGCTTAGTCCCATCTAGAAAGTCCTCCCCAGAGAGACCTAAGCCCATTTCATTTCCTAAGCAATACAGCTTTTCACTGGCACAAAGCTCGGCTGAACTGCTGCTTATAGAAAAGAAATCCAGTACAGAGCTCCCGGGCATTTCCAGAACAGCAACGTTTATCCAGTTCCTTTTGCACACCCTCTGACTCCTATATCATAATACAAAAAGCTATTCAAAAGGTCAGCTGGGTTTTTTTCTCTATGTTGCCAGTCCTGTTAGCTCAGAAAGGAGCAAGCAGAAAGCCCCTTGGGAATCAGATACCCACAGAGGCTAAGAGCTCATCTCCCCCGGATCTCCCCCTCCTGAGCCAGTTTCTTTCCATTCTGCCTTTGCAGAAGCTCTTACCTATTCAAGTCATGGATGTAGTTAGGCTGTGGAGAATGGGCAAAGCCCACTCCTGCCTCCCAGATGTACTCACAGCTGTCGATGGAGTGGATATCTTCTGCTGTGTCCTGTGGGAGAAATAAGAGGCTGGATCACAGAAGGCAAGAGCCAGAGTTGGCAGCATTGGGGGTATCCAAGGAAGTTCAGCCACTCTCTCTACCAAAGAAACCAGCAGAGAAGCATCCAGACAGTTGGTCTGTGCAGCATCTCCCCATGCCTAAAAAAGCAGGTGCTGATGTCTTCAAAGAGCTCAGCCTTGGTGAGTAAAGGGTAAGAAAGATGCAGGCACTGTGCATGATGGAGGGAGCATCCATTTCCAGCCATAACACAGGGGCTGACCTCAGTGGGAGGACAAAGAGCAAAAGAATATGGGTCAGTCTCAGTTCTCCTTTGCCCATTCCCTCACAGTTCTTACTCCTCCTCTTTACTCAATGCTGCTTCAGCAAATATCCACCACGACCTGTATCTCTGGGGTCACATGCTCTGCCATGAACAGGAGGTGGTGGTACCATCCCTCTCCTAACCTGAGGTCAGACCAGGCCCAGGGAAGGAAGCCAGCTCGGCAAAGGCTACAGAGGCTGCAGGCAGCACACAAGTAGCCAACAGCAAGGAACATAAATCATTCACAATCTCAGTGTCTCATTCTAGTTGCCCAGAGCACTGAAAAACCAGTCTGGCTGCTGCCAAGGGAAAAATCACAGGTGCAGGTGGTGGGGGGAGGCTCTCCCAGGAATAAACGTTGTCACCCCGACTTGTGCAATCCATTCCAAATGACAACAATAGACAGCAAGTCCATCTGTTTCAGCCCCACTCCCACTAACTCTTATCACAGGGGTAGCTCTGATGCAGCCTCGTCCCTTCACCCTCAGGTGACAGATTTCAACACTCTTTCTACTACTCAGAAACCTCAAGCAATCAATTTGGTACCTCGGGTTTGTCAGGGAATTTTGCAGCCACCAAATACACAGTGGTTTAGCACGCTCATTTTTAGGTTACATCAGAGCTACACTAAAAGGAGGGATGCCCACTTTTGCTTATAGACTGGACCTACAAAACCCACCAGAATCACTGACAGGGAGAGAGGGAGGGAGGGAGATGCACCACAGCCTGTTCTTAGCACACCTGGTAGGAGATCCCTGCTTCAGGGAACTCCTCTGAAGTGCGGGCAGTCACCCTAAGGATCAGAACACATTTGTCTTTGCTGCCATGATATAAAGAGGGAGAGGAGGCGGAAAGACACAACAAAGATCATCTACTCATTCAGGCAAACAGATGCTTCCTGCCCCAGGCTGCACCAAACTGCCAGAGAAAGGAACAAGGTGCTAAAGGTCTCTGCTCTGCTGGCAACAACAGAAGAGTGATTGTTTTTCAGCACAACCACCTTTTCCTGATGGGTGAGCTGTATTGTGGGGGTAATTGCCAGCCACTCCATTTGGGACTCATCCAGCTGTCTCAGAACACCTGTTTTATAAGGCCCAAACACCACACAGTGAACGCAAAATGTTGACCAATATTAAGACACTGTGGGTTCAATCTCAGTAACTCCCTATTTTCCTGCCTGCAGGTTTGCAGGAAGCTGCTGGAGTTTTCCAGCATACCCCCCACCACGCAGCTTATCTGCCCTATGCAGAGAATCTCATGATTTAACTCACCACCGTGCTCCTCCGGTGGCTCTGCACAGTGAAGTCGGGGCAGAAGAGCAGATCAGTGACAGCAAGGAGCAACGACTCAGCCAGTGGCCGGGCATTTTCATCGTCTTCATCTCCCTGAGGTGAGAAACAGAAGAGCATTGTCAGCCCAGGGATAGCAAAGAGCACACAGTAACACCAGTATTGAACAGCAAGGTAAGATACGCTCCCCAAAAACACACAGGGAGGCAAGATGTTACAGAGGAACAAGAGGGAGAAACACAAAAAAACAGCCAGCACGGGAAAGAAATGTTCCCCTGGATGGTGGTGACTAAACATGAACAAGCTCTTTAATGACAGCAAACTGAGCAGAAAAAAGCCTGGAGATGTTGTGGTAATGGAAGAGTAGCACTGGGTGGACCTTGCCACGTGGAGATGCTTGATTTATTCAAGACAAAAGGAAAGGGAAGCATTTACAGCGAGAAGGGTTTCACAGTCACAAAGGAGGGTGATTCAGATGATGCACAGAGCCATCAAAAGGAAGAAGCCAACCAGCAGTAATAGGGTGTAAAACCTCTCAAAGTCCCGCATGGGCTGCCCAGAACTGGAGGTGACAGACCCCGGAGAGGCTCTGTGCATCACACAAGGGCCACCTCAGCCTGCCGCGGGAGAGGAGGCACAACAGCAGGGAGGATTTGACATCTCCAGCGTTCAAAGCAATCACTCAAACCACGCATGGCTACTCCTCTGCAGCCGTTGCCACGGGAAACCTTGCCAGATCCTGCCTGTCAAAGAGCATCCTGGATGGGAGGCCTTCCCCACCACACACCGGTGCTGGAGGGAAAGGCAGGGAGCAGGAGTGGCAGGAGCTTATCTACCTCAGCCAGGCCTCTGTCAGCCTGTGCACAACACACAGCTCTTCAATCACGGCAGGCAGCTCCCAGAGATAATGGTCTGTGTGGCTCTGACAGGGACAGCAGGAAAGATACCGCAAACAGATCCCAGATGCAAGGACAGGCACAGAAAGGGTGGATGGAGCCAGCAGAGATGCTTTTGCTTGAGCTCATGCTCAGAGGTGAAATGACAAGCATTACAGGCTGCAAGGAGATCTCTTTTCCAAGAATAATCTTTGCTAAGATCACCTCAACTGCCAGAAAAAATCCCTGCAGGCTCTGGGTACCACCACATCCAAAATGGGTGACACACAACAAACCAGGAGATCTGAACCCAATACAGACTCCCTTAGAGGAGGGAGGATCCATGCTCTGGGAGCTCTGACATCCACCACTGCACCATGAAGCAGGTGAAGGATAATCACAGACATATTTACTAATGGTCCATACCATCATCTTCAGTTCCCTGAGAGAAATCAGCCTTCAGACAGCAAAGCTCTCGCCTCTAGATTAGACATGACCCCAGCTTCCCTACCATCCCAGGGCTGTATTTGTTATCCCAGCCCTACAACTGCACACAGTTAAATGATGGAGCACTCCAAGCACACTGAACCACAACAGCTCCACCCACACTCAGAAGGCACAAGCAGGAGGGTTCTCCAGCCCAGCACACATGCATTGGGCTGGATCGCCTCGGGGTGACCCCACCAGTCTGAGGCTGAGAAATCTGTCTTCTAGGTGCTGAACAAAGTGGAAACACAGGAGTAGCAGCAGCCTGGCTGGCTCAGAGCACCAGGCACCCCACATGTTCCTTCCCAAAACAGGCTGCTCCATTGTTAAGTCTCTCCAGCACTCCCTGGTCCCTGCAGGGATGCAAGGATGGGCAACCATCACCCTCCCAATCACACAGATCACAGAGCAGGACTAGCAAAGACTTCCCTTTCCCCCACCCAGAACTTCCCCTTGAAGCGGCCTCAGGCGAAGCAGATTAGAGGTGACAGGCAGAGGCCGCACAAGAGGCAAGTCTGTACTGTACCAACCAGAATTCTTCTGGACAAAATGTCCAGAATACAGCTGGATAAACACATCATGTGGTAGGTGAGCAATTGGCTCACAGGTCGAGCACAGAGGATGAATGGGGTAACATCAGACTGGTGACTAGTGAGGTTCCACAGGGCTCCATCTTGGGCCCTGTGCTCTTCAACGGCTTCATAAATGACTTGGACACAAGACTGGAAGGGATACTAAGCAAGTCTGCATATGAAACAAAACTGGGAGGAGCTGCTGACACCCTCAAAGGCAGGGAGGTCCTGCAGAGAGACCTTCACAAACTGGAGAATGGGGAAACCATATGAAGTTCAACGAGGAGAAGTGCCAGATTCTGCCCTGGGATGGGGCAACACTGGGTGTATGGACAGACTGGGGAATGAGAGGTTGGAAAGCAGTGCTGGGAAAGGGACCTGGGGGTCCTGGTGGGTGGCCAGTTGGCCATGGGTAAGCACCGCCCTGACAGCCGGGATGGCCAACCCTGTCCTGGGGATCACCAGGCCCAGCATCACCAGCCAGGCCAGAGAGGGGATTGTCCTGCTCTGCTCCGACCTGGGGCTTCCTCATCTGGAATACTGGGCCAGTTTTGAGTACCTAACTCTTTAACCACTCTCACTGAGCTGTGGGCTTTGTCTCTCGGGCTAGGCCCCTGGTTAAAATTCATCACTCAGCTCATAAGCAGGGTATTGAGTTATGATGCCGAGAGCTTCCCTGGCACTGTTCACTTTAAATGTGACATTGTTAAAGCATTGGAAACAACACCCTGTTGCAGTTTGAATTGAATCTCAAATCAACTTTGGTTAATGGAACAAGGTCATTTCAGTCTAAGGAAGTCACACAGCTTTTAGTACAGCTCTCATGCTGATTTCGATTCACACCTCCAGTTATACTGGAGAGGACTTCCCTCACATACCAGTGCTCTCCAACAGCTACACACCCAAGTGAAACATTCAGATGATGCAGCAACCTGTGCTAAACAAAGCAGCTGAGGGTGAGAGGAAGAACAGCAAGAATCAAAGGAAGGCAAAAAATTTAGAAGGTGCCACCTAATTTCTGACCAAACAGAAATAACTGGAATAAAGTTGCCCCCAAATGTACTTAAGTGTCTCCTCACTGCAGCCTCCCCATCACCCCCCAGAAGGAATAAATGCCAATCGACAGACCCCTCCTCGGCCAGCCCCAGGGACAGTTGACCAGAAGAAGCCTCTCCAGTCTGGGTCCTCGAAGATGTAAGGCAGGATACGGGTGAGGAGCCGGCAGCAGTTCAGAACAATTTGTCTCTCCTTCTCCGTGTGGCAGCCACTCTCTGCTCCCTGCACCAGCTTCTCCACAGCCTGAAGGAAACAAAACCAAGGCAGGTTTCATTAGCCTGGGCATAAGGTAGCAAGAGCTGGGCAGGTCTGTCCTGCTGGTGACACCCTCACGTAGAGTTTTAAGCAGTTACTAGGAGTCCATTTTCTCTCAGTCTAATGGTACAGGCAGCGTTGCTGTTTGAAACACTGCAGAAATAGGGTTAATGATCTTAAACAGACCTTCTTGAATTTCTACTGTTCCACTGCAAGAGACCTCAAATGCCAGGGCTAATCCATGCAGCACACGTGTGGTGCCACGTGAGACAGCCAGAGCACCAGAAGGCTCCTTCCAGCACTGCTCCATGACACCACACACTGAAAAGGGCAGATCAGATTAATCAGCCACAGCACCCGAGATGCCAGCAGGACCAAGGCAGTGGCACTGTGCTGCTCGGTGTGAGGTGCTGGCAGGGGATGATCACACAAGAACACATAGTGTGACAGATCTGTCTGTGCTGGTGTGATTACAGCAGGCACCTCTCCTGACTCAGGAGGTAGGAGCTAAGCTGCCTGTAAGTGTAGGGATACAGCCGCCAGTCTGTCCAAGTCCTGCAGCAGAGGGAGGTGGCAGCCCGGGTTTCCCCACTGTCCCTATGAACAGGACTGCTGCTCTGCAAAGAGCTTCTGGGCTGAGACTGCAGCCCATCCAACCACTGCTGAAACTGGAGAGTCACTGGGATTTTCAGAATAGATGCAGGTCTCACCAGGCAGCAACCACAGCCCCAGGAGGCAGTGGCAGGAGGTTTTACCCACAAACAGAAAAAGGCAGCTCCTTCCCCAAACAGCTACACACACTTGCTCTCACTCCCTCATCCCAAGGGGAAATAGAGGAAAATGAAACCCAAAACATTTAGCAAGGATTCACCTTGCTGCTTTTTAATTCATGAGGTCATGTGCCCCTGCTTATTTTCATGGCAGACTGCCTGGGTCACTGACTCTGCCAGCCTGCGTCACTGCATTAATGGGTGTTTAAGTGCTGTTTGTCCCAGGCTGTCACACACTACTCTGACGGAGCTGAGCCATTTCTTCAGCCACATTTATGACTGTACAGCCCGAGTCTCCAGCCATGACTGTAAATGACAGCTCAGCCACACTGTTGGGCTCCCCACAAACACACAGCACTGCAGTGGCACACTGCACTCTGCACAGGTCAGGGCCCTCAGCCTGGCAAAGGCACTTCTGGAGTCTGCAGGCTCCTATGACACTGATATTCCAAGACCTAGGGCTCATGCAGAAACAGTCCTGCAGTCACAAGGTCTCCCAACACATCTGTTTCCAACAGGGGGAAGAGCACATATTGTAGTCTTGGTCTTGGGAGAAAGAAGAAAGAGTCAAAGGGGTTACATAGTCACTACAGGTCTCCTAAACCCCTCCCGAGTCCCAAAATGCAGACTGCCAGAACACAGTACAAGGGAAAAATCATTCTCTTTTCCCTCATTTGTATTTTTTCTCAATTATCCACTACATGCATTTGTCTGAGGCACAATTCACAGTCAGAGATACCTTCACTATGACTCAGTAGGTCTCATTCACAGTTTGTAGAGCAGGAAAGAAAAACAGGATGGCAACAACCATTTAAAACTGGAAAAATGCCATTCCAAGTGTTTTTCAAACACAAATTCAAGGTTACTTTTTGCATGGCTCAAATCAGGAGCATTATTAACACCTGCACTTTCCCAGACAGAATAAGTCTCAGGCTGCTGCTCACCAGCTTGACAATTTGCCAAACCTGGCAGGGTAAGAAATGTGACTCAATGTCCCTTGTGCTCCACACAAGGACATGGCAACATCAGAAGCAGCATCAGGAATGTTCCATTATCACAGCAGAAGGAAGAAAAGTCTTAAGATCTCCCTCGAACTTGTGCGGTGACAGTCTCCACATCCCTCTGGGATTTATCAGCTTGAAGCCAGACTGGTGCATGGTGAGGTGCAATTTGATGCAGACAAGGAATCAAATGTATCAGCCTCACCACAAATATGCAGCCTAGGTACAAAGTCCCCTGAGCAGCAAGCAGTTCCTTATACAGGCAAGACCCAAGAGGACAGAGTAAAACACAAGAAGGAAACAAGAGGAAAAACGCTCCAAAGTCATCAAACACCAGCTGTGGTCTCTATCTTCCATGAGAGGAAGGGCTGAGAGTTACTCTTAGGAGGAGACAGGGACAAAAAAGCACATTGTGTGGTACAAGGAAATTACACAGCACCTGTCTCCCCTTGGGAGCCACAGTGCTATCGACCCAGGGACACCTCCCTGCTAGCACAGCACCAAGGAATAAGACAGCACCGACCTTACCTTATAGCACAAAGTCGCCAAGTTGGAAGGCGACTCTTCTCTCACCGCTCGGATCTCTGCAGCTGGTACAAGGGCAAAGACATCCTGCACTGAAGTGGCTGTGTCTGCCCAGAACTGGTCCCAAAAGGCATCATCCGTGGCCTCCACGGGCTGCAGAGAGACAAACGTGGTTACAGATGCAGAAATACCACTCCACAAGGTCCAAACACGGGGGGTGAACAGCAAGACATTCACGTGCCCAACTGCATCAGACTGAGAATCCCCAGGTCTTTCATGAAGCCAGAACATACATGAGGCTGCCTGTTTGTCTGCAACTGATGCAAGTATTCCAAGATCTTCACCACTGCATGTGGGCCAGGCTGTTCTCGTGCACCTTGTCACCTTCAGAGCAAGCCAAGGATGCTCTGAGCGTGCACTGGAATTACTTGTACTGTAACCAAAGTCTCAAGGAAGCAATCAGGGACATCTCACATTAAGGCACAAACAGACACACAGAACTGAGAGACCCACCTCAAAGCACTTACAGATACAATGCAATTGATCCTTCTGAATCAAATATTTATAGGGAACTGGACTCGGTGCAGCCAGTCGCTGCCAAGGCTTTGTTCTTAAAAAGCACTAAGTGAGCAATTCAAAGAGGAAGATGGAAGGAGGGGACCAAAGCATGCAATCCATTTCAGACCTGTGGTTTGAGAAGCTCACCCCTCCAACCCTTGGGAACACACTTCTTCCCATTACTTTTTCTGCAGGTACAGACAATTTCCACTTTCACCTGCTCTGAAACTCCACTGCTCAGGATGCTGTTCATAGGGACAGTCAGTTTGCCAGACAGCTCTGTACAGCTGGCTGCAGAGTCACAGCAATATTTCTTCCGGACAGTGTGGCATCTACTTAAAAATCAAAACAACGCTGACAACAACCTGGGTGTCAGGTTATAAGCAGATGAACAAAGTGGGCTGGACCTTGCTTTGACCTTTATGGCGCTGCAGAGCCAGAAGGCAGCGCTGGCCATTCAAGGTGAAGCAGAGGCTCAGCCACACAGGGTCAGCTCTGCCTTCTTGCAGAAGCAGCGTGGTGATGACCTGCCTCCTCCCAAAGGTGAAAACACCAGCACTGTTCGTTGAACAAGGCATCTCCATTACACAACATGTCAGGCATCCAAAGCCTAGGAACTCTGAATAATCAGGAAAGACTAAAACTGAGCACAGCTTTTCTCAGTTAACTGCTAATATTTGCCAAGAGACAGGCATTGCCCCAACACGGCTGGGAGTGTTCAAACCACCCAACGGTCCAGCTGCCTGCCTGCTTATGACAAGCAGTGTGAGAGAGACAGATACACAGTTTCAGCCAGAAGAGGAAAATGGAAGCTTTTCCAGGAGTTTTCCCAGCCGTGCCAAAGTGTGGTGGCACGCTTGGCAAGTCAGAAGAGTCACACACCTGAGCACCCTCAGCCCTTGGTTTGGGGCGAGGAGCAGCCTCCTGCCTGCAACCAGCACCAGCTCCAAAGCAAACAGCAGCTCGTTAAGGGCGATAATCAGCCCCGTGGGCGGGTCTACCATGTCAGATGGGAAAGGGACAAAAATATGAATGTGTGCTTAATTTAAACAACTCCTGCCCACTCCCAGCTCTGCTGTAGTGGGCAGAGAACTTGCCCAGCTCTATGCTGTTTCTAAATGCAGCTCCAACACCACTCAGGGGAGAGAAAGCTCATTCACTGCTCTGACACAGGGAAGTGCTGTGTTGCCCCTTTTGCTGTCACCTCCTGAACCAACAGCCCCAGCCCACAGGCAGGTGATGTGTCACTACCACCAAAGGCCAAAAAGTGAGAGAAGGTGGCTGCCCCCAGACTGGTACAGGAGGTTATTGCCCCGAAGCTCTCTGCCTTAACGCTTCAGTGCTGCAGAGGCTGTTCACTGCTGGTCTTGGTCCTGCCAGCCACACAATGAACCAGCCCAAGTGACTCTCCAGTCTTTAAAAACAAAACCAGAAAAAAACTACATGTTTTTAGGTATCTTCTTAAACTCTGTTCTAATGCTAAAACGCCCATTTTATCACCTGGCCAACAAAGCAAGATCCTACTAAACGTCCTCCCAAGAGAAAGAGCAACTTTTTCCAACTGTAAATGTTCAAGGTCACAGCTGCTCAGAGGGAATCTGTAGGAACAGCCCAGTGTTCATAGCCTTACTTACAGCTTCCAGAGCGTGTGAAGGAGCTGTGCTCTTTGTTACCTGAGCATGAAATCCTCAATGGAAGGAAAGCTATTTTGCACATCTCATCTCTAACTGCACTGCTCAAAGAGAGCCAACTATTTGGAAATCTGATCTATGTAATGCATGAAGCATCCTACACTTCCTACACCTCATTTCCAACCACACACCACAACCACATGTATAATTGCCACATGTACGTCCTGGCCGCCTGCCACAGCCCCTCCCACCAACAACAGTGAGCAGCAATTGCTGCTAATTGGGCATCATGCATAAATAATGGCTTCACTCTCATCTAGAGGGGAAGCAGAAAACCATTTCCCTCCAGCAGACACCGATCCCTTTACCTCCCACTAGCCTGAGGCCTCCTCAGAGGTTGAACACAGCCGCTGTTTTACAGATGGCAACACAACACGGACTGAAGAACAGGGCCTCCAACTGAAATCCCAGGGAAGGGAGAAGCACAGCGGTGATTACCAAAACTGCAATGCTGGATGTGCAGCCCTGGTAATGTCTCGGCTGCCATCTTGGCAACCAGATTACGCTGAAACACCTGTTTCTTTCATTTTTAATAGCCGCAGCAAGGCAGCTCCTCATCAACAGATGGTATCCCGTGTACAATCCTGGGACACGGATTCAGTACTGAGTCACTCAGATCCCTGCTGCCCCCTGTTTTAATTACCAGTCTGGCATCGTGAAGCTACTCAATCCACATAATATTCATCTCCTTGATAGAACAGTACTGCCTGTTTTTAAGCTGATTGTATTCCGCACACAGCATCTCTGGGGATCTAAATATCCATTTCCTCACGCTGAGCTTACACAACAGCCTGTATCCAGCTCACAGCAAAGGGAAATACAGAGACCTAAAACAGTCTTGTTCACCAGCCAGGGATATCTTCATTTGGACATGTCAAGATTTAGGTACAAGTGTTGGTACAGCACATGCTGCAGTCACAAATCCCCCAGCACCTCAGCCTTGACAGTGCCTAAGCCAGAGAGCTCTCGAGGAACAGAATCCTCACCAACGCTGTGAGCTGGAGCTGCTTTGGATCCTGCCCATCAGCACAGATCTGTCCTCTTTCAGGGAGGGAGCTGCAGCACAGGTAAGAAAGAGCCTGACATTCCTCCAGCACAGTGCAGACAACCAGCTCTGCACCAGCAGTGCAATGAGAATTAGAATTTCATCACTGCCAGAACTGAGGGATCAGTAGCTCAATGGTACTCTGGAAACACAACTGGCACATCTGGAGAGCAAAGGAAGTTCCTGACCCCCACACACCCCACCACAGAGGCTGCTGAAGGTACAGAGCTGACCAGCAGAGAGGAACCTTGCTGCCCAAACCAAGCTCCACACCGAAGGGTGAGGTGACTGTAGCCCAGAGTGTTGCTGAGCACACAGTGGGCAGAGCTGTGGTGATGTGGTATCCCAGAGTGGGAAAGAGGGAGACTTTTGCCTTCAGTTCCCTGGGGCAAGGTGTACAGACCTCCCACCTGCAGGCTGGCCAAACAAAGGTGAAACCAGTCCTACCGGACACCTCCAGTCTTTACTTCCTAATAGTTGTAAATGTTGGCTTTCAGGTTCTTTGAAGCACACCAGAAGCACGCTGCAGGAGTCAGAAAAGGATGGTTTGCAAGCCTCGTGCAGAGAATCACAGCCCTGAGCAGGCAAACAGGATACCTCTCACAGGAAACAGGAAAAGAGAGAGGCTGACCATGTCCTAAAAACAGGAAAAGTTCCCAAGACACAGCCTCCCCCATTCGTTACTGTCCTCAGCCTGACGCCAGCACCACCTTCACTTTCTTTTTCAGACACAATCCCTCACAACCTCAGACAGGGCGAGTGTTTGCACCTCCTCCCAACTGAGAGCTCTCCGCCTTTACAACTTACATGGAATACCCACTTCCAACAGTGGCCCAACAGGTCCCCACCGGAGGATTGTCCTTAAACTAATTCTAGGGTGGCTGCAAACCATCAGCAGAGAACAAAGGGACAAGCAGCCACTAGTCTCACTCTCTGTGTTATCTTTTTGCTTCATGCCAACATGCACTAGCCAAGGTAGCAAGGTGTTTGGGGCAGGGACTCTTCCTGGCACCCGACAGCAGAGCAGGTTCCCCCACCCCTGCCCAGGGTTTCCAGCCCATAATGCACAAGCTCAGGTGATATGTAACAGCAATGTGCTCCTTTCCACCCCAAATGTGCCGAACTGTGGCTTGTAATGACCATTCATGCAGCACTTGATTGAGCCCTAGTTCAGGCCACGCTGCAGGGCCAGGGATTAGTTTGAGGCAATTCACACACCTTTGTACCACCTGGTTGTGAGCCCCTGTGCAAAAGAAAAGCCTGAGGACAGACTTATTCAAAATATTAATAACTAACACGATTTCATCCCTGCTGCCAAGGACGGCAGCTCCACACATGTTTTGGAACAATGGTAAATTTTCCCATAGGGTCTCTGCAGTCAGCAGTGCAGAATCGAGGAGAGACTTCATGAGTCTGCCACCAGTTCTCTGCTCCCACAGCAGAGACAGTGTTGCAAAGCAAACTGGAAAATGGGATTTGTAGAAATCTGGCAGGGAAAGCCCAAGACAAAAGCCAGCGTTGTGAAGCGTTAGTTACAGCTTTGCTTTTAAGATGACTTTGCTTTTGATCAACCCTGAGACACTTGGACAGCTGAGTCAAGCTTGAACACTATCAGAAATGGGCTGCCAGAGACCGACCTCTCTCCGAGCTCAAGATGTGCTTTTATCAGGCTCAAGTTAACAACCCGTTATACTCCTGCATTTCCACACGGGGGAATGGAAAGGACTGGAGTCTGTCCCTCGGGTTTGATCTCTCCCGTCTCTTTCAAAGCAGAGGCACAGCTAGCATTGAAATCTAACAAGCTCATTCACAAGAGCAAAATTTCTTATCTTCCAGTTGGTCGCTGGCAGGTTCCCCAACTGACTGGAAAAAGAAAAGGTGCTTCCCCAGCAGTTAAGGCTCCCAGACCAGTTCCCTGCTCTGTCAAACTCACAATCCATTTCCCTTCACCTGTTGAGTAAACAGCACTTTTATGGGCAATTTGGGAGGACTCACACATTCTCTACTATAAAGCACATCTGGTTCATTATTAAAAGGATGGGCCCTACCAATTTAAAGGTGTGCAGAGTAATGTAATACATATCATGTAAAAATCTTAAAGCCCATTTCCCCATGTGTGATTATAAATATACATCTGTGGCATAAGCTAATTGCTTCCTTCTGGTATTACTGCCCTTTTTAATCACTGAAATAATTCTTAAGTAATTTTTCTTTTTTAATACTATTACATTTTCAGAGTTTCTCTTTGGCAGTTAAAAAAAATCAATTAAGTCAATTCCATTTGCGTCCAGACCTGGTTCCACTTCCAAGTTCTGGGCTCCACATGTGCTACGAGCATTCAAGTGTTATGTTCCTTATCGATTTATTTAATTTTTTTTTAAAATGCTCACATGGGAACACTCATTTTTTAATTAACGAAAGCTTGGAGATTATAAGAACTTACTTTTAAGAAAAATTTAACTTCAGTGCCAACTCTGAACATTCACCAGTGAGTGAACAGTGCCTTCTGCTCAACCACTTCTTCCCACCAGAGCCTTAGAACACCTCACAGCGCATTCTAAGCTCACGGTTTCATGTTACTGATGACTTGACTAAAATCTATTTGTCCAGCTCCCTGATGTCAGAGGAGAAGGCAGCAAAACAGGAGACGTGCTGCTGAGGAAGCAAAGCATATCCTGAGCCAACAGCTTGGAAGGCTTTGGCTCTGCCCACTATTGGCACCTGGTTTTGGATCCAGGGTCTCACGGACCAGGCGGTTATGGGGAGGTTTTGCTGCTGCTGCGAGATCAGAAGGCTCCAGGAGAGCCCAGTCACGCGTTCCGCACAAGCAAACACCAGTGCCCTTCCACAGTATGTAAATATGGGAGCGCCAACACCCCACCCTTTTTCCACATGCAGTCCTCACCTAGACCACAGAGACGTGAAATGAATCCAGCCAAGAATGAAGCTTTTGCTCCTTCCTTTATTCGGGGCCCCAGTAAACCTTCTTTCATTACACAGGTCAATAAACGAGAGGAGGGAAGCACTCCCTTCTTGGCTGTTGATCTGAGAGATTGCCTCATACAGGATTTGTGAACAGCAGACTGGGCACAACCCTATAGGCTTGATTAACCCCCCAGTCTCACTTTATAAGCATGTCTTCCCACGAAGAAAGGACAGTCCAAAGCTGGACAGTCCAAAGGCACTCTAAACTATCCGCCATGCAGAGACTTTGAAGAAGCCCTTAAAACATCAATTTATTCACTTCTCTCTTTGCCTAGGGATGTTGGGAAACATCCACAACAGGAGGTTTTTAAGAAGGTATTCACAGAAGTCATTTGTCATGACATCATTCCTGAGCAACGCAGCTAGAAGTGATACTGCTTTAGAAAGTATCAATATGTTTTTTCCAGGCTCTTCCACAGCCTTACTACCTATGATTCATTTCCCACTCATAGCCTTCATCTCTTGAGTTTTCACAGATTTTCTCCTATTACCCTTTGTATCTATACCCTTTACTTTTAAATTAATACCACATTATTAACTACCTTTTTGCCATCAACCCCAGGTTTTTTTAGCAGCTGTTATTGCCTCACCAACCAAAGGTGGATTTTAACAGCTGTTCACCATCATAGCTCAGAAGAACACAAGATGTGACTTCTCAAATGGGAAAAATCCCTCTGCTCCTTAGACAGAAGGACAGGCTACTAATTTTCTGCCAGTGTGCTGCTGCTACTGGACTCTCCAGTTAAGACAAAAATTAAGCTAACTCCCAGGACAGGCACAACATCTGTTAGACCTCTAGCCAGCCACCCTCCCTACACACAGCCCTGACTTTCACTTAACTCCTTCTCCTCTGAAGCCTGCAGAAATAAAGCCTTATTTCACAGGTGGAAACTGTTTCTGCCGCAAACAGCACGGCTGGCCATCGGCCTTTTAATCGGCTACTACTGAAAAACAGGACAATGTTCTCCACCCATGATTCAGGAGCCGGGCGGGGGGGGAGAAAGATACAGAAAGGGGAGCACTGGCAAACCTTGCGGTGATGTAAACCTGCAGCTGAATACATCAGGAGCCATGGACACCCCTTACGGCAGCAGCGTCTGCTCTGTTACCACAGGACGCTGCTCAGCAAAGCACAAGATGTCACCAGAAGCGGTGACAGCGGCCGGGCCCTGCCAGCCCTGCCCCTGCCGGTGTCCTGGCGATCCTGGTGCCCCTCCACACTCCGTGACAGGGTGATGGGCAGGGCCGGCCCAGACCCCCCCAGCGCCCCGGCCCTCGGGCAGGGCCGCGCTGAGGGAGCCCGGGCCGGCGCCGGCCGTGCCCGCAGCCCCCGCACAGGGACCCGCTCGGGACCCGCTCCCCCGGGTCGGNCTGTGGGGGCAGCGGCCCAGCCACCACCTCCCCGCAGCTCCGGGGGTGTCCCTGGGCAGGGCCGGGCATGAGGGGCCCTCTCAGCCCGCCCCGGCCGCGCCTCAGGGCGGCTCCCGAGATGGCGCGGCCCCCCGTCGCCCCCCGGCCGAGATGGCGGCCCTCACCTGGGTCTTGGTGGTGAGCTGGATCACCGCCTTCCTGAAGTTGAGCTTGGAGTCGGCGCTGCCCATGGTGCGGCC
>VXAY01007101.1:809498-835563 GCA_013399855.1 Oxyruncus cristatus | reverse complement strand
CCCCCGCGCCCCCCCCCCCTCCCTGCTGTCAAACCGGGGCTCGCCGGTCCCGGCCCTCCCTCCCCTCCTCCCGTATCCCTCCCTCCGCCTCCGCCCACGGCCGCGGCTCCTCCTCCTCCTCCAGCTCTCCATCCCTCCATCCCCTCCCACTGCCTTCCCTCCTTTCCCACCTCCGTCTGCCATCCCTTCACCGCCTCCACCCTCCATCTCCACTGACCCTCCCTCGTCTTTCCTCATTTCGGAGCACGGTTCTTCTCGTTTCACCCTCCTCCACCTCCGGCCCTTCCTCGCTCTCCCCTCCTGCCTGGCCTCCCTACACCTTCTCTGCCCCTCGCCTTCCTAACAGCCCTTCTGCTCCATCCCTTGCCTTCTGCTCCCATCACCTTCCTCTGCCCCCTTCTCCTTCTCCTCTGCTCGCAGCCTTTGTCCCCTGATGCCCTTTGCTCAGCTGCTCTCCGGCACAAGCCCCATGGCAGCCCCGTTGTGCCACCCCCGAGAGCCCGGCCAGTGCCACAGCCTGGCCCTGAGCCCAGATGGTCCAGAGGGGCAGCGGGATGCCAGGAGAACGGCTGGCTCTGGCCTCTCCCGACTCCCGCGCTGAAAGGAACCAGGCTTGTAACACGTACCCTGTCAAACGCCTTATTAGCAACTCACTGCCTGTGGTGGCCCACTAACCCTAAATGAAATTCCACCCACCCACAAAGGGAGGATGTTTTATAACCCTCGGAACTGGGAGTTCAGGATTTGGCACTCATTGAACACCTCAAAGCAGCTGCTTGAGGCCATTCAGTGTTGCCTTCGAAGCCATCGTCACCATTTTCTGCTCTGAGCAGCTCTGTGAACTGCAAGCAGGTCTTTCTGGTGTCCCTGAATTACACTCCACATGCTCAGTTCTGCAAACCTCCTTTTTTTCAGAGGAAATGAGGTAATTCCAACCGTTCTAAAAAAAAAAAAAAAAAAAAAAAAAAAGGCAATGTGCTGACTCTCCAGCTGGAACAGACTGTGGGAATTCTCATTTGTTGGCATATAACCTGTACGGCAGTCACTGATGTTTGATTCTATCAAGTGACAGGTCAGATCAGAGACATTAGTGTAAAACCTATAGGAAAAAATATTTTCACAAAAATCATGTAATCTGGCTTTTGCTGCCAAACAGCCCGGGGCTTTGCATCCAAGCACTCACTCAGTATGACTACATTACATAGATAAATGATAGTAATTATTGTTAGGAAAAGAATACTTTTCACAGTCAATTATTTTTCACAATTAATAGAAGAACTCAGCTAGAGGAGACCTGCAGTGATCATCCAGTCCACTTCAGGGCTGACCAAAAATTAAAGCATATTTTTAGGGGCATTGTCCAAACGCTTCTTCAACAGGCATGAGAAAATTAAGATTTTTCCATTTCTGTATTAAAAATGCTTAGAAAAAGATTTAGGACCCAGAGATGGCTTTCTTCCAGACACACCAGAAGTGTGACATCCAGAAGTGCTTATCTTTGCTGAGTTATAAATGCCAAGTTAAAGAGACTCCTTGATTCTGGCCTGCAACTGCATTAAGACAGATGACTTTCCAAGCAGCCACTGAATTTTGGGAATGTGTATATGTGATGGAGAGGCCTATGAGGAAAGAAGGGAAGAAGAATAGTCTACAGTTTCTCTCTTACTCCCTGCTTAATCTCTCCTCTGCTGCTGTACACTAGAACTGAGTTCTAGCCCTGGCTTTAATCATCCAGGGGCTCCCAGCTGCCTGTCACTGCTGGATTGGATAGACTTTTCTGACACAGATCCCATCTTTTCTGGATGCACAGTCTGCTGCTCTTGCGTAAACATCTTATATTGCCTTTTCTGTGAGCACCACTGCAAGGTAATGCAATCAAATATAAATCCAGGGAGTCCCATCACACAGAAGGCAAAAAAAAAAAAAGTCATCTAAACCCACTGTCACATAAGTTCATTTGGATCTTAGAGTCTCTGATGGATTCCAGGGCTGACAAGGACAAATAAATCTCCTTGGACCAAACTCCACACTAGCAGGTAGGAGAAAGACACCATCTCTTAACAGTCATTCCCTTAAGCTGAAAAGCAAGTACCAAATTCCCAAGTTTTTTCTGAACTTACTTGTACATAACAGACACATTTCCTCCTCAGAACCCTACAAATCCTAATCTCCCTCAATTTTAAGCTCATTCCACCCTTCAGAAAGATGTGAGAATTTGTCCTCAAAAACAAGAAAGGAACCTGCATCGGGAGCACTGATTTCCCACCAGAGTGCAAAACAACACGGAGCTGGAGGAAGACACCACACTGAGGTGATGCTGTGGGGCTGTTTGTGTGGGGTGTCTCCTTTTGCAGCCCCAGCTAAGGGCGGGTGGATGCCCTTCTGGCAGAACAACCCACACAAACACACCAAGGCAGAGAAGGCACTGACATCCCCATTGAGAGGTCCCGAAACTTGCCCAAAGCCACAACGAAGCCCATGGCAAGGCCAGGACACGGCATCCCAACGGGATGCCCTGCTCCTCCTGGCTGACCTCCCAGCCGGAGGGTCAGAGCAGGGGGGCCGCGGGGCATCTCCCCTTTCTCGGAGCCCGGGTCATCCCACCTCAGGACGGCGCACCGCGCTCCCCGCAGCCCCGGCGTGCGCGGCAGGGCTGGGCGGGGAGGAGGAGGCGGAGGAGGAGGAGGAGAAGGAGGCCGGCCTCGCTCGCCTCCCCCTTCCCTCTCGCCGGTTTTCCTTGCAGCATTTCCATGCTAGAGGTCCCCACCGAGCTGCGGAGCGAGGATCTGCCTGGCTGCGCCGGGCCCTCTTCCTTCCTTTGTGCATCCCCCAGCCCTGTGCAGCCCGTGCCCCCCCGCCCCGGCCGCCACGTCCCCGCTGCATCCCCCGCTCCGGAGCCCCCCCCGGCCCTGGAGGCAGGAGGAAGCCACCCCTCAGGGCACGCAGAGCCGGGGCAGCGACCAGGCACCGGCTGCCACGTCGTGCCATCCCCCCCTTCCCGGCCCGGCCGGGGCACCGAGGCCGCATCCCCGCCCGCATCCCTGGCCGCATCCCCGCATCCCTCCCGCTCCGCTGTTCGGCGGCGGCGGGAGCCCCTTTGGCGGATGCTGCGCGTCTCTCCGGGCCGCTGGTGCTAAATGCTGAGCGCCGACAGGATGGAGGAGTTTCAGAGCGAGGAAGAGGAGCCCTGGTATGACCAGCAGGACCTGGAGCAGGGTAAGGATGGGGGCACACCGCAAGCTGCCAGGGATGGCGAGCCAAGGGACGCGCGGGCAGGGAAGCGAGTAAACCCCAGGGACGGGAGGGTGGGATACCTTCTATCTTGACTCCTATTTGGTTGGCAAAGCCAGCGCCTCGTCCAGCAGTGGTAAATCTCGGCTCTGCTGCTCCAAACCACTGTCCTGGCCGAGGAAAGTTTAAACCCGATGGATAGAGGCAGGGAGCCCAGATCTGTCCCGAGCAGCAGGTCAGTAAAAATTTTGGTGTTTTGCATCCACAAGGAAGCTGGTTCCCCAAAAAACTTGCTGCAGGTGGAATCAAACATGGGTAGTTAAGACACTGATTTCATCTCAGAGCAGTCCAAGATAGAGTTACCAGGCACATTAGTTAGAAATTAATATATTGGAAATAATGTATTGCTGAGGATGCTGGAAGTGTCTCCCAAAAGCTTCTGCTATCCAAGCCCAAATCCAAAGGGATATTCAGCTTCTCAGTCACCTAATTACTTCTGAAGGTTTTTCCCATCAGCCATAAAACCAGGAGAAATTAGAAAGGAGGAAAAAAAAATCAAGGCCAAGTTTCAAACAGCAAAAATAGCCTTGTTAGAAGATAAATGTTCACTTGTGTAGTTTGCTTTGAAGTAACTGTCTACAGCTGCACTAGTTCTACAGAACGTTTATCTTCAGGCTGGACAACTGGTGCCTGTTGGTGTTCAGGGCTTTTTTTTTTTTAATATAATTTTGCTTATCTTAATATTTTGAGTCAACACGCAGCAAGTAAATAACTGGAAGACGGCCCATTTCATGCCAGCGGCCCAGGAATGAACTGAACTGATTTCTCAATGCATAGGGAAGAATCATTCCTACCAAAACACAGTGCCCCTCTGGCATGTTGCACTATAGGTACAGTTTTATATTTGCTTTTCCCAGCTGACTATCAGCAGGGATGTGTGATCCAGCTGCAGCGCCTCGGCCCAGCATCGCTCCAGTACATTATGTCATGATTTAAAGTTTACACAACTTCAGCTGCAGGGCAAGGGCCCAGCAAGGAATGATAACCAGCCCTCCAGGGGTTGTCACAGCTGGGTTTTAACCCCAATTTCTCAACTAACAGGAAATATGAATAGCGGGATACTGAGCCCTGTCCTTTGAACAACGCTCAAATTAAACCCAGGCAAAGCACAGAGATGGAACTATCAGCTGGATAAACAGTGCAGCCTTTGACTGCTCAGAAATTCACATTTCTGGGTGACGTCTTCCCATGGCTCACAAGGGGCCTGGGCACTGATCCAGGGGCGGGACACAGGCTGAGGAACAGCAAAACTACGGATGAATATAGGGAGCGTTGAACAACGTGGGACCAATTGATTTTTAGCCTAACGCTGTCCCTGGTGTCAGGTTCATGAGTCAGCACTGGCACCATACAACTGGCTCACAACAATAAAACCACCTTCCCACTGCAGGGCCAGATTCCCAGCTCTGTCCCAGCAGCCTAAATGCAGAATGACTGTCTCCAGATGATGGATTGATGCTGGGGATGGGCTCCACCTTTGTGCACATACAGGACTGGAGGAAAACACAGACCCACAACAAAGCCCAGCTGTGGGCTGGCAGCCTCCCGTGTGAATGGGGGCTACACGGGCTTGCACAAACTCAGAAGGAGAGATGGGGGAAGGCTTTAACTGAAATCAGCCAACTGGAAAGGTCCTACGGGGTAATTACAACCATAATTAATTTGCATGATGCACAAAGCATCACGAAGGACAGTGCTAGACCTTATCCACATGCACTGCGCCTTTGCCTTGCAGCCATGGCAGTACCCAGAGGTCTTTGGTGACAGCACAGCCGTGGAGCTGTTGGTTTGGAAATGGGGGGTGGAAGTACAGTACAAGACATCCAGCGTGGTGTGATTATGAGGAGGTTGTAGGCCAGCATTGCTAAGAGGATTGGCATGCCAAGAGCCCAGGGTCGCACAGAAACCCACGCCGGCAGCAGCGCCAGGAGGGCGGAGGACAAAAGCAGAGGCTTAAAGGCTGTTCCTTAGGAGCGAGGGGTGGGAGAAACAAGAAACAACCCAAGCTAGGAGAGCAGAGGAGGTTCTTCTGTGAACCAGTTGGTTCCTGGGCCTTTATCGTCATTTCACAGCATCATCAAATATTTATTACATTTACATCCAAAACTGTTTGCTAAGCAACAGATGGCTTAACTGGGAGCTCTGTGATGATTATGTTAATTAACCATTTTAGCACCACAGCAGAAATCATGCCTCCAGCTCCACACCAAGCACCTGTTACTTTCCTCCTCATCCTCCATAGAGCTTCACCTTGACAAAATAATTAATTTTTTTCAAGAAAATAAACCCCAATCACTCTTTTCTTCCCCCCTAAAATGTCCACGGTGACTGGTTGCAACCACCACACGCCTTGGAAGTAGCAAGATCTGGTCCCCAGCATCAAGGCCCTTCCAACTTAGTTCAAATGAAGCTGGTGCCTTTCAGATTCCTTTACCTGTTTCCTGCACACTGTAACCCTGTGTGGCTCAAGGCATTGAACCAAGATGCCTCAGCACGTAGAAGCAGAGACTCAAATCCCAGTCAGGATACTCAGAAGTGACATGGGAACAGTAGTGGTGTCCTCTGAGTTGTTTCTTTCTTGTGATGTTCCCTCTGGGAAGGCTTTCTGATTTGAGAAAAGTGGTGAAAATGGAGCTTTGATTGCTTGGTAGCATGACTTAGCTTATTGCCAGGCTTTGTAAGCATGAATAGATATCAGTGCTGCTTTAGTTCAGCCACAGCCTCATCTTCCATGGGCTGGGAAGTCTGTGCCTCTAAGCATTAAAACCAGGATACAGTGCTGATGAATCTTTTTCCAGCTGTTGAGAACTGATGATGTGGGTACAGTTGCATCATACCCAGTGCACAGGGCGGACATGCAGCCAGACCCCAAGAGAATGAATGAGCTAAAATTAGAGAGTCTGAGCTGCAGATAAGTGGGGACACCTTTTCTGTTCATCAGGAGCATTTGTCTTCAGGAGGGCTGTGTGCCAACTCAATTGCATCTGGATCCAAACAGACCTAGCAGCTCTGCCAGTCACTTCCAGCCTTCAACTCCCCCACAGCAATCTCCCAAGATGAGTCCTCCTTGCAGTCACCCCACTTCCTTCCCTGACCTTCCCAGCCTCCCTGTCCCCCTCAGCATTCAGGTCTCAGCCAAAGAGCAGAGTGCACCCCAAGAGGAGGCCTTTAAAAGCCACCCTTATGATCTCTGGACCTATCCATAGCCTAAGGCACATGGTGGGATTCTCAGGGTGTCCTGCACAGGGCCAGGAGTTGGACTCGATGATCCTGATGTGTCTCTTCCAACTCAGCATATTCTATAAGTGTGGGGTGATTTCTCCCATGTCAATAAATGGCCTCCCACTGCTCTGAGCCCGACTTGGGCAGCAGGACCAGAGGTAGTGCAAGAACCAGCACATCACCTCATTGCCCCTGTGGGATGGATTGTCCTCTCCTCCTGGGCAGCCACAGAAACTTTTGGGCCAAACCATCTGCAATGCAGGCTTAGGACTTTACGGATGTAACCTCTAAAGGTCTCCAGATTTAAGGATCTTATTTTAATTCCTCCTCCTCCTGCCAAGCACCTGATTGCTAAGAAGGAAAATGACACAAGGTGCTGAGCTTGCACCACTCCCAACTCATCTGTGTACAGACACAGGGTCACCAGTCCTGACATTGGGGTGAGCCCAGGGGATCAGTTCTGGCACCCACTGACACCCAGATCTGCCTGTTCCCTGCACCACCCAGCCCACATGGGGTGGTCCAGAGCACTGCAATCTGCTGTCAGCATTCCCAAAGGATTCATTGCACTGGAGAGCAGGTGGTACCCCAAACTCTACCGCTCCTGATGCGGTTATCCCAGCAGCCCAGGTGCAAGGCACACAGCTTCCCTGTCCTCCAGGAGCACAGCAGTTAACTCACCACCCTCCCTCCCCAGAGGCAAGCCAGAAGGTCAGAGCTTTGCCTGCAGTAGCTGAGCCACTTACTTATTTAGCAGTGCAGTACAGCAGGTAGCTTATGGAAGTGGAAAGTTTTCAGTGACTAATTGCTGAGCTGCTTGGGAATGACAAGAGGGACTAGGAAAGTCACAGAAGACAAGGAAATGGGATGGCAGGTTAGCCTGAGGAAGGGATGAGAGCCTCCAAACCTGGGAAGGAGTAAAAATTTTTTTATGTATATATTTATATGTATGTATTTTACTGGAGTAAAAATTCCCCTGTTACATGAAGGCAGCAAGAAAAAGCAGCATAAGTGAAAACCCCACACAGCAACTTCCAGACCCTTCTGGTCTCTTACAGAAGCTCCTTTCTGCATCTGCTGAGCCTCAGGCACATAATTCCAGCTGTGGGAGGGAGCAGAATTAGAGGAACTGCTGGAAAGGGAAGAGGAAAAAAAGAAAACCCAACAAAATCAGAGTTTTCTATATCTCCCATCCTGAAAAAAAAATCAGCTAACAGTGGCATTTCTCCTTGGCAAGGCCATGCACGAAGGATTTATGGTCAGAGTCCTGAAGGACATTCCCCCTGCTAGCCCTGATCCCGAGGGACTGGGAGCCAAGGCACCAGCCGCTAACACCCTGCACACAGAGGCATTTTCCAATCCTCTTTCTTTTCTCCTGTACCAGCCAGCGCTGGCTGGTGACAGGGCGGATGCACTGGCTCAGTGTGACAGTCAGGAACCACTTAGAGCTGTGACAGCACCAGGGTCTGATCCTGCTCCTGCTAAAAGCAGTGCCAGCACTCAGGATAACACACGGCTCGCTCACACCCAAACATTCCATCTCCTCTCCCAAAAGGCCTTTCCCAGAGCAGCGCAGTGCTAAATTCCCACCTCATCTGGCTCCAACAGATCTGTGTGCTCGCACCGAGCACATCATTAGGGCTCCCAAAGCTCCTGCTTAACCTGCCCAAAAACACACATGTGGGCCAAGAATTTTGGAAAATATCCTCAAGACAAAATACCCCAAAGGAACGAGACCAGATGTTACACAACTGCTGCTCTTTGCACAGCTGGGAATGTTACACTTTGTTTTTGGGGGATTTTTCCATGTGTATTTAACAAACAGTTGTAAATCTCCACTCCAAAAAGTGACAGTTATTTTAATGGCTTAAACAGCCTGTTCCTCTTCAGCCTTCTGGGAAGTCACTCTAGTCTATCCAATGTGCAGTGCAGCTGCCCTGGCCCTGCTTAGTTCACTTGTCTCCTCCCTGAAGAATTCAGTTCTTTGAGTGTGTGACATCCAGATCCATGCTGGCCTTGTCCAATTGTGCAGCTGCAGCAACAGCAGTTGGAGGACATGATCGTGTCATCCTCCAAGTTTTCTTGGTCCACAAGCAAGTGCTGGGTCCTGGGAAGGCACCTGGACTGGGAGGTGATGGGTGAGCACTGGTCTCTGCAGGAGCAGCACATTCCATGAGCACCAGTCTTTGCAGCAGAGCTGTTTCAGGAAAACTGGCTTTGGTGCTGGGCCCCCGAAAGAGGCATTGCCTGCTCAGGGATAGTGATGGACATAAACAACACCATTTTGAGAGTACATCAAGTATTTCCTCACACTCTTTCCTTGCAAACTCAGACTGGAAGGTAACAGCCCTGTGCTGTTCCTGCGTAGCTCCACAAACAGCACCCATTACGCACCTGAGGCCAGGAGCTCTTCCCACCTGGGCAGCATCTCCAGCTCATGCCCATAGCCAGGCACAAGGTAGCTGGGCTGTGAGCTGAGTACCTGGACGAACAGGGCTTCTGAGACTTCACAGCTGTGGGTGGGAAGGGAGCAGTAGTGGGGCAGCAGCCTGCAAGGTGATACACTTCTCTTCAAAGCCAAGAAGAGGGACTGTTAGAGGAGAGGTAGGCAGGACTTTGGTGTTGCTGTAGAGGGTCAGGCTGTTCTCTGTATTTAGCTGTAAGACATAGCTGTGAAAGAAAGATCTTCTCTGTATCTACAAGCCTCTGCCACATCAGAAGTAGCAGACAGGAGTAATCAGCAGCCACAATGCTGGCCGTGGTCTTGGGGGCTGCTGGAGCTGGAAGTGACAGTTGTGCTGGAACCTGGTGGCTCCCTGAATGTCCAATCACTCAGGATTGGTGGTTCCACCTGCCTCCCTCAGCTAGAGGACACCAAGTTGGCTGGGAATGGCTCAGAGCAGGGGAATATGTTGCGTGAGCAGGAGCAGGGCTGGAGATGTGACAGGGTTGTGGCAGCCCATTGCTGTGGGCACCATTCCTGCCACGTGAGCCCACTGACCTGTCCTTTGCAGGTCACCTTTGCTTGAGGCTCTGCACATGCACAGCACTGTGGTGCTGCAGCAGACAACATGCAGTGTGTCCCTGGTGCTCACTCTCCTTGTCCATCCTGGGTCAGCTACAACCTCCTGCCCCCAAAACACACAGGGCAGAGGAGTTTGCCACATGGCAGCAATCCACATGTCTGTGTCTTTAGCTTTAAAAGAGTAAAAGCCTCTATTCACGGTTTTCCGCGTCCCAACATAATTAATTAGTTGGAGCTTTGCTGCCCGGGGGAGGAGAGCACGCAGGAAAGCGCTGGCTGCCTTTCTCCCTCCTTTTTCATCACTGCTTCTCCTCAACAACCCCATTTGTATGTATTTATTTAGGACATTTTCTGGTCCAGGTGCACGACCAGAGCCTTGGAGCCACCAGACACCGAGCTCTTTGAAACCATTTTAGCCTACAAGGCAAACACAGGCACCAAGGCTGTTTAGATAAGAAAACAGCAGCGAAAGACGCAGATGGGGCCTCAGCCATGGTCTAATAACATCCTCTGTGTTCTCATGCTCTAACAACTTGGCAAAAGGCACAGTGATGGCTGTGGGCACAGGGACGGGACTGCTGTGTATGTGTTTATGCAGAAACAAACAGCTTAGAAGCAGAGGTGACCACCCTGGGTCTCAAGCATTAATATATAGGGGAGCCTTTGGCGTGCAGAAGAGGGCAGAAGGAAAAGGCAAGTATCAACTAAATCTAAAAAGCTTGATAAGCATCTGAGAAGAAAAAAAAAAAAGAAAAGCTGGTAAAGGAAATACTGAATAGGACTGAAAAAATACAGGAGGAAAGGAGGGGAGCAGCAGGGGCTGAGAGAGCTGGAGGGCTTCTCTGCAGCACAGCACAGACAGTGCATCCCTGAGCCCCTTGTCAGGGATTTCCACTCCTCGGTGGTGCCACTTTTGTTCAGGACATTCGAGATAGCATGGAGGGAGCTGTTCTCAGTGCACTGTGCTTGCCTTGACCCCCTGCCAACCACCTCTCTGCCACCACCTGAGCTTCCCCCCACCAGGAACACTTCCAAAGCCAAAGGCAGCCCAGGAGTATGTAACAGATTACACAAGAGAAAGAAAAGGAAGAAAAAACAAAGCAGGAAATCCAGCAAATCTCATTAGAGTTACAAATGCCAGTGTGACCAACATCAGCTCAGCCCACTGAGAGCCAAAGTTTGGAAGGAGGACAGGAAGAGGGTGGAAGTGGCTGCGCTGCCAGGGGCTCACACACCCCCATTGCTTTCACCCAGCCCTAACAGAGGCATTTTTACCTCCTGCTGCATTGGGATGCTCTGCAAAGCAAACCCTGGTACATCCCATTGTACCAAAATACCAGATCCTCACAAGAAACACAGAGAACTCCAGGTGCAAAGCTGAACTGAGCAGCTGTGCCTGAGTTACATCAGTGTAAAAGGGATGGAGAATCCACACCTCAGCAGTAACACTGGCGACTCTCTGAAAGCTCTGCCTGGCCTTGGGAAACACTGTCATCTGTGGAATGGGCATGTTGAAAAGGCTTTTCCAGGTTGTTTGCAAGAGGCTGTCAGGTGGCACTGGCTTCCCTGCACCCCAGCATGTTCCACTGCATGGTTTATAAGGGCAAAGTACACAGATGGCCCCCATCAACTGCAGTAAGTGATACACAAAAGCTGATCTTCATTGTAATATACCAAAACAGCACAATCCCTTGCAACTAAGAAGGAAAATAAATGAGTAGCAAGTGTACCCTACCCTGGGGTAAAGCAGCACAGTATCATTTATTTAGATTTTGAAAGGAATAATTGCACCTACCCTTGACTCTAAGTACCCATGTGTAATGGAGCAGACAGCAAATGCAATTAAATTAAACGTCAACAGCATTAAACATCAGTTCCTAACTCTCAACCTACCCCATCCATCAGCTAACAAGCACCCTGAACTTCCTCCAGAGACCTGCACACCAGAGCTCTCCTTGCCCTCCTCCCCGCTCTTTAGCAGGTTGATTCACCATGTGCAGCATGGGAGACGAGCAGCCCTTTCCACAGCCCCACATTTAGGAAGGGACCCCAAGTAATTCCTTTATGGACGCTCAGCCGAAAGGGACCTGCGAATCCACGTGCCATAACCCCCCATTTGTCAGTACCATAAACCAAAGGACTTCTGTCCCCCCTGAGAGCTGCCGGCCGGGGACAGGGCTGGTTCATTAAAGGTGAGGAGCCAAGCGCAGCCCTGTCCCTCGGAGCAGTGGGCGTGTTCTGTCACAGCCTGAACACACGAATCCCTCAATGCAAGAGAGATGAAGGGGGGGGAAAGCCCAAAGCAGCTGCACCAGATGGTGGCTTCCTCCAGAAAGCCGTATTTACGAGGAGCATCTGAACAGCTCCTGGATCATCACTGTGCCGAGCAGCCGAAATCCCCCCTGCCCAGCATCAGCCTTACACTCCCCCGAAGTCACAACCAGGAGATGTCGAGGGGCAAAAAAACCCTTCAGGGAGCGGAATGTGGCAGAGTGCTCTCCCCTAACAGATGCAGGCCAGCACCAGGAAGACGGAAACAGCTCCAAATCCTCTTTGAGCCTCGTTGCAAGGCTGGGGAAGCTCCCAGCTCTACCACAGCCCCATGCAGGGAACATCTGCCTGCTCCAGCACTGTCTCAGTATGTGCCTTGGGGGAATATACGGGGGAATCCCTGCAGTTTGTCCCTCAGCCTCTTTCCATCAAAGACAACCTGCTACGGCTTTTGGATTAGGATTATTTTTTTTTAAGTCTTCTCAGTGACACAGAAGTAGCAGAATTATTGCTGGGCTGCTGCTGTTGCTGATCTCTGCAGCTCCAGGACGGTGCCTCTTTGAGGTACTGCCCAGTCATGCTCCCTATACCTGCTTGGATTCAACTCCTGCTCCCTTCCCACCATATGGTCTCTCTTCTCTTCCTCTCCCTCCTCGCTCAGGTGCCTTTCCCACGGAAGCTTGCAGGAAAATGCAGCCTCCATCCCTCCCTCCAACGCTCCCTAGGCACAGCCCTTTGTCTGGGGACACGGGGTGTCTCCTTGGCGGGTGTTAATTAGAATGGTCACGTCAGCACTTGCAGTACCGAGAGCCAGAGGGCACCAAGCTGGTGCTGCCCAGGATGGTTTGCATCTGCAGCCCTCTCCTAAAGAGGATTTGGCAGTGTCAGGGCCCCCAGTTTTTGGGTTGGAGGCTGGCCATTCCACAGTGGTGCCTTCAGCACAGGCAGGATGTGGAGGGATGGGGCACATCGAGCGAACACACAGCACAGCCACTCCCCGCCACTTTATTTCTCCTCCTGCATCCCTAGGGGAGGGGGAAGGGAGGCATCAGCGTATCTGCTAAATTAGGGCAAGTCGTGCAGCACTGGCTGGCTGATCTGACAGTGGAGAAGCAAAGAGGAATACAAAAAAAATGTGGGAAAACCACAGTACTATGCAGAAAGAATCCCTGAATTTCTAAACAGTTCTTTCCCCCCCACCAAAAAAAAAGAAAAAAAAAAAAGCAGTGAAATTTCACATTCAGCCTCAGGTTTCTGAGATCTCCAAGGAGAGGAGCTGAGTGCTCCCCCAGCCCGCGCAGAGACATAATTAGTACAAAGATCCAGAAGGATCTGGTCTAAAGATGACATTAAAGCACTTCCACACAGCATCCCCTCCATCCCCACAGTCCTGCAGCCGACGGGGAACCAACAGGTGGGGAAGAGGACTTGGGCTCAAGGGGGTGGATGAAACAGGATTACCAAGGAGGTTTTAAGTGGCTGGTGGGCAAAGAGTGAGGAAGTACGTGTGTGACAATGGCTGAAGCAGTTAAAAGACACTAAAAGAATCAATTCCCCCATGTCCTTCAATCCTGGAGTCTCCCAGGCCCTTATGCTCAAAATGGAAAAGAAGAATCAATTTCCTTCTCAGAGCTCAGCCCCGTTCTTTTCTCTTTCCCACTCATCCCCAAACACTGCCCATTTCCCCCATTAAATTATTGCTGACAGAGCCCTTTAAATTACAATGCAGGATCTTGCACTGCCTAATCCACTTAACTCAACCCCAGCTGATTAAATTGGATGCCATATGGTGGGAGAGCACTGGTGTAATCCGCAGGGACGGGGACACACTTGACTCATTACCTGGAGCCCAGCAGGGAGCCCTCTCACTACACACCTCTGCTTTAGGGCCCTGCTTCCTGCCAGGGATGTGGTTTCCAAGGTGCTGGTCTCCAGCAACGACACCAGCTCTGGCAAGGTGGTGGTGGTGACAATAAATACAGCCCCGAGCAGCTTAAGGGCACAAATTGTCCTCCATCTCTGCTGGCATCTGGCTGTTCCCTCAGCCCCAGCTGGTGCAGCAAACACTCAGTCTCTCCCAAGGGCACTTTATAAACCAGGGAAATTTGATGCTTGGGAAAAATCAAATAGGTGGAAGGAGGTCTGTCCGTGGGGAAACATGCCAAGTAACTTGATTGCATGGATAGCTGGGATTGCAGCCCTCAGACTGGGTCACTGTGCAATGACGAGGATTATAATTAAAAAGGTCACAGCCTTTTTGATAATAACAGCTTGCAATGCAGGGCACAGCTGGAGAGAACATTCCCATGGTAAAGGGGAGATTCGAGGACACATCGAGCAGCTGTTGGCAGGAAAACATCTGGGGAAGCCAGTGCAAAGAAACACAGCCATCACCCAACCTAATAACACATCAGCACATCCCACAGCACAGCATTATCCATCAGGAAAATCCCCATCCCAAACACTGACAGCACTACAGCACTCATGTCTGAGGTCACTGTGAGCCTCATGATGTGATGTGGGAGAGATCAGAGCTTCTCCCAGGCACAGAATAACCTTTGGCAACCTGGTTCCCCTCCTTCTTGTCTTAGGGACCAACTATCCCTCCTTCCCAACCAAGGGCATGGCCAAATTAGCCACTGGAAGAAATTTTAGCTGCTCTCAGCCTGGGCAGAGCCTTTGCAAAACACATCATAAGCTGCAGACTAGAGAGGAGCATTATGACAGGGTGAGAAAATGCCAGGGCAGGAGACCCCAGTCCCCTCACACACTGCAGGATTGTCACTCCTTAATTACCTACAACTGCATGATTACCATACTGGAGAGAGAGAGCAATAACACACAACAGGACCTGTTTCCTTACCTTTTTGAAGGTTTAAGGTCAGATTTTCAGTCTGCCATTGTAGGAGCTGTTAATTTATCTCTAAAAGCAGCAGGAAAAGTAAAACCCGTGTGACCATAGGTCAGGCTTTAAGAGGACAAGCAATTCCTGTGAAAGCAAAAGGCTGTTCCCAGAGACAGCTGTGCCATCCCAGACCCACAAACAGCATCACCTGTGTGCTCAAGCTCTGGCCCACACAGGACTTACAGGGTCTGGGGTCTTTAATTTTACCCAGCAGAGCAAAACCAGCATTTTAAGCCAACTGCACTGCCAACACCTACTTTTCCCTGCACTTCTCCTGAAGTCCAACTATTTCAGTAACTTCCTAAAGGCATTTAGAGGTGGCAGAGAGTGAACAAAAAAGGAGTTTGTCCTTCCCCTGGAGCTGCCCCAAGGGGAGAGCCGCAGACGCCAGAGGTGCTGGGACGGCACATCTGGGAGGTGCCTCCAGCCCCCTCGGGCCACGTGTGGTTTTATTACTCCTGTCAGTCTGTTAGTGGGTGATGGATGGAGGCTGACAGGGAAGGCAAGGCGCTCCCTTCGTTAGGGATAATAATATAATTTACGGAGCATCCCCAGGGCCCCGCGGGGCTTTACCAACCTTCGCTCTCATTCTGACGGATGCTGAGTCCCTTTCAGCCCTTCAGGTCTTGGTGGTAGGGGATGGAGGTGCTGAGCACCTGCCACAGCCCAGCCCCAGGGGCCTGATCCTGGCTACACAGTGTGCAGGAGGGTTTTGCAGCCAGCCAGGCACCGAATCCTGATTGTGTGGAGGAGCTGCAGAGCCCAGAGCTTGGCCTCTGCTTGCTCCTGCAGCCCAGCAAGATCCCAGATCCTGTGTGTTCTGTATCCTGCATCCAGGACAAAATGTACCAGTAAAACCAGCATCACGCAAACTGTGCCGCTGAGCTTGATCCGGCGTCATTTTGCGGGAGGGATCCCACCACACCCACCTGTGGAGCTGTGGGAACTGCAGCAGCTTTGTCCCTCTGCTTTTCAGACCTGCACTTGGCCGCAGAGCTGGGGAAGACACTGCTGGAGCGCAACAAGGAGCTGGAGGACTCCCTGCAGCAGATGTACACCACCAACGAGGAGCAAGTGCAGGAGATCGAGGTAGGGCCACTGCTGTCACCTCAGGATGAAGGGACAGGGCACTTCCAGCAGTGCCAACAGCTCAGATGCCAGCAGAGAGAAAGGGATGTGCCATGAGGCACGCCAGTTAAAGGATCTTCTGTACATGCCTGAAGCAGGGTGGACTGAGGTCTGTTCAAGCTCATCCCAGCCATGGAGAGGGTCCCTTTCCCCCACTAACTGGCATTTTCCCTTTTTTCACATCCCCACCCCCTGCCCAGATGTGCACGCCAGATTTTGGCACCAGATTTTGGCACCAGGCTGCATCTGGGTCACGTTTGGCCTTCCCCTGCCTATCCACCAGGCTTCACACTCGTTCCTCTTTGCTCTGCTGCAGCTTTCCCTTGATCCCAGTTATTCAGAATCACGTTTGTTCCCAGCTGGTCCCTCAGCACCCCCACAACACAGCCCCCTTTGTTAGAGGCATAAAATAGCTCTTTTTCCAAGAGCTGCAATCTAAACCACCATTTCAAGCATCCTTTGGGGTCATTTCTAAGAGCCCACAGAACTGATCTTAGAGGCTTAAACCTGCTGTGCCAGGAGGGTTTTCATCCACTGGAAAACTTCTACGGATCTGTGAGTTGAAAAAGATTGGACACCCCCTGATTTAAAAGGACACAGGGCAGAGGAGGGCTGCGAGTTCACAGAGCAGCACATGATGCTGCAGGGATCTGACAGCTGATGTTCAAGGGAACTGGTGGATGGATTTAGCCATTCCCCCTCCAGCAGCCCTTCAGAAGCAGGTCCACTGTAGAATTTGGGATCTGGTCCCAGCTGAGAGTGGGCAACTGGGTAGATGCTGCTCTCCCAGTCTTCACAGGATAAAATCTTACAATGGCAAACTAACAGAAAACGATTGGCAAACACATAGAAATCACAGGTCTCCTCACATTTCACAGATTCAGAGTTTTAGCCTGAATCCCCACGGAAACACAGCTTCTGAAATCGATCTGTCAGGCAATCCAGCAACCAACTGGCCAATTTCAGTCAACTTTCGGTCTCAGGGATATCAACTTTCTTTGGTACTGGGAATAAAAAAGCAGCTGAATAGAGGGAGATTGAGGTTAGTGCCCTTCACAGAGGGCAGGGGAAATTCAACCCTATTTTAGACACAATACTATTTACAGTGGGCAGAGGGGATGAATATTTCAACTGTGGAAGAGGCTTCACCCAGGCAGAGTCACAAAACACGTTTATCAGAGGAAGCAAAGGCCGTTGGAATTTCTGCCTGTGAAACAACCTGGATTTTGGTTGTGGAGTGCTTATGCTTCACTTTTTCTTGCAGTACCTGACTAAGCAACTGGAGATGTTGCGGCAGATGAACGAACAGCACGCGAAAGTCTACGAGCAGCTGGACCTGACAGCACGGGACCTGGAGCTGGCCAACCAGAAACTCGTGCTGGAAAGCAAGACTTCCCAACAGAAGATCCAGTGGTACAGCCTCCCCTCCTCCCACCACAGTGATGCTGTACCCGAGAGCCCTTCACCTCACCTTTCCCCTGCCCCAAAGCGCAGCCTGTCCTTGATATTTGAGCCACTGTCTTATCAGTCCAGTTTTGGAGCTATTTACCACACAAGTGCATTGCAGTAATACTGGTTAGCAGGGGTCAGCCGCAGCACAGACACCCCTGGGATGAGGGCTGGATAAGGAACATCTGAAGCTGCCAGGAAGAGGCACAGGAGCTCCTCCTCAGATGAGTTTCCTTCAAGAGGCAGATAATCATTTCAGGGAGGTCCCCAGCACATGGCCCAGCAGAAACACTAGGCACAGAGCCATCATCTAATGAAACCCTGGCTAGTCCCCACTGAAACACCAGTTTATCAATATTTCTTTCCCAAAACAAGCCCATGATCAAGGTCATCCCTAGAAACAACACCCTAAGCCATGTCCTTGCAGGGCAGCCTCATTTGCAAACAACTGCGTGGAGAGGGAGTTTCAGAGCAGAGAGTTTTAAAAACTATTCACAGCCAGAACAAAACTAACTCTCTGCCCAGTCTCCGTGTTTACCTCTGCAAGGTAAACAAGGGGAAGGGATGCTTGTTTTCAGAGGAGAGAGATTCAGGATAGTGCTTACATCCCAGAGGAGACTCTTTCAGCGACTGATTTGAGGACAGGTCTCAAATCAATCCCCCCCTCCTTTCTATAATCACCCCTATTCAAGAGTGACCACATAGGGAAAGACCAACGACTGCCACAAAGAACAAGTGCTGTCATGCTCCCAGGGCACATGCTGGGAACTGGAAGCACCTTCCATGGACTGGCTTTCTCTGTGGGGAAAAAAAAAACACCTTTCAGGATCCTGTAGTGCCTGACTCCTCACCCGTGTTCTGACTTCTCTCTGCAGCTTGACAGAAACAATCGAGGGGCTGCAGAACCAAGTGGAGGAGCTGCAGAAGCAGGTGGAGGAAATGCGGAGCTTGGAGCAGCTCCGCATCCGGCGGGAGAAGAGGGAGCGGCGCCGAACCATCCACACCTTCCCCTGCCTTAAGGAGCTCTGCTCCAGCCCCAGGTACAGAGCCCTGGCTTCAGCAGCCCCTCAAACCTTCTCCCCTTCTCCTCTGCCCACGACCAGGGGGTGCAGTGGGGGAGCCCCTCCAGGGGTGCACAGGAACCCAGACACAGCCCCACAGAGTCGAGGCTGTGCCTCAGAGCCTGAAACCCACAGCTGGAGGGGAAGGGAGGATGTCCCTCTCTTCTACCCACCCAACTAAAGTGGTGTTGGCAAAGCAGAACCTTCATGATCCCAGCACAGTGATGCTTCTCTTCCCGAACCAGCACAGCCTATTTTCCCTTCCCAGCTGCCTCCCAGCATAGCACCAGCACCTTTGGCTCTCTGGAAGCAGCTGAGGTGGTGCCTTTTGTGCTGTGTGACTCCAGTGCACCCCAGGAGCACCAGTCACACACCCAGATACACCACGTGCTGCCAGCTGCTGTACCAACACCTTCAGCACTATTGCAGCCCCAATCCTCCTTAAAACCCGGCCACTGTGGTAATTCACTGACCTCGTGAGGGCACTTCTTGCTCAGCTTTGTCCACAGTAGAGGCTTCTTTAAATAGATAAGTAATCGATAAACTTTGTTACTGAAAGTACCCTCTGCCAGAGGATATGAACCAAAGACACTTTCACTGCAGCAGCAACGGGAATGTTTATGAGGCCATGACCTAACCCCCAGCAAAATCCACTTAATGTTTTTGCGGTTCTTTGCCCCCCAGTTCCCCAATCCCACTTTCCCCCCCACGCCATGGGATCTCGGTTCCACTTGCAGCTCTGCAGTCGGCTCTGAAGGTCAGGCTGACTTTCAGTGCCTTGAAATCTGTTCAATAACCCCCCACCACAGCCGTGCCTCCCAGGGGAAGCCACGGAGCCTGCTCTTTTCCAATCTGTTCTAAACAGACAGGATGCCATGGGCGCTTCACTGAGGAGGAAAACCCGAATTCCCAACAGCAACATGAGGGAAGGGGGAAGTGCTTGTTACCACTTCCCAGGCAGTGAAGAAGGGGAAACTCTGTCAGAAGTCTCTGCCTTCCATGTATAAATCTTCTCCCACTCCCTCTGGAGCATCTCCCAGGCACAGGGTTGCACAGGGTAGCAACACATGTGCTTCTGGGTTTTGGCTGGCTGGGATTTGGGGTTGTTGACAGATGAAGTGAGTATCTGATGAACTCCAGCAGGCAAAACCCAAAGCCACCCACTTTCAGCTCAGGCTGGTAGCACTTTAACATTCATACTTGCTTCACAGCAATGTTGGTGGCTTGTCCATTAACCTGCTGAGTCTATTACCATTTAGGGTCTCATTTCCCTCCTGTCTTTTATTACTGCTGTCAAATAAAACTGCGGGTTCTCTGGGACAGAGGCTGGTCTCTGCGTTCAGAAGAACCCCAGCCACACCTTGTGGTCTCCTGCCACACGGAGGTGCCACGTCTCACTCCACAAGCTCAGGTTAAGTCCTTTCTGGGCATCAGTGGAATTCCTTACATGACAATAACACACAACAAGTCTCTCGTGGAACCGTCACTTGGCCAGAACCTCTCAAGGATCTTTCCTCTCTTTCAGGTATGAGGACGCATTCCAGGTCCACAGCTCTTCCACAGAGTTCAACCAGAAGCCACTGGAGAGGGAGAACGAGCGTCTCCAAGCCATGGTGAACTCCCTGAGGTCCCAGGTCAACCAGGAGAAGCAGCGGAAGGAGAGGGTGGAGCGAGAATACACCTCCGTTATTCAGGAGTACTCGGACCTGGAGCAGCGGGTGTGCGAGATGGAGAACTGCAAACTGCGCATCAAGGAGCTGGAGGCAGAGCTCCTGGAGCTGCAGCAGATGAAGCAAGTCAAGAAGTATCTGCTCAGCAGAGAGGACAACTTGTCCGAAGCCCTGCTTGAGCCGCTGAACAACGCCCCAGAGGCAGATTACATCGACCTCTCCGAGGAGGAGGGAGGGAAAAGCCACGGGACGTCCATGACACCTTCCCCGAACCACCCCGTCCGGAAGAGCTGCAGCGACACGGCCCTGAACGCCATCGTGACCAAGGACGCCGTGAGCCGGCACGAGGGCAACTACACCCTGCACGCCAACAACGTGCGCAAGAGGGGCATGTCCATCCTGCGGGAGGTGGACGAGCAGTACCACGCCCTGCTCGAGAAGTACGAGGAGCTCCTCAGCAAGTGCCGGCAGCACAAGGACAGCGTGCGCCACGCGGGCGTCCAGACGTCCCGGCCCATCTCCCGCGACAGCTCCTTCAGGGACTTCCGAGGGGAGGCACACGAGCTGGAGGAGCGGAAAACCATGGAGAAGACCATCAGCAAACACGTGGAGGCCGTGGACAAGCGGCTGGAGCAGAGCCAGCCGGAATACAAGGCTCTCTTTAAGGAGATCTTCTCCCGCATCCAGAAGACAAAAGCGGACATCAACGCCACCAAGGTGAAAAACAAGAGCAGCAAATGAGTCCCTGGCTCTCCGCAACTCTCCCACGTGCAATTGCAGCAGCCACGTCTTCTCTTCAGCCCCAGGAAACGCCACGTGGCCCCTCTGCTTTGAAGGTTCGAGAGGTCTGCAAGCGAGGAAACGTCCCGGAGACTCATGTCACGTGTTTTTTTTAAGTTTGGGCTCTGGACAACTCGTTGGGACACTTGTACATTGTAGTTAGAGGATTTCAGAAACCATATGACGGATCTCTGCATGAGTTACTGCTGCTGCCAGACATCACAAGAGCAATGTAAACCACGAAGAAAAGGAAAACCGGTCACCTCCTCCGCCCCTTTCCAGCTTGTCCCGCAGCCCGATTATCTGCAAGCAAAAGCCTGAATGTCCTCCAGCATCCTGCCACAGCTGGAGCACCGCGTTTCAAAGTGAAACAAAAAGCCATCAGAACTTTAGGGCCTGCCCCAGCACAGCAGCCTAGCCCTCCACTGTGGTTGTATGGCTGAGAACCTACGCTTGAACCCAAGAGACTTCAGTCTCTGCCTTCCCCTCCCCCAAAGGGCAGTATGGTCTTGCAATTTAAGCCATTCTCTAATCAGTCAGGTTTGTCGGCTCTTTACAATGCAAGCTCGTCGCAACTGGAAAAACTTGAAGAGAAACATAAAACTGATTGTTCCACCTCCATCGTGTCTCAGTCCATACTCTCCAGACCTCGCAGCATATGGGATCTCCTCGCTTTAAATCTGCCCTGGTATTTCAGCCCAGGTGAAGCACCGTGCCTGGTAGGAACTTGGTGACCAGGGCTTTCCCATAGCTTGACAAGAAGTGCAGTGTCAGAGACACGCTTCCACCTCATGCTCTGGGTACCAGCCGTGCTCTTCAAGAGGTTGTCATTGTTCCATCATAGCCAATGCCTCGAACACAGCTTGCACGGGCTTGCAAAACTGACTCCCAGGGACTCACACGCAAGCTGGAGGACACAGCATCTCCCTGGTCAGGAGCTCTGGCCCTGGCAGATCACACACCACCCCACACTTTGCTCTGAACACCTCCCCAGCCACGAGGACAGATTTCAGTTTCCTGCTGAAAATGATCTCCCTTGGCTGAGACACTCTCCAAAGCCTCTCGTGTTCCATCTCCCTTTCCAGCACTGAAATCTCCTCACTTTTGCTTCCACAGACATGCAAACACGCAGCCAAAAGGCCACTGCAGTCTCAGGAATCACCAGTTTCCAGTTTTCATGAACGAGATGTTGACCTCGTACGGTCAGACACATGTTTTAGGCAGAGAAGCAGCATTTCATTACAGCTTAGGCAACACCCTGAGCACTGAGCCCCAAAACCAGTTCAGTGTAAGCTCCCTGTTCCATACCCGCCTGGAGAAAACTATCAGCTACATCTGGATTCTATTTTCACCAGCTTAAATCCCAAAGTCTTGGGCCAACAGCTGGGACTCCTGCAACATTGAGATAAACAAATGAGAATGTGGCTTTGGAGGGGGAAGACTGTTAAGATGTAATTATCCCCCGAGTCCAGGGCCTTGATGTTAAAAGGAGCAACCTTTCTTCCAATCCCCATGGAATTCATGCAGAAATACCCCCCAAAAACACCCTGTTTTGTTAAGCTGAGTACCACAGAGGTAAGTTGGCGGGAGTGTGATGCCCAAATCACCCCTGCTCCACAGGTCTCCTCAAAACCACCCACCACTCTGCTCTTCCACGCTCTGCATTTCCAGGTGCCCCACGGTCCCAGACAGACCCAGAGCCGTGGGCATGACTGTGGCTACCAGCTCTGTAACTGTATGGAGAACCTTCATGCCTTATTTATTTATAATGGAAAGCAGTTGTCTAAAATAAAATAAAATAAATAAAAATGAACAACAACAGCAACAAAAGCACCATCATTGACTTTCTGGGAGCATTCACCCCCCCACCTCCCCCCGTTAACTCAGCACGTGGAGCAGTGTTGGTTTAAGCCCAGCCTGTGTTTGCCTTGCACTCAGCTGATGCTGCAGAGGTGTGGGATGAGAATTACCCTCACTTTCCATTTTAAACAATCCCACATGGATCAGCATCACAGTCAAGTGTACAACGCATCAAACACATTTTTAAACGCTTTATTCTCTCCTCAAATAAAAAGAAACACAGGCATTCTCAAAGCTCTTACAGCTCTTTTTACTTCTTAAGAACAGCAGAAGAGTTATGTCTTTGATTTTCATGTACAATTTGGGTCAAGAAAATGCTTCAGGCTCCTTTGCAGGAAGCAAGGAGAATATGCTGAACTGTTCTGCTGCATTATTTATATAACACACATTTTTATGCACTTGGACTGTAACACTTGCCACGCGATAAAACCCCTCTTTTTGTCAGCTCGGAAGTCTCTGCAAAACCACACAATTTCCAAGCTCCCAATTCTTCAAATCCTATTTTTGTTTTGGTCTTTTTTGCAAACCACAAATCCAAAAATGACTGATGTGAGTAACATGATATTAGTACTTGGCTTGACAAAGGCACAGCTGCCGTGTACCAGCAGTGAGTTCTGCAAAGTGCTGAGGACAATCTTTTTTCTGCATCCAAAAATATTAGTGGCCATATATACACGTCCTGATGACTGTGTGAGTCACAGTCACTTGATTTTTGTCTTAAGTGAGGCTTTCAGTGATCAAAGGAGGAAAAAATAATCAACTTCTGGCCTTTTGAGCCACCTTTGACCTAAACTTTTCCAATTCCTTTTAAAACACCAAGGGAAGCTACACAACTCCATTAAGAGGGGACATGAGAGTATTAAGCAACCACATTGCCACAGGAACTGGGGTAATAGAGACCAGCAGCTACTTAACAGCACACCCCCATGGTTCATGACAGAAAGAGAAATGCTGCACATGATTAAAAGGAATGAGAAAAAGTGCAATATAACAGGAAATAATTCCTTTTTTCAGAATTTGGCAAAATCAGTGACCCTATTCAGCTCACAGCTACAAGATCAGTAAGGGCACAGCTTGTCAAGAAGTTGAAAGATGGCATTTAGACACGTGCAGTTCTATCAGATCTAGTCTGGCTTCTTACCATACCACCAGTTTGAATAACCCTTCTGAAACAAATAGGGAGGGGTCATTTGAAGCACAAATTCAAGGGGTTTACAGAGCTCAAACTCTCACAGGGAAGGAGATCTCCTGATTCATCAATCTTCCTTCTCTTACAGGAGTTGAGACCTTCTGGAAGGTCCCTCAAAGTCCTGATTTGCTCCCTCATTAACAGCTTGTGCCCTCACTCACACAAGGAGTGACTGGCTCCTTGGACACATCAGCCCTTCCCTCAGGTTTCAGGGATGGCTCCTTTCAGCTCTTGCTCACCAGTGACCACCAAACAGGGTGCATTGGCTTCCTCAGCCCCCATCAGTGCCAAAGCACTTCGCTTCTCCAGCTGGAATGCCAAAAGTTTGGCTCTCCTTGGCTCACGCCAAAGTCAGGCCTTGTCATCCCAAGCCCTGCCTGCCAAGGAGATCTGTTTCCAACCACCCAAGCAGAGATTATCCAGCTTTTTACCAAGGTTCTATGGACCAACACAGTGTGGGAACGAAGCAAAACCAGACAAATGTCCTTTTAGACTGGTCTGGCTTCACCTGTGAGACCTTCCAGCTCCTTTGCCAGCCCCTCTGTTCCCCACACACCTCCCCTTGGAGGGTGTTCCAGCACAACAACCACCTGACACGTCTGACAACAGCTGCTGAATGAATCATCCTGCTTGGAGTATTTTAGACAACCCTCTGGCTACAAATCACAAACATTTACCTGTTCCCTGTTAGAAATTAAGGTCACCAGATGGCACAGTTTGTCTCTGACAGCTCTGGGTTTTTTCCTTAAAGCATCTTGTTTTCAGCTGAGTTGGGAGAGGGGAAGCAGAGCAGAACCCCAGGACTCAGGGACTCAATTTAAACAAAGTGAGGAGCCCCCCCTCGGCCCTGAGTTGCTCAGTTACAGTCAGGACAGACCAGCCATCCATGTTCAGGATCTGCTCCCTTCCCAAGGACCGAGTTCCCTGATTTTGCACTGATTATCTGGATGGGACTCGGCTCAGATCCTCAGTCACAGTCTCTATATCAGCTTCTGAACACACCCATTTTGACTTCATCCACAGTTTTAAACAAGAGATTGTCAGCTCCTGTCAAAACACCAGAGCAAACGACAGCCCATCCCAGCCTGTGCATTTTCCTGCTGCCAGGAATAGCAATCCCTGCCCCTCTGGAACGCACACCCTTCTTGTCAAGCCAGCCTGACAGCTCCAAGAGGAGTAAAAGCCAAAGGATTTCCACAACTGCCTCAGTGACCTGCAACCCACGTCCACCTCAGCATCTCTTCCAGACCCGGAGTCAGCATTCAAGTAAGTAACTGTATATGCAAATATATATATTTGTGTGTGTGTGTATAGAACCTTTTGGCACTCTTGAGCAGATAAAAACACAAAAGCTGAAGCATCCCAGGTGCAAAAACTAGACAATACATACAAAAGGCTGGATGTGTTTTCTAGCACTGGCCATCACTGCTCTGCTCGCCAAGGACTGGGGTGCACAGACCCCACAACCACCCCTGACCTGCCTCATCCCCCCTCAAGGTGCTCTACACACCCCATGTGCCCCACAGACGCCCCACATGCCCCTCTCTTGGCCCCTGCCAGACCCCACATCCCCCCCACGGTGCCCCATATACCACTCTCCCCGACTTCCTAAACCTCCCATTAATGCTCCAGACACCCCGCAGCCCCAGGACATCACACTCCCATAGATCCCAAGGATCCACCCCCAGCACAGCCCATCTTATCCCCTTTATCCCAACCGGTTGCCCCTTGCTCTGCCGGCCCCGCCCCGGAACGCGGCGCGCGGCCGCCGTTTCCGCGGGGACGCCTGGCCGGAGCGCACCGCGGGGGCCAACATGGCGGCGCACACAATGTGGGCCCTGTGCCGGTCGCGGCCGGGGCCGGGGCTGGCGCTTCTGTCCGCCCGGTGCTCGCTGTGGGCCGGCATCGGCACCGAGTACCGGAGCTCGCACAGCCTGGACAAGCTGTACCCGCCGCGGGAGGACAAAACCGCCGCCCACGCCCCGGTGAGCGGGGCGGGGGGAACAGGGGGGAAGAGACGGGAGGGCGAGGGGCGGGGTCGAGTATGATTGACAGCGGGCAGGCGCGGCTTAACTCAGTTGAGTGATAGCGCCGGTGGGCGGGGTCATCTCAAGGGGCGGGGTCAACTGTGTCGGTGAGGCACCACGAGCGGGCGGGGCCTGGAAAGTGGTTGTGGCCGGTGGGCGTGGTCTAGATGAAGGGGCGGAGCTTCAC
>VXAY01007101.1:744370-793362 GCA_013399855.1 Oxyruncus cristatus | reverse complement strand
GCCAACGCCGCCGCCGCCGCCTCCAAGTGGGTGCGGCTGAACGTGGGCGGCACGTACTTCGTGAGCACCCGGCAGACGCTGTGCCGGGAGCCCAAGTCCTTCCTGTGCCGCCTCTGCTGCCAGGACGGGCCCGAGCTCGGCTCCGACAAGGTGAGGCCGCGGCGGTGACACCGGGACAGCCCCTCCTCGACCCGCCATGGCCGTCAGTGTCACCGTCCCATGGGCGAGGTGACACCCCTGGCAGCCGATGTCACCCGGGGCCAGCGCCCCCGAGGCCATGCGGGTCCGGACCCCGCCGTGTGGACGGGCCCATCTGCACAACAACCCCCCGGTCCCACACGTCACTCTGTCACACACCATCTGCTTGTCCCTCGCATCCCACGGTCATGAAGCTTGTGGCATCCCCAAAATCCTTGTCACCCTCGTGCTTGTGACACGCGGGTGCCGCAGGCTCCGATCCCTGCACCTCCCACGGTGACTCCAGCCAGCGCCTTCCCACAGTGATGCTGCTTCCCACTGTAACGGTGGTTATAGAAACAGGGATTTTATGGTTTCTCACCCTGAGCATGTTTGTGGTTCTTTTTCGGATGTATTTCACTTTGCTCTCATAAAAGATCACTGTGCACGTTCCTGGATAGTTTTGAGGTTGCTGCAGTTTGTCAGAAGGATTTTGTGAACTGTTATTCCCTGTAATTGCAGGTTTTCCCCGGGATCTGCTGCGCGAGGTGGTGTAAATATGTTGTGGGTGGGTCAGACTGAATTAGTCAGGTCTGTTGCTGCTCCATTCAGAGTTTAATCAAAAGATATCCCCCGATAGTTTGATCACAATCAGCAGCATCACTGAGGAGAGGAGGTGGCATTTCAGAGTGGGTTTGCTTTAGAGCAGATTCCCAGGAGAAACATTGGTTTACAGTGATCTAAGAGAGGGATATAAGAGTTCTGCACAGGGTTTGTCAGTGCTTCAGAGCTGCTCAAGAGATGCTTTTGGCTGTGAATTGCAGGTTATTTAATGTCAGTAGTTGTTGTGTTGCTGCAGATGTGGCTGGAGCTTTGCAATGTGTGTTTGCAGGAGCGGAAAGGAAAAATTGAACTGCTTTAGCTGTCAGGTGCCCGTAGTTGGAACTGGAGATCCCATTTTTTCCTACAGAGCCCCCTTGGTTAAACCAGTCTGAAGAACAAATTTAGGCAGAACACAACTGCCAGCTTTTGGTTCTTGTTATTGCAGTGAAGAAAAACTAAGCCCTGCTTTCCTCTCTGGGTGTACCAACCCTGTCTGCACAAGTGCTTCGTGTGAGGCATCTCCCAGAGCTGCTGAGCTGTGACATTTGTAGTTCAGATACTGAAAAAGAAAAACGTCGGTTTAAATGTGGCGTCATTCCTGCACCTCCCACGGGCAGATGAATCCAGGTCCTCAAAGGGAAGCTGTTCAGTTTATTGTGTTAAGCTGAGTTATTTTGTCCTGGTACCACTGAACCCTCCCTTTGTTCCTCAGGATGAGACGGGGGCATATCTCATTGACAGAGACCCCACCTACTTTGGCCCGATACTGAACTACCTCCGGCACGGGAAGCTTATCATAAACAAGGAGCTTGCAGAGGAAGGTAAGAGAAAAACACCAGGAAAAACTAAGTGCTTTTGGACAGCTCATCCAAGAGCCCTCACCAGAGACCAGCCCCAGTGCACGGGGTTTCTGCCCTGCCAAGGGGTGAGCGACCACGTTCCCCAGGGATGCTGTTAGTTAGTGCTGTTAACTGCTCATTAACAAGGGATGGAACCATCTGATCCCACGTCTTCCCAGAAGCTGCAGCTCACAGCACACCCTACCACTGTCCTGCTGAGCCCAAGGTCTGTCACAGCCCATCTCCCCTTCACAGACTGTGGTTCTCGCCGAGCAGGCAGCTCTGGGGGCTGGGTGAATAAAATACTGCACCACAAGGTTTCTGATAATCCCAGGGAAAGGGGAATAATCTTTCTTAAAGATCCTCTAAGTCACAAAGGGAGGTGACAGCTAGTCAGGCATTTTGTCCCAGCCTGGGAGCAGGAGGTGGATGGCACAGTCTGTTCAGCATTTGGGATTCTCACATCTCGGCTGGATTTGGAGTTGGGAGCAGGTGTCGCCATCCTTGTAGCGGGATCATCTTCATTCTGCCCTGTGCAAAGTAACAGAATTTGTCTCTGCTTTGGGTTCCTCTCCCAGGGGTGCTGGAAGAGGCCGAGTTTTACAACATCGCGTCCCTCGTGCGGCTGGTGAAGGAGCGGATACGGGACAACGAGAACAGAACCTCTCAAGTAATGCACACGGGGGTTGTGGAGTCAGTCGGGTCTGGAGCACAGAAAGACAAGCGTGGCTGCACACCCTGCAGTAGCAGCTCTTTGGTTCAGCAGGAACAGGGGGATAAGAGCTGTGAGGTGGATCCAGGGCAGAGCTAGGAAAGAGTGTCCATTATGGTTTTATAAAGCACAGACCACTGAGGCATCTCATAGCAGTGTAGGGAAAGGCAAGGGACAGTTACACAGGAGGGGCTAGGACAGAGATGGGTGGTTATAAAGCAAAACATACTGCTTTGGTAAAGAACAGCTCAAACCCTTCCTTCTCCAAACCATTTTTTCCCTTTATATCTGTCTCCCTGTGGCAGTTTTCCTGTCGATGCTCAGCTGGTATTAACACACCCAGTAGATTCAATTTCAGAAATGTTTTCAAAAAGCAGCAAGTGGCTTTGAAAGCCAAAGAACATTTGCTTTCCCTGGCCCTTAGACACCTAGAAGGCTTTTAAGAGAAGCATGCCAGCCAAATGTTTCTGTTTTGGAATCGATGGGATGAAACCTCAGAAAGCCTGTGGGGCTCTGAATTCCTCAGTAAGACAAGAGCAGGAGAAGTTTATTAACTTCTAGCTTGATAGTACACTAATTACTAAACTACAGCACTTCCTCTCCATGCTCTAGGGACCTGTGAAGCATGTGTACAGAGTCCTGCAGTGCCAAGAGGAAGAGCTCACACAGATGGTGTCCACCATGTCCGACGGGTGGAAGTTCGAACAGGTACTGTTACTGAAGAGTGGCAGAGCCCCTTTGAAAGCTGGATGTGGAATAAGCAGAGTTGACTGTTGAATTGCACTTCACCCTGCTCTGCTCTTCTGAATAAGCAGCCTGACCTGGGCAGTGCACTTGTGTCCAGTCACTGACAGGGAAGGGCAGAAATCCCTCCAACTGCCAAGTAAGATTTAATTTTCTCTTGGGACTTGTATCCTTGTCAAATCCCAGAGCAGTTCTTCCCTTCCGCATTTCATCACATCCACCAGGCTCTGCTGCAACAGTTTTATCCAGGAAAATTATTAGAGCAAAAAACCGCAGCATGACTTTTCTGGAAGCTCAAAGCCACAGCTCCTGCATTTGCTAAGGAGGCACTGAGTGACATGAGAACTTCCTGCAGATGCCTTTGCAATGCAGCTGGTTTTGGGGCTAGGTGTCACTGCAGTTGCATATGGTGTTAGTTCCAGATTTAGTGTCTGGAATCAAACACAGTTCTCTTATTTCTGGGGAGAGAGGACTGGAAGCCAGCTGGCCTGCATGTTAATGCTGTACTAAGAAACTATATTAAGAATGGGCTCTGTGGATTTCAGCAGTGTCTTCACAATGTTGTGGGAGATGTGCTGACAGAGGATTAGGAAAAGCACTTTGGATCTCTTGTTCCTACGAATCTGTTCTGTAATGCCTGAAAACTCCTATTCCATAGTGGAGAGGCAGCCAAAAACCTGCCCCTGTGAGCCAGCAGTGAAACCTTGTGACCAAGAGCCACTCGCTGCTCCATGGAAATGCAGTTCTCCAACACCCGTGTTTTACTGCCCAACAGTTTACTTACCAGAATTCGCCTTTCACACATCCATGTCTACAACCCCAAAACCTCGAGGCTGCAGGCAATGCCCTTCATGGGAATCTGCACCCTTAGATCTCTCCTAATCTTCCTTTTCAAACTGTAGGGTCAAGATACCCATTACGGGCAGATGCTGGTGTCTTCCTTCCAGTCCTTCCCTCTGCCATCCACAGCCTTTGCACAAACCACTGAGATCCCTTCCTGTACACCACAGGCACCAGGAAAATTCCCTGCACCTCCCATTCCAGCACACTCCCACCATCAGGAGATGCTCTTCCCCTCTCCAGGACTTGCATCCAGCTCAGCCCCCTCTAAAGGCAGCAGCCTGAATAGGGCAGACACAGTGCTTTGGTCAGGGCTCACAGAGCTGTGAGAGGGCCCAGACTGGGTCACAGAGCAGGGACAGGGCAGTGGTGCAGCCTGGGATGTGTCCTATGCTGAACTGGGCCCTGCTGGAAGCCTGGGCCTGCAGCCTCCTGCCAAAGTCTTACCCCAGATGTGCAACCCAGCACAGCCTCTCCCCTCCCCAAACCACAGCACTTGGCAGGCAGAGACATGTTAGGAAAGACTGCAACAGATCTACAGACTGGGGACAGAGAGCCTGTTGCTAAATCCCAGCCTGGATGCCAGGGATTGAACAGAGCAGGCATTCCCTGCACGGGCTCTTTGGGTCCAGTCACTTCAAAACACCCAAAGAACTGGTCCAGAAACTTGCAGGAAAACCACAAGTGGTAAAAGCTGTTGCAGCCTATTGTCTGTCATGCTTGGATCCTAAGAAGAGACAGGTTCTCTGCCTTGTACCATTCAGTCTTGCTTACATTAAGGATGGAATAGAAATTTGCCATTTTAAAATCAAAATCTTTTGTCCTGCCCACCTGCAGTTCAGTACTCTGGAAAACTGCCATCTTCACAAAATTTGTTGAGTAAATAGTGGCTTGTGGTATTGAAATATCTAAAAGCTTAAATAGTCAAGACAAGGAGCAGGGAAGCCAAATACCTTTTTTTATCCTGTATCTATGTTTTGCCTCTGGCACAAACATCAGAACCTGTTGAAAACACTGGAGGCCAGTCAGTAGAACAGCCCCCCCAAGTCTTCCTGCAAGCTGCAGTGTAACCATACAGATGCTGATCTCTCTAGGAATGCTGTTGACTGCATCTGTTTATATATAAATATGGAGCTGGCTCTTCTAAAATCCATTAGGACACAGAAGTTGGGGCGCACACTAAAGTTTTCTGGATACACACAGTTTATAAAACTCATGTTGCTTCCTTCAAATGACTTAGATTTATTCTCTGGGAAGCAGAACTGAGTTGTAAATGACAAATTAGCTCTGCATTCTAGGATGTTCTTTTAATGTAATAATGATAAATGAGACAGATGGGATTTCTTGGATTGAGTCCAGACACCCTCAACACAACAGTAATAGAATATAATCCCATTTACACAGATACCAAACTCCATCTTGACAGCATCTACATAAAGGATGGTGTTGGTTTGCCACATGTCCCCAGTTAATCCAACATCTGCCTGGGGTAAAGAATTCCCATTTCCACATCTGAGTCACAAAGCAGGTTGAGAGCTGAGTTCAGTGTGGACCAGGCAACCTGCACTGCCTGCCCACATGGCTATTATATGTTGCACAATCTGTTTTTCCCTTTTCCACCCTCGGAAATTGGCCAATGTTCTGCTGTGTCCAGCGTTAGTTTCAGGCTGGAATTCCTTCCTGGGGCTCCAGGTGCCACTAGAGGGCCGTGGAGCTCGGCTGTGTCCCTGCCTTACACACACCCGGGAGGCTGCAGGGGACTGCAGGTCCAGAACAGATCTCCCAGGGCAGTCCTACCTCACAGAGCAATTCTAGGAATCAAGCAAAAGTCAAGACTTACTGATAGTTACCTTGGCTGTCTCCTGTTGCACAGCTGATCAGCATTGGATCTTCCTATAACTATGGAAACGAAGACCAGGCAGAATTCCTCTGTGTTGTGTCCAGGGAGCTCAACAATTCTACCAACGGCATTGTCAAGGAGCCGAGTGAGAAGGCCAAGGTAAGGCACCTGCTCAGGTATATCGACCTGAATTCCCCTGTTTAAGAAAACCCCTTCCTGCACCAGCAGATCCATAATCTGCAGCAGCAGTTCTTTGTACCAGCTGTCCCATTTCCTCCTGCATCATCCCCTCTTGGAAGATTGCGTGTTTTACTGTAGGACAGGAGCTGAGGCTCTTTGTACACTTCAAATTAAGACCAAAAAAAATGGAGGAAAGAGAAACTTGGAAAAGGAGGACAGAGTAGCAAAGACCTTTGAAGTTGGCCACGTTTTGTGGTTGAAGGATGCTGCAGGAGGAAAAACAAGGTTTTTGCTCTCTTTCAGTCCTCTCCATGCTTGGAAGTGTCCAAGGCCAGATTGGATGGGGCTTGGAGCAACCTGGTCTAGTGGGAGTTGTCCTTGCTCATGGCAGGGGGGTGGAACGAGATCTTTAATGTCCCTTCCAACCCAAACTGTTCTATGAATGCAATTTTTTTCCCCCTGGGATAGAAACAAAAGGTGACATCCTTAACTCCTAGCAGGCAGCTGAGCAGGATTTTTAGAGAAGGGGCTCCCTCAACTTTAACCAGCCTGTCAATCGTGGTGGTGGCACAAAAGCCAGCGAGCTCCTCTCGCATCAGTCCATGTTTCCTTTCCCTGCAAAAAACAAGGACTCCGAACGTGAACTTTTGCATCTAAAGTTGCCTGAGGTTTTCACAGAGGGTCTGTCCTGTTCCAGATTCTTCAGGAGCGAGGATCCCGGATGTAACTCAAGTGTCCACTCCGTTCAAACTCCCGGATGTCACAGGGCAGTCCAGCTGGGCAGAGCATCTCTCCACAGAGCAACCGGCCCTTGTACAGTAACCAAGCTAATGCAAAGCAAAGCTGAGCCTGTCCTGCCAGTGGCAAATAATTCTGGTCATAACCAAAGGCTTCCCTCTTACCCTGGAAACCGAGGAAGGGAGAGACTCTTCCAGTTGGATGGTCCTTTCCACAAGTATTCGTTTTATTTTCTTGGCCAGCGCTGTGTTGAATTTTTCCAACAATGGCTGGGCTGGATTCCCAGTCGGAGCCTTTGTGGAGGTTGCTCAGATCCCCAGGTCCTTGTAATCAGTCCCACCTTCCACGGGCTGGTGTGGGTGGGAAGATCTGTATTTGAGCTGTGCCATTTCTTGCACCCAGGTCACCACCAGAAGAGTGCAGGGACCTTGCAATGCTCCCCCTTCCTCCCCTAACTGAAGAACAGGGCTTTAAAAGGAGGAACAAAACTACCACCCCTAAAAAGACCCACAGAGACTTTTCCATCCTTGCTTTGTATTTGTTCCTTGTTCAACTCCCAAGAGCTGAGTTTAGATCTAAGGGGAGGGGAGTTGTGTGTCCATCTGACACAGGTCTCACTGTTAACACGTGGGCTCCTAGCATTTTCCAAAGCCCACTACTTTGCATGCAAACAAAGAGGCCTGTGTTCACCCAAACTAGTGATAGTTCTGTCCTTTACACTTCCCTACAGAGGAAAAGGGGTGACATCTTCCCCTCCAATACCCTGCCGGGGCCATATCTTAGCCTGGTGCAAAGTCACAAGGTTTAGGGACTTGTCGCTGCCAAGTTCAGCTTTGCCTTGTTTGTCTCCAGCAGCATGGGCTCTGTCTCCTTCCCTCTCTCCAGGGAGGGCTCCAGGCAGAATTTCTTTTGTACTGTAGCAGGCAGGTAGGTTGGTTTGACCCCTTGAGGTCCTTTGCGGAGGAGTCCCTCTATTATCTGCAGCCCCCTCACGTCCCCACCTTTAAGAGATCACCTCAAATTACAGAGGGACATCACAGAGCTGGGGTGGGGGAATTTGGTGAAGAGTTGCCAAACTGTTGTATTGTTTCTTGTCCAAAGTGATGTGTCGACTTCTGTGACTTTTCTTTCCGTTTTCTTTTTTTGGTTTTGTTTTGTTTGTTTTTTGGAATGCCTTGGATGGATGTGCAAAATGTTCGTTTGTGCCTCTCTTGAATTCTAATCTTAGCCAAACTGCAGTCACTGGTTCCTCTCCGTTACTCTGTGCCACCCCTAACCAAGGGCATGTTCCTCCTAGTCTGGTAAATGGAATTTCATAGGATTTTGCTGCATGTTTTTCTTCTTTCATCCTGGCTTTGTTCTTTGTAGCCCAAGTGTGCTGGCACTTGGATCATTTTCAGTCAGGTCCCAGACTGACATTACAGCAAAGCTTCAGAGACGCTGGAATTCACAGACATTGACAAGATCAGAGCAGATGTTTCTCGATAAGGAATCAGAAAATTCCTCACCTGGACTGAGGAGCTGGGCCCCTTTCTGGAGGCCTTCTGTGGTCTCCTGGAAGTTTTGAGACAGAATCAGGCAGGTTTCCCATCTTACCACTTGTTGCTGATGGGGCCTTGCAGCAGCATTACCAACAACCAGTTCAGCGACCAAGTCGTGCAGCAAAGACACCGAGCGGCACCGCTGTGCTCCGCCTCTCTTCAGTCCTTCTCTCTTGCCTATCCTCGCCATCCTGCTTTGCCAACGTACCTCCTCCGGTGGAGCCTTTGCCCCATTCTCAAGACAGACTGGTTAATTGTCTGTGCTAATTAGTCCTGGTAACAACAGGCTGTGCCAAATGTCCTTGGATTCACATTGTGTCAGTTACGGGCTGTGGAATCGCAGCTGGTTTGTCATCACACTGGAGAGCCCAGCTCTTCTGCCCTCCACCTTCCCTGTTTATAACGTGGTGAGCTGGTGTTGGTGTGATCAGACCACACCTTGGCTGGGCCTGAACAACACTGTGATGTGTATAGATCTCTCTCCTCTGTGTGCATCTTGTAGCCTCAGTCATTGTGCTTGCAGCTAAGAATCAAGAAGCACACGTATGCAAGTTAGCAGCCTGAAAAACCCTTTAACGCTCTCATCTGTCTTCTTCCCCTTCTTCAGAGGAGGGAGTTTCTGGGAACTGGTCAAGAAATATCAAACTAAAGGCAACAGGAACTGGTCAAGATGCTTTTGCCACATTGCTGCCACCTGAGCACTTGGTGAAGCCCAGCAGAGGATTGCCTGAGGCAGAGTGATGCCATTGCTGTCCCCTCTGAGCCACAGAGAGCCAGAAGTTACCAGGTGAATGGCATAGCTGTTGAACTGACATGCACAAGACAGACCATCAGAGTTGCATCTTGGTTTTCCCCTCCTCTTTCAGCAGGGAGGAGGTGCCAGAGGACCACAGACTCTCTGGGTCTTTTTAAGTTCGACAGAACAAGTTTATGGTAGAAAACCAATCATTGGTACTGGACATTCGAGTTCTTGGGCGGTGTTTAGGACCAGGCACGAAGTCCATCCAGAGTAGGTACATTCCCAGTGGAGGATTTCTCCTTCCCTGACTGTGCTAGGTCACCTTTACCCTGAGACCAGGGTTGGTCTCACAGCATTATGTACCAGTTGCATCCCTTCTGTGCTCAAACAGGGCTTTTCCTTCCATTGCCTTTCACTCAGTCACAACTATATCAAAACTAGTGCTGAATTAGGATGAAATTTGTCCCATTCACTCTAAAAAAATGGTGTAGCATGTTATGGTGAGTAGAGTAGGTAAGCAGGAGTAGATCTACTGGCTGTCCAAGAGTGCTTGTGCCTCTTGGGAAGGTTCACTTCAAAGCGCTGATCCTGGGAATGGAGCGTATGACACTTTTTGGTTTTCTTTAAACTTTCCCAGTGGCCTAAATTGTTCCATTGTGGCAAGACTAGAAATAACCTCTTGAAGTGTCTTTGTTTCTGCACATTTTTTTTAAAAAAAAAGAAAAATCAATTTTTCTCAGGGGTGACTGAGTGGGCTGAGGCGAAGGGGGCCTGGTTGGCTGCGGGGTGGGGGCCAGAGCAGCCGGGCCGTGGGCTCCTCCCCGGAGGTTTTGTACAGTTTGTCACATGTCAGTGCCCTTTGCTACTGTTTCTCTTTGTTTATTAAATGTGTTTGAATAACAGTTGAGATGCTGTGATTTTTTTTTTTCTTTCAGTAAAGATTCTGCAATGGGTTTGAAAAGTCTGAAGGCCGGTCTGCGGCCTCCTGCTCTCACTGCACTACCTCACATACTGCAATATGGGGGAAGAAATGTGGAAATTGGGTACCTGCTTCTGGGTACCTTCCAATTCATTTTTAACAATGGTTTGCCAAAAGGACAATCTAGTGAGATTTTGGAGTCCTCCTAGGCTACTTTCAGAGACAAAGGCACAAGTGAAGCTTGTTTCTGATCTGCTATACAAAAGAATGGAGACTTCCACATTTACCTTAATCACTTCCACTGACAGCCACAAGCAAGTAGAACGTCAATAAAACCATTAAATGTGAATAGCTGAGAAAGGAAGAGGATTTTTTTTCTTGTCAGCTTTCATTTGCTAAATCCCTCCTTGACTCTGGACCACTACCTAGGCAGGAGGTGAATGGCACTACAAAAACATCCAAGGAACTTACTACCTGCCTGTGGCAGGATTTGGTGCCTTCTACTGCCAGAGGCAACCTGGGAAAATAAATTCTCCAGGTGGCTTTGCCAGGTGCTTGGGAGGAAGATGAGTAATAAAAAAAATCAGAGATTTTCTGACAGCCACAGAGTAAGCAGTGCCTGCATCCAAGCTATAGCAGAAGGACTTTAAAACCCCTTTATCAGCCTTTTCTTCATTGGAAAAGGCATAAAAGGGACAATTCCATAGCCTCCTGTGTAAAGAGAGGCTCGGGCTCCCCCTTAGCCCCTGCACTGTGTCCAGGGCCCACCTGGCTCCCTGGGGCTGGTGCTCGCCTCCCCTCAACACTCCCATTAGTCACCCCAGCATTGCCCCTGCCAGTTTGGCCAGGAACATAATTAATAATCGTTTTGTCTGGCCTGCCTGCTAATGTCTGTGGACAAAGAGGAAACCATAACTGACATCAAAGATAGGAAAGGGGTTTAGCAGCGTGAGGCACCTCTCAGCATCCGACTGCTTGGCCTGGGGCTCCGGCAAAAAGCAGTGGAAGCTGTGGCTGCATTTCCCCTCTCCACACACATGTGGGAGGGTGAAACCCAGCGGTGCAGAGGTCCTGCCACAGCCACACGTGCATCTTGCACAACACCTCCGTCCCCTCTTCTGCTCTGCCTCAGGCTCTCCCATAAAAACGAAGGTCAGTTCGTCACTGATCCACCCACTCTTTGGCACAAAGTAATCAACCCAGATCTCTCTGCAGATAGGAAACATGCAGATATTTTCCACCCAACTTACAAACTTGTTTGGGAAACAAGGACCTTAACTGTGTCCTTCCACCTAGATCTGCTTTTGAGCCAGTTACTGAAGGTTTAACCCAACCTTCTTATAGGCAGAGAGCCCCCACGTACCCTCTTGCTTCCAGGGCTGGAGAAACACTTTGGTTTCTCCAAACCACAGTGAAGGAGCTGCAGTGCCCTAGTGATTGCCTTCAGACTGTGGTGTAACATGAGCAAAGGCTCATCTAAAAGCTATTTGACCTTCTGGCAATATCTCCTATTAGCAACCTACCCCTAGGGGTTCCCCAGACCTCAGCAGATGGGAGTCTGATACAAGCCCATCATCAGTCTGAAGTGCAAGGAATCCTCAAGTTTCATGTGCCTCAAACAGACCCTCAGTGAGATGAGAGCTCTGCTGGTCTCTGTGTCACCAAGAAAATCCTTGAGCTCAGGGCAGTCTGGGCAGCAGGTCCATCAGCACAGGGAGGAAAACATGCACCAGCGATGTTGATGAATTCAAATGACAGTGGCTGAAAATGAGGAAAACCATTTGGGCAACCAAGCAAGGAGACAGGCCTTTAACCTGGACACTGAGTTCAACATGTCTCAGAAAAGCAGGCAGATTTAGGCACTAAAGGGCTAGGAAACCCCTAACAAATGCTCACCCTCATCCCAGTGTTCCAGTGGGTTTTCATCTAAAATTTGAATGCAGAGAAACATGTAAAAAGTAAGAAGGTGATGATCATATTTGCCAAACCAAAGGGGGTTTACCCACAAAACAAAGGCTCAAGGCCACGCTTTGCTGTTGCCACACACAACCCTTAAGGCACACAGTGATCTGCACTTCCCAGGGGGATGAAGAGCTCCCACCTTTCCTTTTCCAGAAATCACAAAGCTGAACATCCTGATCCCTCTGGATGTGGGTGGGAAGAGCCTAAGTGTGGGCAGTAAGTTCCTGGATTGCCTTTCCTACCCTGTTGTGACTTCTAGGCATCACCCACACCTTCCTTGGAGAAACTGTCCTTGGACAGGAGATCTGAGCAATGCCTGGCTGGGATGGCAGAGCATCTGATGGGAGCTAAACAGCCAAAGCTGGCAAGCTGGAGCCCCAAAACCTGCTGGCTTGCTAAAAACCACTCTCCACATGTTCTGGCTGCTTCAACCCCCCACAACCTCCTCCACCTGGTCCCTGGATCCAGCAGCTCAGGCACAAGGAAACACTTCTCTTGATCCTTCTCCTACTAAGCCCTTATTCCTTATTAATAAAAGCCAACAAAATGACAATTAAGGGCGTGTTAGAGGGAACCACCTCCAGCCACTGTTCAGGGCCCCCAGTGTCAATCCATGGAAGAGATGGGATGCAGCAGAGTGGGACTCTAACAGCCCACTGCCCCTTCCCTCTGCCACATCCTCATCTACTGCAGTTTTCCTGCAGTTAATGACAAGGTAACTCCATTCCTTCAGAAGCCCCACTTTCCAGGGATCACACCACCCCCCTCACCTTCACAAATGAGGGAAATTACCAGGGGAAAAAAGCACCAGCAGCTTCCAGACATCCTCAATATCCTCAGCCAGGTTCCTACCGAGGGCCTCCATCTGTCTGGGTACCCTGTGCCCCCATCAGTCCGTCTCTCTGCCCGCTCCCAGGGCAGAGCAGGTCAACGTGGCAGGCCAGGGTGTCACACCAGGTCAGCCAAAGCCACTTCCAACGTGAGTTTACACAACCACGTCTTCCTCAGACTCGTCTCCAGAGCCATCCCCGTTGCCTCAGGGAACAGTGCCTTTCTTGGCACTGCACCTACTACACAAAGCACAGGCTCTGGGAGAGCCACAACCAGGGACAAGGGGGGATGGTGGCAGTCAGGAGGGCAAGGGCCAGCACACACACAAGCCACCTGCAGCCACCCGCAGCCAGAGATTTGCCACCAGGATAAAAGCGCAGGGACAAGCTGCATCCTGCTGAATTCCTGCAGGGCAATGGGAGCTGTCAGGGCACGCTCTGGTGCCAGCTGCCTCCTCAGCTCCCATTGGCCATCTCCAGGCTAAGCTGTGTTATCCCCAGCGCTGGCTAACGGCTGTTAAACCAAAACCAAAAGGGGGATTTCTCACCTGGTCTTACACCCACGTTATTGGTGACTAGTGAGCACAAAGCAGCCAGGCAGATCCAAAGTCGACCCAGGAAGGCAGAAAGTCACGGTAAGACCAAGCAAAGACTAACCTGGGCAAGGAGTTGGGCTTAAATGCAGCTGGGGATCAAAGGGAGTGGAGGGGGTGTGGGAGGAGGATACAGATGTTGCTGATCAGGCTAATGAAGACAATTAGTGCAGGCAGGACCCTAATGCCTTTTGCAGGGGGAGGATGTGGGAGTGATGCTGTGGGAACTGCTGGGGAAACTTATGATAAACCAGCCCTAGTACAGCCCCCTTTTGTCAGCACTAGCAGAGCTGATCTGACAGGGTTTTGCCAGGGTTGTCCAGACCCTGTCCAGCCTCAGGAATCTGCTCTGAGGGCTCAGTTACTGCTGGATCTTCCTAGGTTTGAGAGGTGGATCAGAGCAAGAGTTTAATTTGTGACTGAACATGGGGCAGGAACAGCTCCTGGCCCCAAAGAGCTCTGCAATCCCACAGCTGAAATGTCACTTAGTTTCTCTTGCCTTGAACAAAAAACAAAACCCCAAACCAAACAACCCCCCCCCCGCCCCCACTTCCTCTGTGAGATTCAATCTGCCAGAGGATTTGTTAATCTGGATCTCTGGAACAAATTCAATTGGTCTTTCTCAAAAGTGATTTGCAAGCTCTGAGGCGTTTGCACTTTGGTTTCCAGGCACAGAGAGGCACAGAACCATCTGGACTGGAAAAGACCTTTGAGATCATCGAGTCCAACCGCTAACCCAGCGCTGCCAAGGCCACCACTAAACCGTGTCCCTAAGACATGATCAGCCCCAAAACTGCTGCTGAGGCTCCTGAGCTCGGGACTGGCTTACTGAGACACAACATGCCGGTAAGGACAGGCAGAGAGCAGGGATTTGCAGCCACCTCCACTGTGCCCCAGGCACAGCCTGTCCCTAGAGGGCTGCAAGCAACTGCTGACAAGTGACATCCGGCAGAGACGAGCCCGTGGTGTTGGGCCAGGCTGCACCACTTGGGCCAACACCTTAATCAGAGCTAAATCTGGATTCTCTGCCGTCTCCTTACTGGGTGACCTTGGAAAAGTCAGCTGGGATATAATGCAAGCTACAGAGGAGAGGATGGCAAAGTAAGCCACGGTCTTGGGATGAAAAGGTACTTAAAAAGTCACTTATAAAGGTATTTACCAAGAGTAGTGCTTGGCTTTCCTACCCCCAACAGACACTGAGTGACCCCAAAAATGAGTTGACCACTCCACTCAGTTTACAGTAAACATCTGCCTTATGTGCATGAGGCTTATTTTATACATCCATAAAACACACATCCAGTGCACACTGGGGCTGAGCTGGGCTGCAGGAGGGTGCAAGGAAACCTGCCTCTCCATTCCCACCCCTGCTCCCAAGCTGCAGGCATGGTCCAGTCCCTGAACACCCCTCTAAGCCCCATTGCTGGGGGCAGCCACACTCCAGAATTCCCTGCTGGCCCCTGTGGCTGGGTCTCCCTCCTGAGTGGCTGCAGGAGAGAAGTGGGCTGCTCATCTGCCTACAGAGGTGCCCACCAGCTGCAAGCTCTTACTGAAGACAATATATAATTATCACCATTTATGGTGATAATAATAATAGCATAATACATTTGCTAAATATATTTTATATATATATAGATACATATAAAACCTTTTCCTTTGAGGTGAGCTACATAAGTGCTCCAGCCCCTTGTGCCTCTTGGCCTGGCCTTGCAGGGAGAAGCCAGTAGCCCTCATCCCAGCAGTTGCTTGTCCCCCTTTGCAACTGAGGGGAACTGAGGCACAGAAGAAGCAGGGAGAGTCACTGTGTGAGTGCTCCTGGTCTGCTGCCACAAACAACAGCTACTAGGGCTGTTCCAGAGGGGGAAATCCAAGAATGCTGGTATCTCGGGGGTCACTGGAGGAAGAGTATATAACGTTCAGATGTGAACAAGAGAGGGTTAGCTCGTCAGGGCAGACAGTGACCAGAAAGATTGAAACAGGCAGTGTGCTTCCCGTGTCCCATCCAGCACACTCTGTGTCCCCAGGTGTTGCACGGGCTGGGAGAGCAAAGTACGTTTGCACCAGTTCACCTGCTTCCAACAAAAGCCCAGTGTTCGCAGCAGGCGCCCAGGTGTGGCTATTGCTGTGAACTCCAGTCCTATTCCCAACACCAGTAGCGTGAGATGGTCACGTGCGTGTGAAAATCTGCCCGTGTTTCGCAGGTGTCCCTGGTCTGTCACGTTTGCTGCTCGGCACCAGGAGAAGGTTGTCTGAGAGCATCAAGCCTGCAGGAGCAGCAGAACACACACCTACCCCTCCACATTGACACTGTCCATCCTCTCTGGTTGCCCTGGAAGGGTTAATCCAAGAGTTTGCTGCAGTTACTCGGTGTGGCACAGCCGGCTAAGCCAGCGCTGGAACAAACTTGTTCCTTTACCTTTGTGCAGGCAGAAGGCAGCGAGGAGGTCCTGTGGCACTTGGCAGCACAACTCCAGGGTCCTTGCAGCAACTGTGCAGGTCAGGCTGCCCAGGGGAAAAGGTGTCCTGCAGCCAGAAGGTGGACGAAAGCCATGGGGTCTGCAGCCCCACTGGAGAGTCCTCCCCAGTGAACAGGCGCCCGGGGAGATGTGAGGGGAGCCAGGAATCTGCTGGACAAACTCAAGAGTTGGACAGGGCAGCTGGGAACAGAGAGGAGCTGTGCTTCTGCCCCTTTTTGCAGGTTTGCTGTTGCCGGGGAGAGGTTTTAGGCTGTCATCCAGCTAATTCACACCAGAGAGACAAGCACTTGAATTAGTTGCATTATCTGCGCCCAGCTAAAGTGGACAAAGGATTAAAGTGTGCTGAGCACCACCACCGTGATTTGCATCTCAGAGCCCCTTCCCACGGGCCCCCTCGGCTCCCAGCCTTTTTTTTTTTTTTTTTCCCCTCGTTTCTGGCTGTGAGCCAGCCGGCATAAGAGCCCTGTTTACAGAAATGATGCCTAGGTTAATATTGCAAAAGACTTCATCAAAGCTTTTAGTCGCTGCTGAAGCAGAAGTGTCTGACCGTGGGCCATGAGCTGACCGGGGATGAGCCGCAGCCACGCGGCGCTGCCCTTCGTTTGACCAACTCTGGTCCCAGCCTGAGGTATGAAACTAACTTTCTGCCACCATGGCATATCTGAAATAATGAGCAAAATCAAACTACTATTCATCCTTAAAGCTGCACACAAAACCTAAATGTAGCTGTTGTTTTAGGGAAAAAACACAATTTGAGTGCTAAATAAATATATTGCGCTGTGCAGCGAACTTATGGGCACCTTTTCTGAGCTCTTCCAGCTGCCAGAGATTATTATTTTGTGCATGTTTATTCATGTGGAGAGGATGGGGAATGCTATTGCTATATGTTTTGTGCTGCCAGGCTCAGAGAAATCAAAACTGGGATCTCTCAGAAGAAGTTCTAGACCTAAGCAGAGGTAAAGCAAAAGCCTATCTCCCATCACTGGATGCTAATTAGTTAATGGCTTCAAAATGTTTTTGCAGCACTAGCAGTTTGTAAGTAGGTAAAGTTTTCCTGAAAGGTTCACACTGACCTCTGCTGTGACACGCAACCTTTATGTGTTTCTATTTTTCTTGGCATTTGCAGTTTCCTCCTCTTCTCAGCGTGGGGACTGAGTGACCTTAGCAATTTCCAGCAAGGGGACTCCGTATGATGAAAGCAGGTGAAAGGGAAAATAAGGGCGGAACTAGGTAAAGCCAGTTCATAGCTCAGAGGAGGTGTGGTCCTGTCCTCTACCTGGCTGTGGTCACAGTCTTGAGAAATATAAAAGGAGAAGGCAGCTGCTTCTTAAGCAATCTGGTGCCAGGATCCTGTGGCGAGAAGGAAGGGAGGTGCTGGAAGAAATGCAGAGCCAGAAGTCTAGAGTGTCAGCTGGAAAAGGTGTGGGACACACCAGTGCTCTGAGCCTCAGGAACACCATCAGTTCTTCCCTGAAGGCCCATCTGCTGGGCTGAGGGTTGCATGGTTGCTGCACTCCCTTCCCAAGCAGGCTGGCTCAGAGGAGAAGGGAGCTGTCATGTTCCGAGGAGGAGCAGCAGGACGTGGCGCTGCCAAACCCCAGGACCAGGGATGGGCATGGATGGTCCTGCTGGCCGCAGTGGTGCTGCAGGCGCTGACACTGGGCTTCCCCTGCTGCATTGGGGTCTTCTTCACGGACCTCCAGCACGAGTTCCACGCCAGCAACAGCGAGACGTCGTGGTTCCCGTCCATCATGGTGGCCGTGCTGCACGGAGGGGGTGAGTAACGCGGGGAACGGCCTCCTCCTCCTCCTCTTGCCCTTGTGCTGCTGGTGGGGGGATGTAACAAGGACACTTCTAGCATTTCGTTAGGTGGGCAGCAGAAGGGACTGGGAGGTTGAGCAGATTGACTGATCGGCAGCGCACAGCATCTCCCAGCTGCTTGGATCCCACAGTCCAAAGCTAAGTGCCCACAGATACCCTTCTGTCACTCTCACAGTCAACCAAGACCCTTTGTCAAAGAAAATTAATCTCCCTTTCTCAAGCCCAGCTTTTCCAGATCAGCAACAACAGAAAGTTGTTTCCCACAGCAGCTCCTTGAATATGCTGGCATGTAGTGCTGGAGCTTGGGTGCTTTCTTGGTTCATCCTCTGTCCACGAGAGCACAACTCCTTCCAAGTGCCACATGACAACTGTGTTCTTCAGGGCTGGAGAGAAGCCAAAAGCCAAGCTCCTCCAAGCTGCCAGCTGAGGCAGAGGCTTAAAAGCAGCTCCTTGGGCGGTGGCAGGGAGCTCACACCCACGCAGGGTGGACGAGAGCAGGGCAGGATCGGTGCAGAATGTGGGTCAGGTGGCACCCGGTGGGTGGAGGAGGGTTGTGCTACGTGGACTGTGGAGGGAATCACTGTTTTTTTCCCCCTCCACAAAGAAAATGTGGGAGCAGCACAGAACAGCGGTCCCCGATTGCACACACAGGTGGGGGGATCCTCTTCTACTTCTGCACAGAGGAGAAAAACAAATCCCCAGCTGCTCGAGGGCTTCCCAAGGCGTGGTCCTTGTTTTGATGGCCCCTCCATGTGCAACTCCTGTGCTCACTGGATAAACAGATGACCCAAACCCCATGAGGCAAAAGAAGCGAAGTACCCAGTGTTGCCCGCGTATCCAAGTTGCTCCTTGAGTTCATACCTGCTCCCTTCCCGTGTTGGTGAAAGTTGATGCTACATTATATATAAAAACAAAACAAATCAAAAAAAACAGGACCCAGGGTCACGCTGATGTGAAGGCTGTGGCAGGTTCAGTCTCTCCTGGGCAGGACTTGGCTGAGAGCCACCTGGCATGGAATTGAGAGTTTGCACCTTAGCAGGAACAATTGGGTCCAGAATATCAAGGTGCAGATGGAAAGAGACTGCAGGGGAAGCAAGAAGGGTAAAAATCATCACTGCAAGTCAGCAGAAATAGAGCAGTGTCCTTGGGGTTTCAAATTCCAAAGCTTGTGGGCATTCCCTGTGCTGCCTTCCATCTCCTGTGGTCCTGCTGTGGTTAGTGGGAAGGATCCAATTGAGACCTGCTGGCTCCTTTCCTCTAGGAAAGGGTCTCAGAAGCAACTTGGTCCCAACATATCCAGGAGGGACAACTCTGGCAGTATCCACAAGAAAGTATCAATTATCCAATCGTCTTTAATGAAGTAATTGTCGTGTAGGAAGCTGGAACCGCAATAAAAACTGATATAAATACAGACAATAAATTGATCCGAAAGTTATACATTACATAAGGAAAGAATAGCCTCATGTTAATGATATTCACAACAGGTTTTGTCAGGGCACAGCCAGAGGGTTGTACTTTCCTTGCCAGTTATGTCTCCTCTTGCAGGCTGTTACAGCACAGGGGTGCCTGTTCTTGTTCCCCAGTAGCACAAGGCAGGAGTAACATGACCATAAACCAGGAAGGAAAAAAAACCCATAATAAACAGATCAAAGCCCCCCTCTCAGGCCAAGCATGTATGGCTTTTGCTTTGCAGTGGGCCAGGCTCCGTTTGATTCAGGTTCTCTGGTTACAGGCATCATCTCAGCACTTAAACCTTTCCCAAAATTGCACCCTGCTGTCACCCGTGTCTCTTAGAGGAGCTTCTCTCTTTTCTCTGCCTTTATTTTTTTTTTAATTCAGAAGAATCAAAGGGGAAAAAATAATATTTGCTGCAAAAATTGGTAAAGAGGGAGAGAAATGGCCTGAGCAGCCTGTTCTCGGGGCGGTCAGTGAGGGGAGTAGGTTCCATGCAGGAGAGCTGGCTGCAGCTCCACAGAGCCATGGAAGGAAACAGGGAAGGGCACAGCACAAATAACAGCTCATACAACAGCCAAACATATCTCATTACCTGTGCTACGTTCCTAGGTAAAAGCCATTAACGATTATTTTGCTATAAAATCATTCGAGAGACCTCAGAATCCTACATCTGCCTCCAAAGGGGGATTTCAGGCCCTTACAGGTTCCTGCTCCTGGATATTCGTGCACACGGAAGTTTCTGGACTCACTCATACAAATGCAGCACTTTTGTTGATATTATTTTCGCAAAGGAAAGCACAAAAGCCCCAGGCAAGTGAGAAATAACATTTGAAACACAGACAGCAAGTTACCAGGAACGAATAATGAAAAACCCCTATGGTTTTTACAGCCAATCTCATTATTTTGGAGTGTTTAATTTATGCCTTCTGGCTACTTGGGTCGGTTAAACAGCAGTACCATCCCTAATGTCTTCAGCAGGAGGAAAAATAATCCAGTCACGTTTGCAGGACACTTTTTCAAAGTCCAGTGAAGTCTGAGGTGAAAATCTCCCAAGCAGATCAAAATACAGACAGCTGCACTCCTAATTTTAATAACGTTCCACTGTTCACTTGGCTGTATGGATTTTATTTCAAACCAGACATCAATTTAGGTCACAAATATGCCACAGGTTATTTTCTCTGCACTGACTGACTCCTAATTCTGCAGCTTACTGTCGTTTTGCATTTGGTTATATAACCTTAAGTGTTCTGAATGGGAGGGGAAAAAAAAAATCAGTAAAGCCTGGAAAATCTTGAGGATCCTCAAAGGAACAGAAAACTGAACTCTACCTTCAAATCCTCTTCTGCCAGAGCATGCAGAGAAAAGCACATGATTCCCATGGATAGTCTGCAGGTCTGAACTCATCCTTCCCTACCCCAAAATGAAGGCTGCTTAATTTCATTAACAAACCAGTTATTTACCACAATCTCACGGAAGTCAGCACAAGTCCATTTCCAAGGGTTTTAATGAAAATCCATCACATCCTACTTGATGGCCAAAATCCCAGCAGATCTCAGGAGCCTTTCCCTCAGCTAGCAAGTTGACCAAGCACTTGGGAGGATCAGGGAGTGTATTTTCTCTTCCTGGCTCCCCCAACTACATAAAGCTGCTGGGACAACCCTCAGGGCCTCTAGGTTAAATCATTTGACAGTTGCAGCAATCCAGCAGGTACCAAGTATTTTCTTCCTCCCTAACAGCTTCCATTTTTTTCTTCCCTGCTTCCAGGGCCCCTCTGCAGCATCCTGGTGAAGCGGTTTGGCTGCAGGTTTGCAGTGATGCTGGGGGGGCTGCTCAGCGGGCTGGGAATGGTGTCCAGCTCCTTCTGCAAGTCCATCAGCCAGCTCTACCTCACAGCTGGGCTCATCACCGGTACGTGCCAGAGAGCAGCAGGAAAACCCAGCTGCGTGCGTGATGGGGAGAAGGGGAATGGGGAGGCTCCTGACTAAGTGCTCACGTTTTTCCATTCATCTGGGAAAAAGGAGAACGCAACACCCCTCAGCACAGCTGGAATCCTACAGCCACTAGACTTGGCCTTCACACCCCTTTAATGCACTCACCCAAGCTCACTGTGAAATGCTGCTCTCTGGAAAAAGCTACAGGTCTCCAGAGGGCAAAATGGAGAGCAAAGATGTCTGTTCCTTTTAGAAGCTTCTTGGCCTTTTGTCTTTCAATAAAGCGGGATTTTTTTTTGTTGTTTTTGGTTTGGGGTTTTTTTCAATCTTGGAAGATAATGTGTTGGGATAATGTCCTTCCCAGTTTCCCTGGGTTTATATTTCACCACTCCCAATCTGGGGAAATGTGGAGACAACTTTGTCTAACAAAAGACCGTGTTGGTTTTGAACAGAAGTAACAGATGGGAACTTTTCCTTTCCAAATATTTCTCCTGTCTGACTGACATTCAACTCTTGGTTTTTAATAACACCGAGAGATTAATTCCTTGCTTTGGGATGAATCCTGGTGGATCTTGCAAGCTAAGCTGTGGCCACTGCACAGAGAGAAAAACAAGCAACTCCCTGAACTGTGATGAAAGTGTCAGGAAAGCAGCGCTGCTTGCTGCATGTGGTACAAAACCCAAGTTTTTAATTAACAACTCCATAACAACTTTAGGAATGGCAACATGCCCCAGAAAAATGTCAGTTAGGTCAGTATATTTACTGTACCCAAGTAGTTTACAATTTTACTACACAAGTAGTTTAATTTACACTCAACATCATTCTCGATTCCTGGTGTGAGTATTAATGAACCCCTGGGGGCTGTGCAGCCTGGCAGGTGGGGAAATGCTTCAGTGGCAGATGAAATCACCTGTGGGTTCACCCTGAATTTGGGCTGTTTTCACCCTTTAAGACAACACAGAGGGATAACATGTGGTCATTTACCCTTTTATTCTCACCTTTAGGTCTGGGATCGTGTTTCAGCTTCCAGGCAGGGGTGACTGTGCTGGGCTACTACTTTGTGCGGTGGCGAACGCTGGCCAACGCCGTGGCCTCCACCGGCGTCTCCCTCGGCTTCACTCTGTGGCCGCTGCTGTCTCAGTACCTGCTGGATGAGATGGGCTGGAGAAACACCTTCCTCATCTTTGGAGGAATACTCCTGAACTGCTGTGTTTGTGGAGCCATCATGAGACCCATTGGGTCACTTCCACAGCCGCCCAAGCCTGGAGAGGAGCCAGGCAGCAGAGCAGAGGAGGCACAGCTGTCCAACGGACTGCCTCCTCCCCACCCCGCACTCCAGCAGCACGCCAGAAGGACAACATGCTTCCAGGTGCTGCAGAAGTACCTGGCTTTTGACATCTTCTGCCAGAACAAAGGTTACCAGATTTACACTATTGGAGTGACCTGGATGATGATGGGGTTTGCACTGCCCCACGTCTACCTTGTGCCTTACGCCATCCACAACAGGGTGGAGGAGCGCAGGGCAGCTCTTCTTATCTCTGTCATCGGGTTCATCAACATCTTCATCCGCCCTCTCACAGGGCTGCTCTCAGGACACAGGGTCTTCACAGGGAGGCGCATCTACCTGTTCAGCCTGGCCGTGCTCCTCTGCGGGCTGAGCAACTTCATCTGCGTCATCTCAGCCGAGTTCAGAGTCCTCATCCTCTACTGTGTCATCCTCAGCATCGCCATGAGCGGGGTCGGGGCGCTCACCTTCCAGGTGCTGATGGATGTGGTGGAGATGGACAGGTTCTCCAGTGCTCTAGGGCTCTTCACCATCCTGGAGAGCATCACTCTCCTCATCGGGCCCCCGCTCACAGGTGAGAGAAGATTTGAAAGGAAAAAGCTGGGGGAAAAAAAAGGTGGTTTAGGAACTGGTGACAAGTGTTTGGGAGCTTAAAAAAGGGGAATAAGGGAGTTTCCAAACCTCTGCAGGCAGGTGAGTTGTGTAAAAGGAGCAACATAAAAAGGAGGGTCGGAAAGGAACGATCAGCCCCTTCTGTCAGCTGAAGGAGGGTCATTTCTGCAGCTGCATTGACAGCAGGTAGTGAAAAAACTACTCGCTTGGTAAGCTATTTGACAGGTATGGGAGCAATGAGAGCTTTTTTCCACTGAGTGGCAAGAAGCAGAGAGGAATTACTGTGGTAGGATCTTGGTGTCTGTGGACTGTTTCACTGCTTTGTCAGTTTGCATTGTTTTATCCACAAAGTCTCAGGGCACTGTGAACATGCCACTAAACAAATTAACTGTGATCAGAATTATTACCACTCCTACATTATTCAAAAGCCTCACAGTAAAAGCTTCTGTTCACCCTTCTTTCCAAGTTCTGGAGCATATTAGTTTTTCTCCGGAGACAAGAAAGGAGCTAGTTATGACCCTCAATCCAATAAATTATTCACAGTTCACTACAAATGCCACTAAGTGACCTGTCCAAGATGCACCTGCTCCTGCAGTACAGCAGCAAATTCAAAAGACTAACAAACAAATGTCAACCTGGGCATGAATCCTCAGTTCAGGCTTCAGTTCTCCTCTCTAAGCGATGAACTGTGGATATTCAGCAGGAAAACACTGTCTGGTCCAATAACGTGATGGTGACATGCACCATATTTCATGGCATGACCCCTGGTGTCATAGTCACTTTTCTCAAAGAGCGAAGAAGGTCCTCTCTTGGACATCTCTGATGGAAGAGGCAGATGGGCAAAACACAGCACAGTAAAAGCAGCACCATTTCTGTTTGAAATCCTAAAATCTGCTACAGAAAAGTGCACTATGAAAAGAAACATCACCAGTCTTTACTGAAAAATACAGGCAATTAAAACATTATTCCTTCATATATATTTTTATATATATATTTTTTGACATGAGTATCGCCTTTCACCTCTAACATTTGTGTTAAATTACTCATTTGATATATCAGACTTCTAAATGGTTTATATTTAGGTTTACATTGAGGTTGCTTAATGCAAGTCATAATCTTGCTGTGCTGTGAATTTTCTTCTCCCTCATTACACAGTATTAGGGACAATTGTTCAGTTTAGAGACCCTAATATGTAAATTTTTTGAGGCATTTCTGTTCTGTTTTCTGATCTAGGATGTAACAGGGTGATTAATTCCAAAATCCAGTGAGTGGCAGTGGCACGGGGTTCTCTGCTGGGTAAACTAAATGAATCAGCAGGTTGGGAGAAAATGACAATTTCCTTTCTTTTCTGATTTCTGTGTATATTAAGAAATACTTTCAACAGAAGCAGAAACATCACCTGAATGGTGACTACAAAAAAAACCCCACACCAACCAACCCCTAGAATTTAGAGAAGAGAACTTAACCCATCAGAGAATGCTTACCTTTTGTATATGGCAATTTACAGAATTATTCAGGTTTAAAATTCATGTAAATTTATGCCTTTGGTGTGCATCTTCTCTTTGGCTTCTGTTTCAGGTCTCCTGGTAGACATAACCAGTGATTTCCGCTACGTCTTCTACACCTCCAGCTTCTTCCTGATATCTGCTGCCTTATTTATGGGGCTCAGCTTCTGTGCTCTGGAAAAGAAAAACAAACTGAGAGAGGCTTCCAAAGTACCTTTGAGTAATCCCTCCAGATATCCACACAGCGAAACACCAAGGGATCCACAGGCTGAAAGTCAAGCCCCTCCAGCAGTCGTGTACATCACGAGCATATGAAAATAAAGAAAAGAAGGGAAGAAAAGAGCAGCACAACGATGTGGTCTGGACAAAGCTACCCATGGCCCGGCACTGATGTCAGAGGAGAAAAAAAACATGTCTGCTTTCCACAACTGTCACCTTCCTTCTGCACTTCTACTCCCAGGGGCCATGTCAGGCTCCAAGAGAAGGATCCAGACCACCAGATGAGCCCGGAACCCAGCACCAGCCAAGGAGATGAAGGACAGAGAGATCTGTGCTCTCCTAAAGCAAACCATGGGGCAACAGCCACGGAAGGAGACAAAAAGCTGTGTCAGCTCAACTGGGTTAAGTCACTGCCTTTAAGGAATCATTGGAATTTCACATGCACATTTCAGTTGGAATTGCTGGACGACAAGGATTAATGGCTATGCATAAGAGTAGTTCTTTGACTTGTAATTTTGGTGCACAGGTGTCCTGGTTGCTTCCCATACTGCAGGTGGCAAGACAAACACTTTCTACAGGAAGAGTGCAATTATTTACCACGTCTCTAAATATTATCTGAAAGCAGCTGCATGGGTTGCAGAACTCAGACAAGTCTCTAGTAAGATCAATTATTTTCTCCTCCAAGGTAAATACATGAGTTCTTCATGCCAAGGGCAGTTTCAAAGCCTGAAAGGTTCAACTCTAGAGCATCAAAAAGAAAAAAAAAAAAAAAACACCAAAACTTGGAGTGCTTGCATTGTATAACTAGTGATATCTCAAGTGCTGCTTGATATATCATAAAAGAGGATTCATGGCTTGTGTAAACACACTTCAGCATTACCTGGAACCCATCTGGGGGGGAGAGCAAAGGTGTTACCATACCTAAGAATAAGTGTATGCCGTCTTTCATAGGGCCAAATTCAAAGCAAGTATGGAAATTAATTCAGCTCTCTAGCCTTAGATTTTCAGACTTAATTGCACCAGCATGCTCATTATAGAGAACTCTGTACAAGCATAACTTATATTTCTTTAAGCACAAGCAAATCTTTCAAAGAAAGTTTGTGGGAAGGTATAACGAGGAAAGCCAGCGTTGCTGACTTTCCTTTCCTTACAGCCTTGACTGCAAGTGGCTTTTCCTGCTCCATTCCTAGGAGTTAGGCTTCCCACTGCTCCGATGGTGGCTACATCAGCCTCAGCATCAGCTTGAGGTGCAAGTTGTTCATATTCCGTATAACTCTTGATCCAGCAGAAGCGGGTAAGAGCTCACAAACCACGGCGGGTGAAAATTACTCAACACATTAGAACCACCAGAAAGATGGAAGCATAAAATGGGAGTGAAATGGAAGAAGGAACAGCTTTCAACTGAACCACAGTGCTTACCTTGAGACCGGTTATAGCAAACTCAACTGCAGTGCCTATCTAAGAACTGCCATATCAAATTCCTAATGACAAACCCACAGTTTTCGTTACAGCTCCCCAGACAAAACAAGCCAACCAACCAAAAATCTGAACAAAACCACTGGAAAACTGACTCCAAGATCTTCAGAGACTACAATGACTTCACAGCTGGCCTTGCACAGAGGAGGTATCAGCCCTTCAGAAGGATTCCTGCTTTCACAGCTCAGTGTCCTTGCCGTAGGATTACGGAACCAGTAGACTTTGCATTTCCTGATCAAGCCTATACTTAAATAAGATGATTAGCGGGAGATATACATATCTAATCTCTCATCAAGTCTACTTATTAACTTATGTAATGCTTACATGGTCCATAACTACGAAGTAAACAGAGACTGGTGCTTCTCAACTTGCCAAAACAGACTGTTATACATTCCTAAGAAAATGATGGGGCTTTCTCCCTCCCAAAAAGCAACGACGAAGGATCAAGTCTCAAATCTCTTCTAGCTATTGCAAATAAACAGCTAAGCAGCTGAACAGATTGACATCTTTTCTGTGTGTAATTCTTACATTTTAAATTCTCTTCACCTTTCTACATTCCATTTCTGTTTTCTTACAGAAATATGGGGTTATATTGTTCCAAATCCTCCCACCACCACGAATGTCCTGTGCAAAATAGGTAAGATATGGTGAAAGCTACAACCCATCAAAATTTATCACGGGAAAACAAAGGTTAGTTAAAAGAGCAAGGGAATGCAGCTCCTGCCTGGAGCCAACTGCTCTACCTGCAACTTTTTATCCCTGGCTGGCTCACGAAAAAGGACATGTACAGTCTGTGCTTCCTTGGAAGGGAGAGCAAAATAACAGGTACTCCCCAACTGAAGCTGATACAGAGATCAGCTCCTCCTACCCCACACCAAAGAAAACGGGTTTGACTCTTTCTTAGCTCTGCACAGAAATGCAAGGGTGGAAAAGTCAGGAGAGTGCTTGCTAGAACTGCTTTTTGATACTCCCAGACTCATCACTGGGGTCACTGGGACTTATTTGCAGAGGAAGAGAGACATTTCTGGTAAGAAGAGCAATGAATTCATAAATCCACCATTTTAATATTTATCAACTTGACTTTCTAACAGCGTTACAGAACTTAAGCTGCCTGAAAACAGGGTTGTCTCTCCTGATTACTTTCCACAGGCCCTTTAGAAGTAATCCACAACCCACAGGTTGGAACCAAATCCTGCACAGAGAAGAGGTTAACCTTTTAGGCTGTGTTTCCACAGGTGAATTAAGAAGTCTGAGCTGCCACAGCAGAGAAAACAAAATTTCAGGAAGCTCCTTTTCTCACTGAAAGGAAACATGCACCAGGAAGTTCACACTGAAATATTGCAAGATGGCAATCCTTAAAAGCCTTAGACACTCTGTCAATGTAATAAGTGGGAAATATTAATATTTGCATTTAATGTGGATACTATTTATTAATATTTAATATCAATAAATCCCAAATAATAGTCACCATAAACTTATACACTTTAAAAAGCCTCAGAAGTGCAGAATCACTTGATTTAAGATCTTGGCTTGCTGTTTGCAGACCTGGCTCATAGCTGTAAGAAAAGAAAAACTAACAGAAATGAAAATTCCCTGAAATCTGGCTTTGGTGTGCTATGTACCCAGGCTATACCAGATCACACTGTGCAAACTACTGCAGCAAACAGCAAGTGCTTGGAGCGTTCAGACCATTAAATTATACAGCTAATATTGGGTGAGTAAATGCAGTACTTACAAAGAGAAGTAATAGCATTTTTCCTCTTTAAACACAGTTACCCCCCTAACCCTCCCTTATTAGTCGATCCCAGTATTGCTCTGTTTGTATTGACTGGCTCCCCTGTGTTTGCTTTCCCACATTACTCATTCACTCTCTACTTAATGACAGATGTGGCTTTAAAGTATGTCAACACTTACCACTTACAAAGGCACACATTAAAAGAGATTTGTTACTACAGTAGCAAAACATTCTAATATAGACATAGTCCGTAGCACCTTTGCTGATAATTTTCATATACATATTCAAATGTATATATACAAATACATATATATACAAATACATATATACACATATATATATGCACACACACATATAAATAGATACTGATTTCAGTTGATAGTTATGCTAAGAGCTGACTGAAGTTGTTAGCACAGGCCTGGCTTAAACTTTTGTACCAGGTAGGAATAAATAATTTTTCTTTCACTTTCGCGGTCTTCCCATGCCGTTACCACGGTAAAATATTTAGCATAGCTGCACTCAGTGCAGCTTCTTTGCCCATCCTTCTATTTAATGTGGTCACAGGCAGATATTTTGTGCCCCCAGCTGTGTGGTAGGAGAGGTTTGTGAGCCCAGCACTCTGGTGCCAGGCATTTGGTGGATCGGTCCACGTTCAGTTTGCTGCATGTGAAAATCAATTGCACTTGAGATAACAAAAAAAGACAACACGTACTCGCAGCCTGTTTCCTCCTTATCCGCAGAAGAACCTCTGTGCATGTAATTGCTTCAATAAAAGCAATGAAAAAATTTCTGCAAAGTCCAATCCCCCGCCCTCCCCACCCCCAAGTTTATTATGTTTATTAACTCTTACCTTATGTATTTACAGAACATGAATCACACATGAACCCAGTTGCAACACGTAAAACCCCGGCGGTTCCACTGAACTGCGTTAGCTCAGAACCGGGGAATTGCTCTGCTCTGTGCCCATTGTAAACCAGGGTGGAAACAGATGCTGCTGGCTAAATTCACTTCCTGGCTTTGCTTAATTTTTTTTTTTTTCCCCCCCAGGTAATTTATTTCACTGGGCGTGTATTGAGCCCTGGTTTCACCTTTCCCCTCAGTTTCTAATCCTTTTGTCTTTTACAGAACAAAACAAAACAAAAAAATCCATTTTCTTTGTCCTTCTTTAGTCTTCGAGATGCAATACCGTATTTAAACTGTAACGTGCAGCACCACCACAGCTAACTGGAAGGAGGGCAGGAATGGGATTGAGCAGGAAACCATAAACACACGTGAAAACTCTCTGAGTGCTTAATTAGGAAGTGAGGAAGGGTCAGCTCCTTTCCAGAGCAAAGCTTCGCCCTATTACGAAACACAGTCAAACACCACGACACAGGGTCATTCATTTTTATATATTTATGTATACTTATATATTTATATATTATATATACTTTATATGTTATTAGTTTATATCCAGGGGAGAAGGAGCAGGGCCCCCACACCTGAGAGGAGCGGACACGCCCCGCCCGCCCACAAAATGGCGACCGCCCCGCCCCGCCTTGGGGGAGACGCTACAGCGCTGTCACGCCCACAAAATGGCGGCCGCCGGGCCGTCCTGGCCGCTGTTAGGCGGCCGGTGCGTCACCATCCCAGGGGACACCCGGCCCCTGAACTGCCCGTGATCGGTACTGCCCAGGCTTTCAGGGGAACGGGGAGCTCATCGAAGTGTCCCACAGGCGGGCCCGCGATGGAGCTGGGGCGGCTGGAGTACCTGCAGGCGCTCGTCACGGAGTTCCAGGTGACGGACAGCCCAGGTAACAAACACCGCTGCTCGCTCACTCCCCTCAGGTTGAGCTTTTCCTCACACACCTGGCGCTTCTCCCTTGCAGAGGCCAAGGAGCAGGTGCTGGCGAACCTGGCCAACTTCGCCTACGATCCCAAAAACTACGAGTACCTGCGGCAGCTCCAGGTGCTGGATCTGTTCCTGGATATGCTCACCGAGGACAACGAGACCCTCGTGGAGTTTGCCATTGGTAAGGGCTGCCCCGGACACCCTCAGCTGGCACTTGCCTGCCGGGCCAGGGGACACCAGGTCTCACATCTGGTTTGGTGCTTAATCCCCCCCCCTCCCCCCCAAAAAATAGACCAGCAATCAGGCTCCAAAAATAGACGCACGCTGTGCTGATAAAGCCTCATTTAGTGCAGAATGTGTGGAATAGGGAGAAAAGTCAGAGGTACGCATGTTTCCCCCCCGTCCTGATAGAGCTTAGTGAAGACACTTCCTGGAAAGGATTTTGGGTTTTTTTCCCCCAGACTGTAAGTAAGCACTACCTGATTGACTTTTTACTGAAATCTCTCCTATAGAGAAGCAATAATTAATACATAGTTTTTGCCAGGTGTATTGTACAGGTCCAGCATTACCGTTCTGCTATTGACAGCTGGTCTTCCAGAATACTTATTTGACATTTTTAATAAATTCTCTGAGAAACTGCCTTATTGTGATTTTTTTAATGGTCTGAACATAAGCTAAGGGGTCAAATCCTGCGAGAGATTCTATGAGATGATGATAAATATACTTGATTTTTAAGGCTCGTGGCTTCTCAAAGTTTCAAGTTCAAACAGTCTGTGCCTCTTGGCCAACACTGTTATGTCCATTCTCTGGTTTTCTAAAACACGTGCAGTAAAGTGCTGGCTTGTATCCTCAGTTAGGGAAAAGTGATCCTGGAATCTTTCTGTGGAAGCAGTTATGTGCAGCAGTAACAGTGCCCTCTAATGACACACAGGAGGAGGAATGTGCTGGTGGAAAATCTCTGGAAAGCATCGACAAAACACGGCCTAGGGAACCGTTAAGAATTTTCCATCCAAACCTCACAGAAAATCTGGGTACTTATTTCTGTGTTAGACACAGGACGAGCTTGAATTTGAATCTTACTGTGACTTAACTAAGAGCAGGGTGTGGAGAGTTTGCCTTGTCAGACACTTGATTGTGCCGTTTCAGGTGGCCTTTGTAACCTGTGCCTGGATAAAACTAACAAAGAGTACATCCTGGAGGCCAGGGGGGTGGAGCCCATCATCAACTGCCTGTCCAGCCCCAACGAGGAGACCGTGGTGTCGGCTGTCACGACGCTGATGTTCCTCACGACGCCGCAGTCGCGGCACCAGACCACGGCCCTGCCTGTGGTGGAGTGCATGCTCCGCTTCTCCCTCTCGGCCAACAGACGGCTCAGCAACCTGGCAACCCTCTTCCTGGAGGATTACTGCTCCCCTCCGCAGGTGGAGGAGGCCAGGAATCTCAGCAAACACACGGCAGTGGGGATCCCCCTCCCCAAGGACTGAAGCTGTTTGAGAGGGAAACGCGCCCTCTGTTCTCACTTCCTGCTCAGCAGGTCAAGAGCGTGTCAAAAACATTAAAGAGGGAAGCTGGTCCTACCAGCACTGGGGTTTGGTTAACAAAAGATGATGGTGCAGCACTACCATGGCAGCTGGGCCGAGCATGCAGCTAAAACTGCCAGCAGATATTTAAAATAAAGCAGGTCATGGCTGCTGGAGAGCAGTTGGCCAAGTGCAGCCCAGCACCCAGCTTGCACAAATAACCCTTCCCAGCAGTGGGGGGGTTTTCTGCTTGGGTTATTGAGCAGCTTATATCACCTCCAGTTCCTGGCTGATTTTGCTGCAGCTCTCCCCTTCAGTGTCAATGACAACTGACATGGAGTGTCAACTCAAGTGACTTCAAAATGTCACAGAAATTTATTCCTCCTGCAGAGAAAGAAGCTGTTTTCCTGCCCTGGCAGTTCACAATCTTTCTCCATCCCTGTGGAACTTGTTATGCCACCCTCTCATCGTGGCATAGGCACCCAGCTCCTGAGTCACTGCACAGGGCAAGCTGTAACTATCCTTTAAATCAAGAAGCAGAAAGTTGTTTTTCTTTCATTACCACTGGTGAGGACGGTAAAGATTTAAAAAAAAAAAAAAAAAAGGCTCACAGCAGTCTGGCTCATGAGATCTGCTGTCTTGTAAAACCTTCTCTTAATAAAACATTAACTTGAATGCTGTGCAATCAGTTCTGTATGAGCTCATAAATATTTCTCTGCAGCACTTGCAGCCGTTGCCCACTCTTACTCAAGCACATGGGCCAGAAATCGAGGCCAGCTTGGTCTCCTTTCATGATCAGCCAATGAGGCAAGAGAAAACCCAAAAGCCAGGGTGGCTAAATACATAAAATTTAGAAGGTTTGGCTGTTGAGCCCTGTGCCCCCTGACAGACACCCACGCTGTGTCTGCTCAAGTTTCAAGAGCTTTCCTTCTTCCTCTTTTTTCCTCCTCTCCACCCCCAGACAGCACAAACCAAACAGGCGTGAGGTTAAACACACACACACACACAAATCCAACCAACCCACAGCTGCATGTGTTCTACAGTTTCTCTTCTCCAACAGCAAACATCCAAAATGCTACAGAGATTAACTGAGCGCAGAGGAATCTTCCAGCAACACGGAGAGAGTCAGCTCTGTACCAAGTCTGACAGGGGCAGCTCATTCGTCGTTATAACTGGCCCCGAGGTGACGGTGCTTGCTGGCTCCTGGGAAGGGGTTTCGCTGGCATCGGGAAGGGCACAGCACCCCCTTCCTGCACTACTGCCTGCGCTTGCTTTCCAGGATGGCCTTCCAGTCATCCGCCCAGGACAGCAGGCGCCGGCGCGGGGCCGGCAGCTGGACGTGCCTGTTGTGGCAGCAGGTGAACAGGATGTGCTCCCAGCTCGGGTTCGATTCTGCACCTGGGCAGGGAAAAGGGGGAAAGCTGGAGTCAGCTCGGGGGGGACTCCCCGGCCAACAGCCAGCGATGGAAGCGCTGTTCAAACCTTGGATGGTGTCCTTGTCGTCGAACAGCAGGTCAGCAGCTACGATGGTCTTGTCTCGGGTCAGAATAATCCTCTCCACAAACTCAGGCCCCAGATGTTTCTCTACCCACTTATACTGCAGAGACAAGGAGTAAGAGAAAATCCAGCTGTAGTCTCAGTTTGCACATCGCTCGTGCCAGGTCAGCCCTAAGGCAGTAATTTTTTCCCCTGTAAGCCCACGTCTGTGTCTAGGAATCGCCATGTGGAGGCTGGCTACAGCCCAGGACTGATTTAACCTGTGGCAGCCTTCACTCAGCACTGCCCTGGCCGTGCTGAACTGTTGAGTTTGTGAGCAGCACTGGCTGCTTGCCCAGAGCACGTGGATTGTGCCCATCCAAGTCACTCCAGCGACCAAAGTCTCCCCTCCTTTCTCGTGCCAGTGGCAAATGGGACTAAATCCAACACCACAGCCTCCTCAGCTCAGCATTGGCCTTTTTTGGGGCAGACGGATTATCTCAGTCTCCAGATTTAGACAGAAGGTTTCGTTGGTTGAGGATTCTCCAGTGTGGAATTCCCTGGGAATACCCCTTCCTTGTAGGGAACTACAACAGTTCCTTTGCTATCGCCTCGTGACGAGCTGGTCCCAGCCCAGCTTCAAGAGCCCAGGGCTCACGTGCTCCACAGTAATTCCGGCAGCACGTGGCACTCCAAGATTCCCCATCCTAAGCTACTGCTCCGTGCCTGGGCAGCAGTTCCTCAGACAGGGATCGAGGGAAGTTTGACAGCCGGAGCAGCCACTTATTTTGTAAAGGAATGGCTCCGTCTTGGGTGGTATGAAACAGCAAGGCCTTGCAAAAGCAGCATTAAACCCAGCAAAATAAATTCTCCCACCTTCTCCACGATGCAGTGCTCATATTTCCGGAGAGGACTCGTGCAAATGAAGACCTGGGTGCTGAAAAGAAAACAGCCTTCATTAGCAGCCAGGGGGGAAAGTGTGTAAGGTCATGGAAAAGGGGCACAAAGTGTCCTTACTCCTGCATGTGGATCATCTCCTTCATAGCTTCAAGGGCTCCTGGAATTGGATCCAACTTCAGGAAGAAGCCAGGTGACTCATAGACACTGGCTACCTTGGCCTGCCAGAGACAGAGGACAGTCAGCAGTGCCTGTGCTTTGGTCCAAGATGTCCCAGCGGTTCTCCAGTTATCCCACGTGTAACAGCCAGCAAAGAGCCAGTGCTGTGCAGAGGGAGGTGATGCTTCCACCTTTTGGGTCCCAGGAAAAGTCCAGCTCAGGCACACAAGAAGTCACTCCCTGCTGGGTCATTCGGAGTGAGGAGGCAGAGCTGAGCCTGACCTGGATTTATTCCCACCGCAAACAGCCCTGACCCACAGCTGGAATCTCTGAGCTCTGACAGAGGGAGAGCTCCCTCCTCACCCCTCCCAGCAGGTCTCCCTGGACTAATGCTTGTGAAAACCAAAGGAACAAGTTTGAGGCTTCTGCTCCTCTGTCATGCTTGGCTGAGATTTGCTGATGACTCAGGAATTTACCAGGGACAACTGGGCAGACACAAGCACTGCCCAGTATCCCTCTGTTCCTTTGGAGCAAACAGGGTAGTGGGGACTGTGCCAATGGGCCAGGGCAGCACACCCACACATTTGGGGTGAATCCCTTCAGCAAGTGAGTGTAAACAGGAAAGAAACAAGATTAGTGGAGGAGCGATGTTATCCCATTTTGGCTAAAGTTCCCAAAAATGGTACAGAAAGGTATTTAATATGATACAGCACGGTGGCATTTATAACCTCTAAAAGGAAATGCAGTATTTCCAGGGCAATTCCCATGCCTTTAGGTAGGACTGTCCTTCTAGTCCTTTTTTTTTTTTTTAATCTACTGATAAGACATTATCATACATTTTATTATTAGGAAATTCATTGGTGTGAATGCAGTTCTGGTTAGTTAATTTTAAAGATTGCTCTCTGTTGACTGTTCAGCAGCCTGTGTTAAGTCAGAGTGTTTCAGAGTGGGTCACAGCCCATGGGTTTTCTCCCCTCTTATCACACATCCCATCATGGCAAAGGACCCACAGCTGAGGCCACTTCCAGGCTTAAGTCTGACTCTCAGACAGAGAGGTTAAGCTTCCAGTATCTCTTCTGCCCTGAGACACATGAATCTTACCTTCCCTGAGGTCACACTTCAGAGGTATCAAAACAGCATTTTTCCACCAGCATTAAAATCATACGTTCCCATGCCACTGAACAATTTTGAAAACTTAATTCCTGTTAAGTATTCTTCAAAGGCAGGCTGCAGCCTTTGCTCAGAAATTGTACAAGGCAGCTTTACAATCCAGATGATGGTCTCTGCTCTGTATCACCAGTGGAACATCAACATAAAAACCATTTCAATTAAGAAGCAATGAGAAGGAGTTGGCATTAAACCAGTCTCCCAGATCCCGGAGCTCACTCAGTTATCATCATCTGCAAATACTCATAAATCAACAGCCAGAAATTTGGAAGCACTGCCTGATTTCACACGCAAATCAGAGGAGCTTGAGGAGTCTCTGGGTGCAGACGTGGCAATCAGATCTGCCCAGATCTCTGTTTCCATGCAAAGCCTCCCTGATCCCAGCAACAATTCCCTGGAGCTCTTCCCAAGGAGATTGAATTACAGACTCAGGGGCTTGTGTCTGAAAGCTCTTTTATCCTACAGCAAGTCACCAGAAACCGGTGAGTTTCCACTACGTCACAAAAAAGTCTGGCTTTGCTGGCAAAAGAAATTCGGTTTGATGACTCTTAGAATAAAAAGCCATTTCCCTCCCCCATAAGAAACAAAAAGTGATTAGAAACTGAAAGTAAAACCATTTTCTTTCCTCATTTTCATGCCATCAGTGGTGAACATTTCCTTTTAACTTCCATTAGCAAGACAGCAACTTGGGTGCAAAACTGGAGTGACTACCTCTGTCCCTAAGCTTTCCCGCTGGCACTTAAAAAAACAATTCTAGACATTTAAAAATAATTTTAGAAAATTTTGCCGCCTCCGGAGACGTTGAATCCTTTTTTGAAACTGTTTGGGGCCAGGAAACACATCCTAAACTCTTGGGAGATAAATCCCCATCAAAATGGCTGCACACACAGGAGGGTTACAGGCAGGCAAGAGTGGTGAAGGAAGTTTTGAACAAAATAAAAATGGATTAAAAGTGTTTCTAAATAAAATGGCTTTACAGTGCGAAATTAATGATCAAAACAGAAACAAAACCCCGAGTAATGGCTCCAGTTTCAAGGGGCAGCTGCTCAGCACTAAGAAAGCATAAACACCCCTCAGTAAGAGGCGATTCATAAATCATTAGCACGGCGCTTCCCACCCCCTGGCATGAGAGTATCCCACCCCCTGGCAGTTCATGGACAGGCACAGCCGACACCTGCCACAAAAAACATTTCTAGTCCTTGATCCCTGGTGTCCAGCTGATCCCCTCCTTTCAGCACTGACAAACTGCAGACTCAGTTTCCCTGCACGGACACGAGGCCCCAGAGACCCTCCCAGCACAGGATGGAAAAACTGTCCTCAGTGTCTGGGCTGCTGGTTCCTGCTGAAGCTTTTCCTGCAGCTGTGGGCAAGGAGGGACCTTCCACAGGGATTCTCCTGCCTCACACACACGCTGTACAGCCACAGCAGAACTAACAAGGGCTCTATTTTTCAACTATTTTATGGTTTTTACATAAAACCCAAAGGAGCTTCAAATCTTGAAAACTTCATTGTTGTGGCTAAAGCAGCCCAGAGCTCACTGAAGGGGACGGACACACAGCACAGCTCCATAAAGCTAATTTCCTTAGGAAGCCTGGCTAGTAATGAACAGCAAGATAAGAGCTTTCTGCCACTGCAGATCTGCGTGGGACTCAAACCAGTTATCTGGTTATTCCATTGCCACACCTAAGGTCTGGGGAGAAACAGGATGAGCATGAACCAAATTAGGGAAGGGGAATGCCAGAAACAGAACAAAACACAATTTTCTGGATAGATCAGATCGTAGACCTTCCAGATAAGGACAAATAAAAATGCAAGACCCCTTTAATTGCCTGCAATTTTTTTTGTCCATATATACCTAAACGGGATTCACTTAAGGAATACTCATTTAAACAATAAATCATGTCTGTTTATGTAAAATAATAACCAAATGCATGCCTACTCCCTATATTTACAGGTTCCTAAGTCCAGGAACTTCTGAGCATCAATAGTCATTGATTAGAGCTCAGGCAGTTTGGAGCCTGTGGAAATGCTGACTGGACCCAGCACTCCCATCCATCACCCTGGTGCAGGAGCCTGGAACGGGAGGGAAATCAATGTGAATTGTCATTTCTTAGCAGTAAAAAAACCCAACAGGCTCAGCACAGGGCCTTAAAATTAGCAATGAACTCCTCAGGGAAAGTGTATGGCACAGCCTGGATCAGCATCCACTGTCTCTGTAAAGAGCCCTTGACTGTCCTGCGGTGACCAGAGGGGAGGGTGATGTCTGGATTCACAGTATTTTTGACTTTGCCTTGCAAACCTCTCAGATATTCATTCAGTCGTTAGCAAACATTTAAAAATGGCAACAGTTTGCATGGATGTAGGGTGTTCCAGAGCTTTCTGCATGCTGCTCCTGATCATTACCTGCTGTGCACTCTGCTTGTCAGGGCACGCTGAGGGAATATGGACACAGGATTTCATTAGCTGTACAAACCCATATATAACATTTATATTTCTTGTCCTGCCGTGGAGCCACATTAACACTCACAGAGCACTCAGGGAGCTTTGGGTAGGTTATTACTCCTGCTGCACAGCAAGAGCAGGAACACGAGTAGAGTTAAGAACAAGATGAACATGGTTCAGTGTAGAGTTTGATGACAGAATTGCTCTTCGCCAATTCCTGCACACACTTCCCTGTAAAGGGCTGGTGATCCTCCTGGAAGAAGTCACTAATCATCACTATACAAAATAAGGCTGCATGAAATGCAAAATTAAAAATACTGTGAATCCAGACTTCACCCTTCCTGCTGGTCACCGCAGGAAAGTCTAATCAACTGGTGCTCAAAAGTTCCTGGAATTAGGAAAAATATCAATATAGGCAGTAGGCATGAATTTGGTTACTATTTTACATAAACAAACATGATTTAATATTTAGATGAGTATTCTTTAAACGAATCCCATTTAGCTATACACGGACAAAGGAACCTGCAGGTAATTTAAGGGGTCGTGGCTGTTCAAAAAACACCGACTCGATCCCGAGCTCTGCACGCGCGGGGCGGGCAGGGAGAGGCTCCCGGGCCGGGTGAGGAGGGTGAGGCTCGCACTCACCTCCAGGTCCTCCCGCAGGTTGCGGTACTGCTCCCGCACCGAGAAGCCCCTGCGCTCCGCCAGCTCCACGCGCGGCTCCGCCGGAAAGCGGGCGCGGAATTCCCGCAGCACCGCGCCCTCGAAGTCGGCCAGGACTCCGTCCATGTCCACCAGCACCCGCAGCGGCCCGGCCGCGCTGCCCATCCCGAGCCCAGATCCCGGCACACGCGGGCGACGCAGCGCCCGCGGCTCCGGCACACGTGGGAGGGGTCATGAATATGTATTGTCCGTGCATGAATATGCATGAGATGGGCGGGGCTCCCCCGCAGTGGGATCCGCCCGGAAAAGCGAAGAGCTCCCCCCAAAACCCCTCGGCACCCCGCAGTGGCCGGGATGTGGCTCCCACGTTCCCAGCACGAAGGGGAGAAGGGCAGTGCAACAGCAGCACGGCTTGGCCAAAGCCTCAGCAACCAAAAGGAACATTAATGAAGTTCCACTGGGTGTGGGGAGCGCCAAGGAAATATAATTTGACTACTTCCCAGGCTCTACCTGCAGCCATTCCCGCGGCCCAGGGGACAGAGACATAAGGAACCCCACACACACCCCCAAGGCAGGAGAGGAGGAGGAGCACGTCAGAGCAAATCCAGTTTTGCAGGTAAAGCACCTCAGGCCAGGGCTTCTCCAGCACTGATCTGGAAAGCCAGGGTGCTTTCAGGCACCGGTTCTTCCAGCAGGAGCACGGAAAAGGCACCAGCAGACCCACCAGCTCCATACAAATCCTCTGCTGTGGCTTATCCTGTAGCAGATCCCTCCAGGACAGCAGAGAGCTCCATGGTCTGGACTCACAGCCACCTCCCTTTTTAGAATCCTGTTTTGGTTTGGGTTTTTTTGTTGTTGTTGTGAGGAAAACAAACTTTCCTCTGTTTTCTTGAGATAAAGAAATATTTTGGATAAACCAGATTACATACACAAAGCCATATTCCACATTTCTCTGCTCTAGAAGACAAAAATTAAGAGATAAGTCAGACAACCTCTTCAGGGGAAGATGGCATACGATGGTGACCTTAACCGAGTGCAAGAACTCTCCTCCTCTGCTGCATCCCACCTCTGTCAGAGTAGGGCAGGTTGGCTGAGACAAGGACAACTGAGAATAAAGGCAAAGGCAAAACCACGAAATAAAACCCACACAGGAAACACAGCTTCAAAATTTCTATATTATTTACTTTTAAGCAACAATCCAGCTCCGTGAAATTACAACACACACTTTTAAAGGATGAGATTTTCACCTCATGGTCAAGCACCAGCATGATCATGCACAGCATTGAGTCAGTTGTAAAAAAAAAATGCCCTGTAATTCTTATTTATATGATCCACTCCACCTTCACTGAATAAAGTCTGAATCAGCCCCTTCCCAGCACTAGGCCAGGTGGCTCTGGTCATCAGCCTTCTATTTGGCACAGACCCTGCATCATAGTAGTCCAGTATCAACATTTATTTTGTTTTTCAAGGCAGCATGGTGTACATTAACCACTCAATGATTTATATGGCACAGCAGGGCTCAAGGCATTTACCACATGCAGTCAATGAAGCCTTTTAGATCCCTAAATCCCACACGTGGAGGGAAGGGACTGCTCTTGCTGATTGTTTGCTGGCCTGGTTAACCAGGATTCTAGACCCTTGTAAAGCTAAGGGGTTCTAAAAAAAAAAAAGAAACCTCAGTACAAAAACCCTCTAAGCACACTTAGAACCAAGCTACTCTCCTTTGAATTACATTACAATACTTCATAAAGCTTTCCCTCAAGTCTATCACTAGAAAACACTCATGTCACTTCCAGTAGATCTGGGGGAAACACAGGACAGAAGTGGAAAAAACCCTTGATTTCAAAAAAAGATGGAGTACATAAAGTGCTTCTTTTTAATGAAAGAAATTTGAGATGTACAGTCAGGCTCAAGTTGTGCAGTTCACAAGCATGGGGGGAAAGAAAACAGACACGAGTTCAAGACAGTCAGGAAGGGAAAGGTTTAACCGAGGACTAGGCTGGACTTGCCACCGGGTGGATTTCTCCTGGATGGTGCAGGTGCTGGTGCTACTGGGCTAGGAACAGGTGCAGCAGGCAGGGATTTTTCTTCACTCTGACCTGGGGCAGCTTCTACATCAGCCTCAATGTTTTCTAGAAGAAAAGAAGCTTTTAAGGTGTTTGATGTGGATGAGGAGAGCCAGATGTTCCGCTGGCTCCTGTCAGTTTTCCCCCGGTGTACAGACGCACTCGGGTGCTGCTGCAACCCGAGGGCAGGGCAGACTCAGCCCTCAGAAGTGTTTCTCAGATGGACTGTGCCTTCCAGCTCGGTTTCAGGCGTTCATCAAGAGCCACATTCGCTCAGCTGCTATTAGGGGACACCAGCAATTCATTTTTCTCAATGACAAGCAGCTCAAGGCTTAAGACTCGTACATATAATTAGTCAGCGTGTGACTCTGGCAATAGCAACTCAAGTCTGAGCAGGTGCTGGAAGCCGAGTCACAGAAGCACCAGCAAGAGCTCAGAGTACGTTCCCAATTTCATAACTGGAAGGAAGAAGATCTGACACACTTCTGAGGCTTCACACAGAACAGACCAGGGAACAGCCATGCATGGGGAGGCTCTGTACACTCCCTGGGAAGCACATGATAGTTTATTTTAAGTCCTTCTGAACAACCACAAGTGAAGACAGGACACAGAAGGAATTCTTCACAGGAAGCACTTTAGATACTGTAGCAAATAACTAATGTATCTGCTTCGCTGACAATTGAGTACAGCAAGTACATTAGCATCTCATATTTTTATGGATCAACACGATCAGTTCTGAGCCAAAGGCCCAAATCAGCACCAAGTAGCCCCCTGGGTACTGGGGGAGTGAAGGGAGGAAAGCTTCACCATCAGCTCTGTCGCGATACACCTCACCTGTTTTCAACAGACCCCTTAGTTTAATCTAATGAACACTAGTTCTGGGTTTGGAGGATTCAGACAACAGCTGCACATTCACCTTGAGCTTCATGTTTGGTAAATCTTGATTAAATTGCCTCTCCCAGCCTCCTCCTCAAACTGCAGAGACACAACTATTTCAGTTCCACCTCCCAGGGCAGCCACTGCACCCCTTCACCTTCCCTGTTCCCCCCCACAACCTTCTGCTCTTCACGTGTCAAGGACTGCACACACGATTCAAGACGTGGGTGTGCAACTGTCCACAGACAAAATGATGTAATTTTCCACTTTCTCCCTGATGACATCCAGCATTTTGCTAGCACTTCCACAAATCTCAGAGAACACTCAGTGCCAAGACTCAAGGCAGATCCAGGGGGCACCACAGCACAGAGCTGAACACAAAGCTGCCATGGTTTAGGCGTTGGGTTTTGTCACCCCCTGGATTCAGTACTTTACACTTACATAAAGATTATCCTACCACCTTTTCTACCTGCCTACTTCATTCAGTTGAGTCCTCCTGACAGTGAGATTTTCTCACCATCAGCACAATTTGACTACCTGAAAAAGCTCCTATCACCAACAAAATTGGAGACTTCGCCATACATTACCTTTTCCAGGTCATGGATGAAGGCACTGAATAAAGCTACCCCCACATCACTTCCCATGGCTCATTTTTTCCATTTGAAAGGCAATTACTAAGCTCTACCCTTTGCCTCCTGTTTTTTAGCTACTTTCCCCAGGAGCAGCTTTCCTCCAATTCCGTGGCAACTCGGCTTATCTCTTTTAAATAATATTTGATGCAGGATTTATGAGAAACACCAAAATCCCACTTCTGTCCACTGAACCCCCTGTACCCATGCTTATAATAATCTCAAAGAACTCCAGCAGCTTAGCACAGTCCCCAAGCAATCAGGAATAATCTAAACTACAGACTCTGCTGTGCTCATTAACTCACCAGCACAGCTGAACTAAACAGTTAATACCCCGTTTTAAGCTTGAAGCCCCTGTAGCTGCTGTGTCCCAGCGCCTGCTGACTCAGCACAAGCACCCATGGAGATCATCTGCCTCTAGTGCCAGACTCCACCTTCCCCTCTGTGTGTCATGTGCTGTCTGGTTCTCCTCAGCTACTCGCACTCGTTCAGCTCACAGTGACACTGACTCACAAAAGAAACGTGAATTAAGACCACAGGAGTTTTCTGGGGAAGTTTGTGTAGCTCGTTCAGCCAAGCTGATCACACATCAGCACTTCCCACATAATCAAGGTACAGATATACTTGCCAACCTAATGACACTAAAGTAAGTTCAACAGGATCAGCTTGAATGTTGAAGCTCTTCCCATCCCAAAAAGGGTCTAATCCCTGCGACAGTTCCCCGCTGAGTGCACTGCAAACCCCTGGAACTCCGATGCACAGAAAGGAACCACAGCTCCCAAACGGGAAGCAAGAAAACTGCTGCAAAAGGAGCATTTTCTTCCCCTAGACAGGTGTGATTAATAAATATGCACACCCCACCTGACACCTACTTGCGGTTTTATAATCAGCTACATACAGAAAATTATTTCCACATTCAAAAGAATAAACATTTTTAAATGATGGGAAGCTATTAAGATTTGGGTTGTGCTGTGAACTTGTAAGCAGACAGCTTTTGCTTGGAGGTGGATTCATTCAGCCCTTTTCAAGCCCTGCAGGCAGCTCTGCAAATCCAGTACAAAGTCACAGGTGTGCCAGGTGGGATGTTCACCAGCCCAGCAGGAATGTCAAGGGGAGGAGTGGCACAGCTCAACCAGACTGGGCTCCATCCAGCTACAATACCCAAAGCTATCAAGGGTAGAAATTAATTTAACAATCCAACAGGATGCCCAGGGATCTGCCACAGCCACCATCTCCAGGAAGCATTAAACTGCCAATCCTTCCTAAGTATCATCAGTGAAAGTTTAACATTCAAACCTTTGCCTGTCATTTTAATTTCATCTTGGCCATCTCCAAAAATTTAATTTTTACTCATGGCCACCCCAGTTACTTTCCAGTAACACTTTTTTTTTAACCACCTCCCAGCATACATTTACTTGGTCCTTGGTAAGAACTTCCTTCACTGTCACTCGCCAGAAACAAACCTAAATACAAATACAACACCTGTGAAAAATGTGAACTTTTAAATTTGAGAGTCAGGAACATCACTCTGCACTGTAAGTTTCAGCTGTCCCGATCCCAGCCAGCTCTGTTTCTGTCTCCTCCCGTCCCAGCCCTTCTCACCTCACTGCTGTTTGTGGGATCTCCTCTGCCCCGTGGGGAGCTGGTTTAAACAAGCACCAGGAAAAGCAGCAGAGCCCTTAGAGCAGTTTACTTCTATTAGCAAACCACATCCTCCTACTCGAGGAGGCATAAACTCCAGATGCCTGCAGTGCTAATTAAGATCAGCCAGACATGGGAAAGAAACCCTAAATCCTGTATACAGTTTGATTAGAAGCTGCCTGCTAAAGAGGCAACGCTTGTTTTGGGCACAGATACCATTTAAGAGGCAGTTGAAACGTTCTGGAAAAGCCCTCCCCATCCCAGCAGGTCTTTTCAGGACAGGGAGCTGTTAATGGCCTCAGTGATCTGCCACCACTCTTGGGTGTTGAAAGTAGCACTTGGAGAGCAGCAGTCAACACACACATTCCTGTCATCAGGAAGTAAGCTATTCCTAGGGTGAATCTTGCAAAGGAGAGACTTCCAGCCTCAGAGCTAGAAAAAAGCACTTGAAGGCTGGCACACGTGCTGCGAGGGGAAATGTCTCTGTTTACAGGATATTTGCAGTATGCAGATCAACTTCCTTGGCAAAAATCAGCATTTAAAAGGCAACAGGGAGTTAAAAGCTGATTAATGCAGACACTTCCAGATGCAGTAGCTGGGTTTGATTATTTCTGTGTGTAGAGTTTGCTGTATGAGAAGACAATAGGAAAGAGGGAAATTTTAAACTAAAATCAATTAAGTTGACTGTCCTATTTAATTAAAAGCTACTCTAACAGAAGTGTAGTCTTTCAATCACTTGAAATCTCTGCAAGTCGGTCTCCACCTTGCCTTCTAGTACTCAGACAAACCTTTACACCAACAGCTGATGGCAAAATAAATGAGCAGGACTGATCTCCTTTTTAACCTGATGACTCACAGGCACTCCACCATTTCACTCCATACCCACACTCCACCGAAGTAGTCGAGTCACTTTATTGACCTGATGGATTCCAGAACAACCCCAGTGTGCCTCTATCCTAATACATGACCATTTATATATCCTATATCCTCCTCTATTGCAAAAGGCTTTCACTGGAGGAGTCCGAAGGAGTTACTCACCAGAAATTTCACCACCAACATCTCCTCCCTGGAAAAGAGAGAGAAACATGTTACATCTCACATCTCACAGTGGACATGGGTGGGCACAAACACTTTATTGTGCACAGCATCCTGAAGCAGCACTGACAGGAACCAGAACATCCTCACTGCTGAGCAGGAGGGACACACGAATTACGCTGAGAGCCACAAGCAATAGTTCAGCGTCCTCTCCTTTCTACTGAGCAACTCTGCAACACCACTCACCTGTTAACAAGGCCAAGAGCATTTGTTCTACCCAGGATATTTAATTTCATTTGTGAAATGCTGATCAGCTTCTTTGCAACGTCGCCGATAAAAGTTTCCTTCACTATGTGAACAGTTAAACTTTCTTCACATTCTGAGTCTGTTCACAGGCTGCAGCTCGGCACAAAGATACAGAGTCTCCCAGCAGCAGCCAAGGCTCCTCAATGGTATGAGGTTTTATCAGCTCTCATAGATTTAACATTGCTAATCACACAGTGAAACTGCAGAAATTGGGATTAAAAAAAAAAAAAGCACAGCAACTGACACAAATTTACCACCTTAAACCTCAGGCTGGGCTACAAGTTCACCAGCTCCAGCTTCTGCTGTTTGCAGCTGAACTACTGCATAAAAGTAAAGCATTCCACTTGGGAAGAATCTGTTTGCAAAGCTGAGAACCACAGCGTTTGACACAATTTAGCAGAAAATACAATTAAACTAAACAGTTTGTTTTCTGCGGTAGCAGCTATAAATTTAATTCACTTATATTTGCTAAATTGAAACAAGACGTTTTCTGTAACAAAGAACAGTTTTGTGACTAAAAGTTCCTATTTATAACAAAAAGGGATTGTGATGCTTGATGTGTATTACCAAAATAAAACATTAGACAAAAGGTGTCTGCTACAACATTTGAGATCAACTATTTGCTTACCCAGGTCTTTTCAGAAAACCTAAAGCTTGAGTTTTAAACAAGAAGATTTCTTTTTTCCACTAAAATTTCTTCATGCAACTGCAGGCTACCCTGCATTCCTGTGCTTCTAAACTCAGAGGAATTACTGAATTTTCACTGAACCATTGCTCAGAGGAATCCTGTCTTTCCCATTAAATGTAATCACACATCCATCAAATGTCATCATACATCCAGCACTTAATTATCACTATTAACACCACAAATCGTGCTCCATATTGCTACCAAGCAAACAGTTTATACAGAAAATAACACACCTGATGGTATGGTTAACACCAGGAACAAATAAAACAAGCATTGGTGCTACCGAGGCAAGAGCTTGTTGAGATGTGAAACCAAGTTTTGTCAGACCCACGCAGAGTTTGCTGTAGGTAACTATTGTTTATAAAACGTTTAAACCCACAATCACACACAGAGCTGAAATTAGATTTCACAGCACTTCATTACTGTCTCAGCAATAAGACGAGTTAAGAGCTCTGGAAAGTGGTCCCTGTGAAAAATCCAGCCCTTCATCAACATTTCAGAGTATCGGGTGCAACCTTCAGGAAAAAAACCCAGACTGAGAACAAGGCCTCAAATCCTACAATGCTCCCAACTGTGCGAACATCACTTGTAAGGCAACACCACCCAGGGCGTGAATTGCCCATTATCAGGCTCTTTGTAGTCAAATACTGACCTTGGGATCTACAAAGTCTCCACAGTTCGCCTCAGTTGAGTTTGTTCTTTGTGGTCCAGATGATTCACAGTTGTCTCTGATTTCACCTGGCTTATCCCCTACAAGCAGAGATTGATTCCAATCAGGTTGCAAGACGAACTGACCAGGAAAGCAGATTATAAATAGTCACAGGTTTGGGTACTTTGGGGGAGAGGTTTTTTGACCATTATAAAAAATCCTGGTCCTTCAGATAATAACTCACAAATTACTGTCTTACAGCAGCATCTCATGCAGTGAGGGTGTCATTTAAATAGATGGGATTTAGGGTCCCAAGGCCACCCATACTCTGCAGAAATGGAAGCTTAACCCTAGCTGTGAGAACAACACAAGGCTAAACTTCCTCTGAATAATCAAGACCAGTCACTGCTACTCCAAATATTGAGACACAAGTTCACTGTACTGTGACTTGATTAACTTGGAGAAATTCTTCCAAAATACAATTTTCTGCTTGCAACGTGTCCAAGACTTGCATAAAAAAACCCTTCTGGTATAAATTCATGAAAAATAAACAATCCCCTGCAAGCAGACATCATTTAGAGCCCATAAGTACCAAGTAGGAAGCAAACTCCGGTTCCCACACAGCCACCACCAGCTTCAAGGTGAGGCACAAAATGAATCAATGCAGCTCAGCAGATGTAGAAACAAGGCAGGACGGGCTTACCCGATGCTTTAGCCCAGGAAGGTGGGTTCTCTTCAGGAGTCCCAAAGATGCTGGATGCCATTTTGTTCCTCCGCACGGGTTGTTCTTTGGGCTCATCAAACCCCAAGGAGAAGTTGGACCCTCCTCCCGGAGGACGCAGGACTCTGCAGAGAGAGGGGCAGCTTTACAACCTGTACCCCTGCTGAAAGCTGCACTCCAGCCCAGAGGCTGCCATGGCTCCAGTGCATCATTTGAACTATCCAGGTAAGCCCCTGCCAGAATTCCATCCTGGCACTGTGTCTCCGCTACTCTTCACTTTAGCAACACTTACAAAAATAAAACGCTCTCAGCGCTCTACTCGTGCCCTTGGCTTCATTCAGTGTCACCAAGGGCTGCTGCCACCAGCCTTCATCCTGAGCCAAATAAAAAATAAATACGTGGGCTTGTCAAATTCCAGCTTTTTAAAGAGAACTCTGCGAAGGTTAACATCAATCCTCAAACTGGCAGCACAGCAAAGACTGAAGTTTGGAGTATGAGCCAAAGGACTGGTTGCACCACTGGTGGCTGCAGCCTTTATTTAGATATATTTCCTCAGATAAACCCTCAAGTCTGCAGCATGATTCTGGTCTAGAAGCAAAAGGTGCAATCAAACAGCTTTAAGTTGACTATTATTAGGAGAGACACATGTACAAAGCTCCAGATATGTAACCTAAATCTAACAATCTGCTATTAGACAGACACAAAAGGAGCCTGCTTGGTACTTCACGAGCTTTATTGTTGGTCTGCTTTCCAACCTGCAGAAATCAACCAAAATTAACAGCAGCAGCAAAATAAATCTTTAAATGTAAACTCCTCCTGATCTTATTTTCTTAAGCATGAGATCTTGTATTAGCTAGAGAAGCCAGGAGAATAAAACTGTCAATGTGAGAACTGTCACAAATCCCAGAAAAATGTGAGTACACCAACAGAATTTGGGGTTTCTTGGGCTTTCAAGACAGTGCTCTGAAATGAACACCAGGACAAAATATGGATGGTGAACCCTCCCTGTTCTTTACAAGTGATTTAACAAATCAAAGTTAGAACCTCACAAAAGGGAACAGCATACAGCTTGTTGATGCTCCAAACCTGGGAATTCAACACAAAGAGCATGTCTAATTGTACAGTGCCATCATCATGGGTAAAGCATTCAGATACACGGAGACTTTGCGCTTGTTAAATTCCAGATGCAACATAAAAACGCTTCTCCAGCCTAGAGAGCTCACACACCACAATGGCAAGGGAAATTCCCAAAGGTGTGCAGCATGGATATTTAATGTTGCTTAACCACAAATCACTTTTCCTTAAAAAAATTCTTCTCCAAAGTTCTAATTTACTAATGCTCAGCTGCTAATGAGAGGATCCCAGGAGACTGGACAGTATGTTTCATTATGATTTGTTTTGTCTCCTTTCTGAATTAAAAGATACGGTATAACGGCCTTGAATCACTCCTTTATCTTTTTTATCCCGAGAAAACGTCTCCATTTAGAAGGCTTATTTTCTTAGTTACATCTGTTGCAGTTAATCTGAAGAACAGTCTGTTCAAAGCAGGGCTTGTTCCCACACCACAGATCACCTCTATTTTACCAGAGCAGTGAAACCAGTACTCTCTAAAGGACACTACAGTTTCCACTGACAGTCTTTAATGACATTAACAGAAGAGGCAACTGAAGGGGAAAAAAAAGCCATCACTCGAACTGTTAGAAAGGAATAATCTCTTTTTACCAACCTCAGCTAAAGGCTGGCAGGTTTTATCAGAAGCCTCTCATGGCCTGGTGATGTTGTAACGTGCTTTATGAAAGCCACGTTTAACACTTCGAGCAATGAGCTGGTCTTAAAAATTCCACCTGATACCCAGTGATGTCCACCGAAAATCCCCCCACAGCTCCAGCTGGGAAGCGCTCTGGAAACACGCTTTGCAAAGGATTTGGACCACGCTTTGCAAAGGGTATTTTTCGCTTTAAAACGCACCCTGAAAAGCTAAAAGGAAACAGGAAGCATCCGCTATGTCAGGCCAAAACCTGACAGAAAAAAAGCCACACACGACAGCCCGTAAAAACGACACGATCCTCTCCAGCTGCGCCTCCGGAGAACGCGGGTGCCCGACACACGCCGCGCATCTCCTCCAGCGAACCTGCCAAGTTTTTCTTTGTTTCCAGACAGGCTGCGCTTCCACCCCCCACCGCCCCTCCCAGCCCCGGGAGCGGCGAAGGGGCGACCCCCGGGTACCGTCACCTCCCGAACCGTGCGGGTCCCGCAGACAATGGAGCCCGCCCGGCCCCACCCAGCCCGCGGCGGCCCGAGGGGTCGGTGCGGCCGCGGGGATGGTGGCGGGGGAAGGCCCGGAGGGGCGCGGTGCCCCCCGCCCCCGCGCCGTGGCTGCGCGGAGAAGGCGGGGAGTCGCCTCCCTTCTTTGTTCGGCGGCAGCGGCGGGGCCGCACTCGCGCACCGGGCGGGTC
>VXAY01007101.1:730890-744239 GCA_013399855.1 Oxyruncus cristatus | reverse complement strand
ACCCGAGCCCCTCCGCGGACCTGGAGCTGTTCCTGCCATTGGGGTCCATGCCCGAGAACGTGGCCGTGGTGGTCATGGCGGAGGGGCGGGGGGAGCCGGAGCGAGGGAAGGGGGCTCTGTGCAGTGGCGGTCCCGCGGACTGAGCTGCTCCTCCCGCCCGGCCCTACCGCTGCCGGTGACAACTGCGGCCGCCGCCCGCACCGCGCCTTTTATACTCGCCTCAAGTCCTGCCCACCTGCACCCTTCTCATTGGACTGTTCAAACGCAGTCGCCGTCTTCTATTGGGCCGCGCCCTGCCACTCTTCCCTTTGCCCCGCCCCGCCGTCTGTCCCGGGGCGCCTCGCCTCACCGGCGGGAGCCCATTGGTGCAGCAATACGTCTGCTCCGCGCTGATTGGCCGCGGGCGGGCGGTGGAGCCCCGTGCCGGGGATTGGCGGGAGGGCTGTCACTCACCTCTGGCGCGCGCTGTGATTGGCTCATCCGCGGCTGAGGCGAGACAAAAGTGCCCGCGGCGCTGCCCCCGCTGAGGGCCCCAGGGAGCGGGGGGTCCATCGGGGAGGGGTCCCGCCGCCCCCTGAGCGCCCTCCCGACCCCCTCATCCCCGCGGTCCCCACAGACACCGCCGGGGACACACCCTCGGGCCACCAACGCCCCTCCCTGGCACCCACTCGGCCACGCAAGGCCGGGTCCCTCGCACTCATGGCCGTGCCAGCCCTGCAGGTGCCTCAGGAGGTGTCCTGGACGAGCTACTTCAGAATCATTGCCAGCCAGGGAAGAGCTGAACTGCTCAAACTACACACAAGACAACAGTGTTTTGTTTTTTCTAATCTAAGATCTATTTAAAAAAAAAAAAAAACAAAAAAAAAACACAACAACCCAAGGGTTTTTTTTAAGAAAAGGCCCAACCAAGGCCATCATGCTGCAAGAGGTGTTGGCACAAGGCCGCCAACACCAACGAGGGCAGAGACAAAGCAAGGGCCTGCAGGACACAGGGCTGGGCAGGGAACACACCTCAGAAAACGTGGTGCAATAAAATGATTTGCAGTGTCAGTGTATTATTCTGCAGCAGTGGATTACTGCACGAAAACTGAGTTCCAGCACATGTATGGCAGCAGGAATACAAAGCCCAGCAACACTGCTCACCTGGCACGAGGCTGCACGTTTTGTGTCCTGTATCTCCCTCAAACACCACAGCACTCACCTCTCACAGCACAGTTTAAGTTATCACATATTGGCTGCTGACCCATCCTGTCAAACCCACCTCTGATTTGGTGACTGGGAGCTCCCTGAACTCCTGCAACTTACACACACACAGATGCTTCCTTGATGATCACCTCTGCTGCAATATCTACGCATCAGAACCTCCCACTGCAAATATTATTTCAATTAGCACTTGGATAAACGAGGAAAGTTCCATCTATCCCTCCCAGTCTGCACCAACAACCAGCCTTAATATCCCCCAAACACTTTTCTCTAGAAAGTTAGTTCTTTTAGGTCTGGAAAACGCAAAGATTGTGCCACTTCACTCTATGTACAACATGAGATGTCCAGTGTGTGCATTATCACCAGCCTCACTATTACCACAGCAAACTGCTGAACTAAAACCACACACAGGACCCACACTGGTTTGGGGTTTTTTTGTAGTCTAGAATCCATTAATTTTTTCTTTTTCTTCCAAAAAAGCTCCAGCCACTATTTAGATCCCCAGGGAATTCTCTGTTGTATCACATCTTTCTAGAGGTAGATTAAAGGGAAATTTTAAGTAACATGGCACAGTTGTTTTAATTCTATTATCCCTTAGGCTTGGGCATTAAAAAGCCAAATGACACCTACCTGCACACAGGTAGAGCATCTGCTCTCTCAGGAACTTGCAGAAATATTTTGTCATCTAAATGCTTTTTATTCAACCCCACAGGATTTGACTCTTAAATTTGTACCCCTGAGACACAAAGAGCCTTTTTTTTTTTCTTTAAAGTCAAGATGAAGAAAAACTCGTTCCCTCTGACAAAGCCAGTTTTAACACACAGCTTTAAAATTCTAAACCCTCAGTGTTTTCCAAGGGGCTGCACTGATCTCTCACAGTCCAGGCTGCAGGGTGGCCTTTAAATAAAAGCTGCTTTGCTGATTGTTCATCCATAACAACGTGAAGGGGGTTATGAAAATGGCTACAGAAACTGGGCTTAGGATCCATCTCAGGATGATGACATTTCACTAGAACAATTCTCAGCAGCTGTTTGAAAGGCTCAGACACCAAACAATTCCACCTGTTGTTGGAATTCCACCGGCAAGGAATGCAAAAAGCATCTGGAAGTCTGAACAAGACTCCAGGAAGTACAAGGGTTAGGCAAGGAGAGATACCACTGGTTTGAGGAAAGCCACAGCTTGGTCATCCTCCCATGACCCAGGGTTTCTTCATGCCTGGCTCTCCTAAGTATGGCAGTCACAAAGTGCATTCCTGCTTTATTCCAAGCACATGGTATATAAAAAAAAAAAAAAGGTTTTGACAAAGTTTTCTCTTCTTTCCTCATGCTGCTGTTCTTGTCTGAGCATCCACAGCACTACTAGTGTCCTCCAAAGTGCTGCTCCTTAGTGGAAAAAGAGGTATCTCTGAAAGGGTAAGACAGTGGCCCAAAGAGCTTTCATTCCCATTTTTGTCTTGCTTGAGTTTGCTTCAACTCAAGGAAAGTTTTCTTAATCAAGTGATCCTTCAAGAGCCTTTGCAGGGCATCAGATGTGCTTTGATGGGATCCATGGACTGGATGCTGGAATAGGGGGAGATTTAAATCACCAAAACCAGCACAAAAATCACCACAAAGGGTGTCCTTTGAATCCAAGTCTCCCTGAATAATATTTCTTTCTGAAGAAGAAACACTGTTAACTATTTGTACATATAATTTGTACACTTTAACAACCTTAGTCTTTCCTCAGTGCTCCAAAGTCATCCTCATATTGGGATTGTTTAAACCTACAGCTCTTCCCACAGTCCCCATTACCACTGCAGCTCCTCACCAACTCATCCCTTGTCCTTCTCCAGCACCTGCTGCCCTTCCCTTCTGGGATCTCTGCTGACACTCAGCCACTCCTTTCCCGGCACCACCAGCCACACCTCACCCCTCCCATGCAAACTGGAATTCTTCAGGGATAAGTGAAAACTCTTCTCTCAAAGGGACTCCAACCACTCCATAAACACCAGCTGGGGCTCCCAGCACCTCCATGTTAGAGTAAGACCACTATCCCATGGTGTTAGGGAAGGAACCAGGAAACTCCTGTAATTAAGCATCTTGAGGGTCAACCAAAAACTGAAAACAGGGATCAAAATTCCATAATTCATATATCCTCACACTCCTACCTCCTCAACACCCAGGGGAAGCGCTGTGCCACCAATTCATTCTGACACTAAGCACAGAAAAGCAAGCAGAATTACAGGATTAAATTATTGCCTATCAGAACACATTTAGTTTGGCAACTGGTTACAGCCAGAATGAACAAACCTCAATAATCCAGAGAATGAAATGTATTAATTAGCATGGTAATATAATTAAGAATGATCCAAGCTATTTGCTTTCAGATTATCTTTTAGGACTCCACTACAGTTCATCACAGCAGCTCACACACACACTACTCAGAAGAGGCCACTGTCTAAAATTCTATGAAAAATACTTCAATTTATTGTTCCCTTTTAATTTAATAGATGATGATCAAGGAAGCATCTCGCTTTTCATTTTCAGCTTTGAAAACAACTTGCTATTCCTTAGAAATCCAGTTATTTCCAACTGGCTGAAGCCTGGGAAGTCTCCTCTCTTGGAGGCAGTCACATTATGCCTTTTCATTAATGTTGCAGTAACAGACACAATAGAACCAGTATCCAACAAACAACAGCACTTATGTTACGCTGACTTGGAAGTAATGAAGTGAAGGTACCGGAAAGGAATATTCCTGCTAGAAAATAATCTCACTTCGACCTTAACCCTCGCAGAGATGCTGTACCTGCTCTGATATTGCAGTTATCTTGGAGCAGCAATTATCTCTTAGTGTTACTTTAGGGATTTTTCTTTTGTTGGGGACCCCTCCATATGCCAGGACAGGAATCCCTCTCGTGTTACCATTTGGAGTATTTCCTTACACTGTTGGCAGTTCAGCAGATTCCATTTCAGAGCAGCCTTGCACTTCCAGAACCCCTTTTGAACCAGCACTTCAGGGCACTCAACACTGACCCTTCACAGGAGCCTGCTGGGGATGGCTGTGATCCCCAGGGTGCAGGTTTTCACACCGATTTTCAGGTGTTAACATCTGTCATTATCTGCCCTGCACATGAATAAAAACGCCTTAAATGTACCTGAAACAAACAATTCTGGTTCCACCCTTAAAAACTGTCCTGTCCATTCCCCAGCTGAAGCCGTGTGAGGGACTGGAGCCCCACCAGACCCTGAAGGCAGGGTCTTACCACCCACAGCACTCACCAGGGCATTGCATCCAATTATGACTTACTTCATTCTTTTTCACTTTAAAACCATGGGAGGAATATTAACTGAATTGCAGAGCAATCACTCCAGAACACATTATTTGAAAATTGTGGGTAATAATATAATTTGCCCAGGCTCTTGAAAGATCCCAGCTGTTTAATAAACATGAAAAACTTACCTCTCAACCAGCCTGACAGGACCTCTTTGCCCAGTTTCTCTTTATCCTCCACCACAAGGACTTCTTGCAGTCCACGTGGCTACCAGTGCAAACATGAGAACTGCCACAAATCAAGCCAGGCCGAACAGCAAAGTGAACTCCAAACAATTTGATGCAAATTTTTCGTATACCTGTGTTTCCTATCACTTCCAAGTCATCATCCCTGGCAGTAGCTTCCTTAGCTAGGAGACAGTCACAGCAAAACCACTGAGGTACCAGCAATCAGGAATCCACAAGTAAAATTTCTAGCACCAGAGGAGCAGCGTGGACAAGCAACAAGTTCTCACATAAGGAGAATATTTGCAAGACCACGGAGGAGAGCTCTAAAAAAATGTGGGTTTTTTTAAAGAAATGTCCAGTATTTCTGCTTACTGTAACACAAATGTGTCATGTACGAGAACCAGAATTAAGCCCACTTCAGTTTACTAGACTAAAGGAAATTCAATGTTTGAGGCTCTTGAGGAACTAAGTCACTGAAGTTCTTTGAGACAGTTTCTTGGTTGTTTAATCTAATCAAACAAACACGTCAGACAAGACCATTTTATCAGTTTTTGACTGCAGCCACCACCTTACATAACACCATTCAGTACTGTCAGAGGAATCATTTCAGAAGTATGAGGAACATACCCAGGTAACAGCAGTAAGACACGGACAAATGTAGGTGAATCCCGCACATAAGTTCATGACAGATGAAGTAACACTCCACTAATTCAGGAAATGAAGACATTGTTTTTAAGAGCTCTTCAGTACCTGTCACTTGACTTCTGTTGCCTCAGGAAATAAAAAAAACGCACTAGGCAAGACACAACAGGGAGCTTTGAGCTTCACAGTCTTAAGTTGAGCTGAAAAAAAAAATCGTATTTAAGGAGACCTCACCCTTTCTTCAGAAACTAAAGCAAGCCCAAACACCTTTTTTGGCCAAACAAGATAAAGACAGCTTTCTCCTGGGAAAAGTCTTGGCAGGACATCAAGTTGAAAGAATTTTATACAGTGATATCAGAAGTTGAGCCAGCTTAAAAGCCAGAGACTCTAAAGCCAAAGAGCAACGTATTCCATGTGTAACTCAGGAAAGGTGCTGAAATATATTCCCCCACCACCCTTTTTTTTTTAGTTCAAAGTACTTTTTTTCCAGGCCTCTGTGAGTTTGGATATGAAAACATTTGTTCACAAGAGGGAATCTGAACCTTGTAACACACCACAGAAGTCTACAAGATACACACCAGAATAAGAAATACTCTGCTTAGCAGTAGCATTTCCTAGAATTAAAACAAAGGCACACAGCAGGTTAAATACTTCAGCTACAGAGTCAAAAGCAACTGCAAAACCAGACCCTATTTTATCTTTAGATGTAACTGATGTAGCATCAAATGTATTAAATCCTGGCACAAGTCAAATGGATCCCAATTCATCAGCTAAATGCACAGAGCCAGCATTCTGCCCCGAAGGATTTCCGGACCGGGCAGGCACAGGCCTCACATATAATAACCACTTATTGAATTAACTATTACAAAAACTACCACCGAAAAGTGACCTCCTGTAACAAATTATTATCTAAAAGAGCGTTAGCTTACTGAAAACACTGCAAAACAGCGGAACATTCCTAGGACATCAGGGAATGCTGTGGAACTGTGGGGTTGACAGGTATATAGGCTCTCAGGAACATCCATGGATTTCACTGCAACCTCTAAACTCCCCCAAGAAGTTCCCCAAGAACAACCTCGTGGAAAAGACTGGTGAAAAACATCACCATCACTAGCTCCCTTCAGTACTTTCAGCCTTTCCCCCTTCCAGGCAGGAACAGCACAGTGGGGTAAAGCAGAGCTTGGAATCTCCACCACCACAGCTAAATACACCCAAAACCAGAACTCAATTTTTTATTTTTGTTTTACATTTCCAAGCATCTCCCATTTGATACCATGGTAAACTGAATGGTTAACGAGATTATTTGCTCTTTTTAACTCAATGTTTACATCAAAAAGCATTCAAATACAGAGTCTTAAGTAAACTACTGCAACAACAATATTGATGCTTCTAATAAAGACTGACAAAAAGAGCTCAATCCAAGGCATTACTAAGTAGTTCAGTATTTTGCAGTTTGCCTAATCAAACAATTTTGGCTTAGCAGAACATTCACAAAAGGAAGAAATCAAAATAAAACTGACTTCTATTTCCAGTTCAACTGCTGACTGACAGGTCTCAAGGCAGCCTTTGATTTTCCAACAATCTTCTGACTACACTAGGGGGATTATGTTTACTTACCACAGAGAAAGCTGAGATTTGAGAAGCATAAAGTGCTGCAGAGAAAGAAATACAGGTGCTGAGTAGTATTACTCCACAGAAAAAGAAAGAAAACTGGTTATTTTAAACAAGAAGTTTATTTAAACAACAAGACGCTTTACTTGAAGGGAAAACTATCTAGGATTTTTTTTTTCCTTTTTTTTTTTTAAAGAGTAATTTACCCCTACTTAGACAGAGATTGCTCTACATGTAACAGCTACGTACAAAAAAGTTATAAAATTGCCCTTGGTTTTACAATGATAAAAGAAAAACATTGAAATTATCCAATCAAACAAGGTATGCAAGGTTTTTGTTTTTAAACAGTGAGAGCAAAATAACTTACTGGAATATAAAGATAAAAGTAGAAGGAGCATGCCACTAACGGAGAGAGGGGCATTTTCACAGAACCAGTTTTTTTTTCCCACCCCATCTCCATTAAATGTTGATCAAAACATACCATTGGCCATTTAGTTAAAAAAAATATGCATTATGTCTGTGCACGTCACCAGTTACTTTATGTACAATAGAAGGAATAGGAAAAAAAATCAGAGAGAAGAGAGAAAACTATACTGCAGTAGTCAGGATGTGGCTGAACCAAGTCTCATTTCTCTAATTGTGAAGTGTTGCCTGCGGGAGCACAGTTCTGGAGAGGAAAGTAGCAGGTTCTTTTTGTGTGTTTGTTTTAGTAAACTCCTCCTGTTTGCTGCTGGAACACATCAATTGTATCTTCATCCTCCATTTCCAACTATAGCAGAAAAGAGAAAAAAGGCTTTCAACTCTTCTCAGATCTCTGCCACAGGCTAGGTTGTTCTCACAGTTCCTATCTTTGTGTTTACTTTTTAACCAGACCAGCCCCATTCCCCTCCACCGCCACCCCTTTGTACATTTAACCTCGCTAACTCAAAAGCAAAGAACCTGCATGGAAAGAAAATGCCAGCTCCTAACAGTTGTCCTGGAATGAATTCTAGTGTTAACTTTAGAGTGCATTGCATGAGTCCTGCGGAAAAGATTCACAGTATTTTACTTGTGTTGCCTGCTTTGCCATTGCACCTTTGTTCTGTTATTTACTCCCTCAGTTTACCTTAGAACATTGCCACAATTCCACTTGGCTGCTGCTGCTGCTCAAACGAGCGAAATGGCTACAGCACTGAAGCAGCAAACTGGAATCAAGGCCTCTTCCCTGCCAGGCAGTGAAACCAAGGATCAGCAAGCACAAAAAAATTGAAAACTCTTTACATGTAGCCGTGTAACAAACTGCCAGTGAGGAGCAGCAATACTTCATTAACAGAATTCTCTTTTCTTGCTGTAATTTTTACAGATATTCCTGGGATTGTTTATGTCCCCTACTGAGAAAATCTCTACCAAGACTGAAGGAGCTGCCATAACTAATGCAAGTTTTACTTCTAAACAGTCTCAACTGCTGTTCAGGAAATCAAACTGGTCTATGGCATTTACCACAGCTATAAATAGACAGATCCTGATCCAGATCCAAAACATGGATGGAGAGAAAAGCACCCTGTTGCCTCAATTATCTGTATTTCAAGTTAAAAAGCTGCACAGACTGTGGCCATAAGAGGCACATTCTTTGAAGCAACAACTTGGAAAACTCAGACCTAAAAACAAGAGTCTCTTATTTCATAACAAGTGGTTCTGAACAGCAGATAAAACTGTATCACTTGGACAGGCTGATTAAACACAGCTACGTGGAGAAGTACAGAAAAATGCTCAAGAGTCACAGTGAACCATTCTGTTCTTGGAATGTTCTTTGTTAAGCCACTTAGAGACAACCCAAACTTCTCCATGTTGATTAATTTTATGCTGCTGAAGCAGCTTCAAATTACAAACAACAGAAAATTACTTCTGTATTATATATTGTATTTTGCAAGCTTGCAAACAGGATCTCTGATAACATCCTGGCAAGCTTTTATGTAACAAATAAAGCCATTGCTTCAAGACAAACTCAATTCTTAACTTACCATCCTTACCTCGGAGCCGTGACTCAACCAAGTGACAGTTCAACAGGATCCACCATCTGTACCCTGCACTTAATTTTCTTATTACAGTGATAGAGACTTATTACTCAAAACACTAGAGAAAGTCATGGATTCTATTTCTAATAATTCTAAACCATTTACACCAAGATGATGGTAAAAAAACCCCCAGTTCTATCACTAACATATATATTTACACAAGTATTTTATAGGAAACGGAAGCATCAACTCCTGCAGCAAACTTCCAGGGGTTTTTTTTGCAGTTCTTCAGCCTTGCTTTTGCTGTTTACCTGTGCAGGTGTGTCTGTTTCATTAATTGGCTGCCCATCGAACCGGAATCTGATTTGCCTCATTGACAACCCCTGGACAAAGAGAAGCGACACAAAGGGACATTAAGTCTGGTGTAAAAGTACTCACTGGTTTGCTCTTGAGCTTGTCACTGAATAGCAGCACAATCATTAAAAGCCACCCTAATGCAGGACAGAGTTTTTGTACTCCCCTCATGCCCTGACTTTTAGGCATTTCACTCCAAATCCCTGCAATCTGTTTTGTGTTAAACATTGCATTGTGTCCAACAACTCAGAGAAGCAACAGTGCCCCCACTGACTGCGAGTTAAAATAAAGCCATTCCTGGTACACTCCAAAGGCCAGGAGGTTTATTGTGTTTTTGAATAATTCACTGAAAAAACAAATGCAACACTCCAGGTAACAAATGTCAAACAGTGATATTCAATACTCCTTTTTGATCTGCCCCGAAAACAAAAGGTACTCTAAAATATTTTTCCCAGAAATGAAATAACAATATTAATCTTCAGCAGCAAAGAGTAAGAAATGGGAACTTTTTATGTTGAATTCCTGTTATCAAGAAATCAATGTTTTTCCATGCACAGATGGAACTTCCAAATGAAATAAAGGAATGTTCCACTGCCAGAAATTACCGAGTAGTATCTTGAATAAGCATTTCTACCACACAACACTCATTTGGCTGACCTCTTCCACCCCTGTAACACTTCTCATTCTCACCTGAGCCAACAGATTGGAAACCATAACTTGGGAGCACCAACTCCTTTTACTGATAATATCAGCTCCAAAATCACTGGGGAGTTTTCAAAGGTATTTTAGAGAACACCACATTCTGCACTAGAAGGTGAACAACATTTGGGGATACAACCAGAGCCTTGGGCTCTACTTCCTTCCCAGTTCTGTCTATTCCCTCCGGAGTATCTAAATATCCAAGAAGGCTCGTTGGGCTTTGAAACCAATCCAGTGGATTGCAGGGTCGTGCTTTGGCATCTCTGAGTTAGAACAGAAGCCTTCACTTAGCTTTGCAAGAGCGGATGTAACACACAAAGGAAAACAATGTAGTAATTATTTCTGAGGAGCAGATTTGTCAGGGAAGCATATTTTAATAAATACAAGTAAACTTTTTTTATTAACTTAATATTTCACAGCAAAATGCCTTCTCTAGCAGGACTGAGACTGTGCACTGTTCACTCAGAGCATCCTCTGGCCTAAGAAAACCGTGTGGCTCAGTGTCATGGCAGCAACATGTTTCTGCACAGCAACATTTGGTTGGAGACCTTTTCTCTGACACTATGTTGCTTAAAATACATATTTCCTATTCCCAAAGTGTTGTTTATTGCAGGTTCCCGACAGCTTTACATGCTAAATAAATGTTAGCTGAAAACATACTGAAAAGCTCTACTTTGGTGGGATTACTGTCCACAAAACATTGAGTTTATGTTCCATGGATGATTTTTTCACCACTTAAAATAATCACAAGGAGTCTTCATCTTCTAAACAGATCATTCAAGGTTTAGTTACTTCCATTTTAGGTCTACTACACGCACTAAATGATTTTCATTCTTTAAAGCTGCCAAATCCTCTACTTTACCGCCTCTCCAAAGTGAAATCTAAAGTCCACAGCTGAAGGATTTTAAGCCTAAGTGTATCTAGTTAGGTAAACAAATACATGAATAAAACCTAACTTTTAGAGACATGCAGAACAAATGCTTTCAAACCAAGTTTGAGAAGCACCTAAGAAATAAAATGTAACGACAACTCCATCTCCACAGAAATATTCTTTGGACACCTACTGGATAAAACTGAAATCAGAACAGATCTCTCCCACTCTCAAGATTTACTAATTTTTTCCTCCAATTGTCACCTGGGGGGTTTTTTGGCTAGGTTTGGGGGGTCTTTTTGGGTTTTTTTAAGCAGAGTAGAAGACTTGGTGAGAAGTTTTACAATCTTACTTTGGCTTGTTTCAAAGTAACTGAGGTATGAATGGTTACTTCTTATTTCCCAAGACTTCACAGCCAAATAACCACTCCTCAAACTCCCAAAAAGACAGATACAACTGGACTTTATGATTGGAAAAAGCAACACACGGTGCTTTGCAATACATAGCAAGAGTCTGCATGACTGAGGTAGGAAAGCAGCTCACGGGTTCAAGCATTCACTAATTTATCCCCAGAACACTCACACAAGAACATATTCACATGTTCGGTAAGAGCTGATTTTTTTCCCTCTCTTTATTCATATCCTATTGTGGCACAGGGTAAGCCAAAGAGGTTTTACCATTCTGTGTGTGAATTGCAGTTTCTTTTTCCTGGTGATTAAATATTTTTATTCTGACTTGATTTGTATTCAATTGTATCATTGAATATTTCTGGGGGTTTAAAAAAAAAAAAACACATAAACAAACTTTCCAAATTCTGAACACTTTTGTAAAGCTGGAACTTTTTAAAGGCAGGCAGTCACTAAAAAAAAAAAAAAAATCATGGACAGAGACAAAATTTTCCTTATCAAAAGCTACAGAAGAAAATGTTCCATAGCAATATTCAAACAGGTGTTTTTAAAACTTGTAATAGCTGCCTGCAGCTGCCACAGCAAAATACATGGGTTTTGTCCCTCAGAGGATTAATTTGTCAACTAGGCCACAAGAGAAAAAACTAAGGTCATCATTAAATGTAGAAGCTCCTTCTCAAACTAGATATCCTCTCATGTCAATACAGTAATTGTAAGATAATAAATCACAAGTCAGTGACCAGACCAAGAAGTTACTCAGAGCTACAAAAATCCCTGATTATCACTCAACCTTCTCTCCTAAGTTCATACCAAACCCACCCTTTCCACGCTGATATTTCTGAGCAGTAGAGCACCAGTTGCCTCCCAACAGCCTCCACCTACAAATGCAGATCTCACAGATAACAACCCATCTTTATTTCACCCATTTCCTGTCACAACCCTCTCAGTCCCCCCTGTAACAGACCCTCAGGACAATACACCTTCCACAACACAATTCGTTTCTGTTAAATCTCTACCATTTTGCATATTTACACAGTTTTAAGGCTGCAAGTGTCTTCATCTATCCCTGTGGAGATCACTGTCCCCCAGACACCGGTTCTCCTGAGATCATACCTGTCGTTCACAATAGGCTTTCATTAGTTTACTAAGTGGTGTGTGCCTCTTAATCTTAAACTGCACCACAGACCCATCTTGCCCTGCCACCTTCAGATTAATGTGGTCATTGTTTTCAGTCTTCACTCCTTCCTGTGGAGGAAATAAAAGGAAAAAAAAAAAAATAACCAACACTTTTTTTTAAAAGGTATGAAACAAGAAGTTAACATTTTACCGAAGTGCAACAGGTCATTAAAAAAAGGAGGAAATAAAGATACTATAGTTGTTTACCGACTTGAAACCTTGAATAGGAAATAAAGGTCAGGACTTTTTATTTGAAAATTTAAAGAAAAAAAACACGTACAAAAAAAAACAACCCCAAATCCTACTAATATTAGCTGTCATTTTGGAGACTGGCAAAGTAGCAATGAAGAGTTACTAGGCCAGTCGCTTAACAGATTTAAAAAAAAAAAAAAGTTATTTCTATCAACGGCACAATAATATGCAACATCAGTGTTGCCAATGAAAGGGATGAAGTTATAACAACGATCTGTTATAACTTCGTTCTGTGTTATAACTGTGATCCCAACCAGCAGCAAGGCTCTTTCTCGCAGTATCTCAAACTTCTTCCTACCGGTTGAGGTACTTCTGAAGAAAACTTTCAAGATACTTTAAAGGGCTGTATTTGAAAAGGTGACAAAACCTGAAGCGACCCAAAGCCTCCCCTTCAGAAGAGGTTTAAGAAACCCCCCCTAACACGCAGCCCGACCCTCCCGTTCCCTTTGGGAGGGGAAAACTGGGAAGGAGCAACTTCCAGCTGGGTCCGCCGTGTTCTGGGGGCAGGGGACGGGGATCCAGCCCGTCCCGCTCGGGGGGTGCCCGGCACCCTCATCCCACAGCCCAGCTTTGTTTTCCCTCTTCCCTGCGCGCCGGGTCCCGCCATGTGTCCGCTCCGCGCCCTCCGCCACTTCGAACTCGGGTTAAAAATCGTGGGGGAAG
>VXAY01007101.1:693424-723758 GCA_013399855.1 Oxyruncus cristatus | reverse complement strand
TCCCGATCCCGATCCCGATCCCGATCCCGATCCCGATCCCGATCCCGGTCCCGATCCCGATCCCGATCCCGATCCCTATCCCGGTCCCGGTCCCGATCCCGGTCCCGGGCGCTGACGGGCTCTGTTGCAGACACCGGGGAGGGAGCGCCCGGCTCGTCCCGCGTGTTCGTGGTGCGCAGGGATCAGGACATCTACATCCAGACCTTGCGGAAACTCTTCAACGAGTCGCACGGGATCTTCATGGGGCTGCAGCGCAGCGAGGAGGAGCTGGCGGGGAAGTCGCGGAAGGCGCAGTGAGTGTTTTGGGGCGCCGGAGGGTGGGGGGCACCTCGGCCCCTTCCCCAGCCGGGCCAGTGCCTTGGACTCATAAACGCCTCCAGGGAGGGATGTGCCACTGGCCAGGCTGCTTTGACCAGCTCTGTAATCAGCAGCAGGGTAGAAACAATGATCGTTTTGGGGTGATGTTACAAAACAAGGCTCCTTCCAATAACCACGCTGACAAGTCTGTGCCAGTGTATAGAGTGGCACAGCCTCACTGATTCCAGCTGGATCCACCCAAGTGCTGGGAGCCTCTGCTGCTCTAGAGAGACTTGCAAGGGCAGTAGGCATGAGACTAAAACTCCAACAGCTCTCTCCAACGAAAGCCTTTTTATGTTTGGCAGGTTGGTTCAAGTGAGTAAAAACTACCGGTCGGTGATAAGAGCCTGCATGGAGGACATGCACCAGGCAGCTGGTAAGTTGGTTTGTTCTCCTGCTGCAAGAAAAGGAAACACTAGTTGTGATTATAAAAGTAGCATTTCAATGGTAAGTTACTGCAACTACTGCACTATAGCATAGGTAGGTTTCAGTAATTCTCAGGACTCCACTTTCATGCCAGAGATTTCAGAGTTAGTTTGTAAATCTGTTCAGAGATTTATTTTTTCCCCCAGTGTTTTAACTGATTTTTGGGGGGCTTTAAGCTGTTTCATATCTTCAGCTTCAGCTTTACAGGAAACTAAATCCAGTTTAATAGCTTGCTTCCCCAGAAAGTGGGAAATGTTACTCATCTGTGCCCTGTAGCCATACCCAGTTTTGCACAGGATTTATAAAACAAGTTTACAAAGCTTATTTAGGCCTGTGCTTGGTGAGTAATCAGGTATTATTGTCATATTTATGAGCCTAGAAGGGGCTGTCAAAGGTAAATGTGTTGCTCTTTGACTTTTCTTGTTCCCTCAGTTTCGACTCGGGACCCTGCCCTGCAAGGCCAGTACAGCACCCAGGTAACCTGCATTCATGTCACACAATCACAGCTGAACACGGACCTCTGGCTGGTGAATTCACCAGGGCACCACTGTGACATGAAGCACTTTAGATTTAACTCTATTTTAGTATAGTAGATGCAGTTCATGACCAAGAATAAAAGAAAGTAAATAGTTAATTCCTCTACTTCTAAAGATGTCCAACACCCCAATTCACTGCCATGTCATATATTGAGTGTTATAGGTGTGATGTTTTCTTGTCATCTGAAAGCTGATTGACCAGAAAAGTTTCAGACTTGCCTGTCTGAACCTTCACCTTTCCAACACTCAGATTCCAACCAGCTGCATTTGAGCCTCACAGCAAGCTCTGGGTGTCCACTGTGAGCTGTCAGTCGCCACAGGAGTGTTCTGGGACAAGCAGAGTACTTATAGGACTTTTGTCCTGTTAGCTGCAGTGATGTTGCTCCTTTGGCCTTGCTTCCTTCTCTGTCTGATTAATCTTTAGAAGTGCCAAAGGCTGACAATAGCACTGGTTGGTATTGCCCACTGGTGACTGATTATTGCTGCATTTCAGAACACAAACAGCATCAATACTTTCTGAGCTGAATGTGTGTGGCGAAGACATGGCCTTTAATTTCTGTCTCTGAAATGTCAGTGTGACATTTTTCTATACAAACTGGGTTTAACTGATTGCCATGGACAGCAGATGCCTTTGTGTGGTTACAAAACCCAACTGCAATAATTCCTAACTCTGAAACCTGGCCCTGCTTTTCCTCAGGTTTCCATTCTCTCTGCGATGGAGCTGATCTGGAACCTCTGTGAGATACTGTTTGTTGAAGCAGCTGCAGGTGAGCAGTGAACTATCCTGGTGTTAGGAGTGAAGGGTTTTTTGTTCACATATTTATTTGTTTAAAATGTATATAGCATCCATTATGTCATAGTGTAATATGTTTTAGAGATATGCTGAGTGTCAATAAGCCTTTTAATACCCCTTCTGCCTCAGTTAATTGCCTTCTTCATATTGAATTATGTCAAGCTATTCAATTTGCCTTCTACTTTTCCCTTGCCTGTGTGGTACACTATGATTTAAATTGTCTCTTTATCAGATAGGTTATGAAGAGAAGAGATATCAAAAGTTGCTGCCAATGTATTTGACTTCTAAACAAAAGCACATCTTTTAGCATCAAATATGTCGATGCCAGCTGACATTGACACAGTCTGATACAACTCCTTTAACCTTAAGATGCCATTTCTGAAGTCAGTTTGTTTACACCAGCATTTTAAAGTAGTAATTAATTTTTTTAAGGAAATCAGATTATGCAAACAAACATGCACTACTCGCACAGTTCAAGAATTCAGAAGAGATACACAAATTATAGATTACTTAATCTGAAGAAAAGTTAATCACCTAATGCCCAATTTTTTCCTCATATTCAGTTAATAGTAATTAATTGATGCTAAAATAAACCAAAATATTCTATTTGTCTTTTGGCATTGCAAGATTTATGATCTGACTCTCTCACCTTTTATTTCTTCAAGTAACTGGTTTGGGTTTTCTGCTGGACCTTGTTGCTGCTCTGTCTAAAATTTGCCACAGGGAAACCTGTCAGCAGTGTGGCTGCTTAGGGAGCTCTGTAACTGGAGTGTGGGAGGTAGAAATCCAACCAGCGAACCTCACCTAATGATACCAAAAACCGTTAAGGTTTGTGAGAGAGCAGTTTGGGAACAAATAAGTGGGAACTAAGAGGGAAACCTTGTCTTGCACACAGCTGGTCCCCTCCTGCTTCGCCTCCTGGACTGGGTGCGGCTCCACGTGTGTGATGTGGACAGCATGGTCCGGGAAGTTCTGAGCAGTGAGAACCCACCCAAACACAAGCTCTTCTGGAACGTGGTGAGTGCCATCACCTGCAAGGTTCTTAAAGAGAATTCGTGCCTGTGTGCTTTCCTTCCTCTTCCCTGCTTGACACTAGACCACACCTCAGAAGCTGGGACACTGCTGCTCTCTGCCAGTGCAGGTTTTAAGGTGAAGCCAATTCTGAAGATCATCCTGCCCCTCATTCCCATCCTGAGCCTTCCACTTGCACGACCCATAGAGGTCAAGACTTACACTGTGTATTTGAATTAGCAGTTTAAGCATTTTAACTCCACTGCACTTGCCTGAATCACAGGTTAGAATTCCCCTCTGATGCCCTTCCTGGGTGCTCATGGACAGGTGGATTTTGCAGGTGGATGTCTTTGTGCTCCAAGGCCGGATGGACGAAGCACGGCACTTGCTCTCCAAGGAAGTCACTGCCAATCCCACCTCAATGAACATGTACAAAATCTTGGATGACTTGATGAAGAAGATGCCAATGCCCAGTGTATGTACAAAGTGGATTTTTTCATGCCTTTCACTGGGAAAAGAGCCACCTCTGATGTGTCCCCTGTAACAAATTATTCCCCATTAGAACATCTCACTCTTATTCCTTTAAAGTAATAATATTTGTATTCTTGAATTGCCCAAAGATCCAACAATTCAGGTAAAGCCTGTTAGCTGACAAACCAATATAGAGGGATCACGGGCAGCCCCATGTTCAGCTTTTTATCAGGGACTACTGTGAGTTCAGCCCAAGTGCTTGTTGTGATTTGACTTGGTGTTTCTGTTATTCCATGTTTCTTACCCTCTGTTCAGCTTGGCAACACCCAGACACTGACTGAGCTGGAGCTGAAATGGCAGCACTGGCACGAGGAATGTCAGCGGTTTCTACAGGATGGGACTTTCGCTTCCAATCCCCACATGGAGTCCATCTGCAAGGTGTGTTTTTGCTGGGAAGGAAGGAAACTGTGGACAGGTATTGAATCCATCCTTGTGGGTTTCAGGAGCTCAGTGTAGCCATAAGTAACTTTAATATAATGGAGGATGATGCATTCATTAAATCAGGAGATTTCAGGCCAGTCTCCTGTCCTGTGTTCCTGGCTTGCAACAAACTTTGCAAGCCCGGGCAGATCAGTTTCTCCTCCTGCCCAAGGCCATAAGGCTGATGAGGAAACTGGGCTCTGAGAAGGATCTTTGTTATTTAATTTTGATTAAATCCTCACTCCTGCAAAGCAGGAGTGATGCCCCTGGAGAGTTACAGTGCATCTGTGTACACCACTGAATCTGCAGAATTACCCCTGTGTTTCTATCCCATTAGATCCTGGTGGGAGACGAGGATGCCATCCTGGAGAAGAAGGAGCTCATGACCACATGGTACCACTTTCTGGTTACCCGGCTCCTGTATTCCCATCCCACTGTGAAGCCGATGGAGCTGCGGTTCTATGCACAGGTAGGAAATGGAATTACCTTTATATTCTCCAGTTTCATGCACACAAGGGTTACTGCACTGAGTGAAAAACTTTGGGAGGGTTGAGATCTTACAGCAAGGACATCCTTTAAGATGTTGCCTGGGGTTTGTAGGAGGACTGGGAGACTGATCAAGTCGACAAATAGTCGTTGAAGACCCACTTTTCAGTGTCTAATGTATCACCAGTCTTGTTCCTCCAAATTGTTTTCCAGTTTTCTTATGCTAAAATAAGGAAAAAACCCCTTTTTTCTAATGTGTTCGGTCTCTATGACCTGTTATTTCCCATAAAATAACTTCAACTAGGCTGCTACATCCAAACAAATCTTGCTTTTACCATCTCACAACTTCTGAATTTATCATGTCTTGTCATCTCATTCCACAGTCTAGTATGGACCTGTTCCTGGGTGGAGAGAGCAGCCCTGAGCCTCTAGACATGATTTTAATGGCAGCCTTTGAGTTTGAGATGCATCAAGTGATCAAGGAATGCAGGTTGAGTTTTAAGGTTTTTGATTCTCTAGTTCTGCAGTATTGTTTCTGTCTGTTTGGGGTGGGGATATGGGTACAGCTCACCTGATCATCCTTGCAAAGAGTTTAGCAAAAATATGTGAAGCTGGCAGCAATTAAAAGTATTCCATTAGGTCTGGGACGTTGCAGCCAGACATTGCACTGTAACAGAGCTGTGTATTGGTAAGAAATGCCTGTGGAAAACCTGACACAATCCCTGGCAGTGGTAGGCTTAGTGGTTTTCTTTCTTTTGCTTCAAACACAGCATTGTCCTCAGCAACTGGTGGTTCGTGGCTCACCTGACTGACCTGCTGGACCACTGCAAACTCCTGCAGTCTCACAATCTCTAGTAAGTATTTCTTTGCATTGATGATTTGGATGAAGCTGATTAAGATAGCCCCTGAGAAAACGTGCTGCAGAAATTAAAAGTACTTGTGAAGTAATGTCAGCGGGTTTTTCCAAGGAGATGCAAATAACAAAGTCTTTTTATTTGCTCTCTTTCCCGCAGTTTTGGTTCAAACATGCGCGAGTTCCTCCTGCTGGAATACGCCTCGGGACTCTTCTCCCATCACAGGTACCGACTTCTGTTTTATTACTTAGAGGATAGACTAACACCAGGGCAGCCAAACCAAATAACTGTGTGTTCGTGAAGGAAAAAAGGCAAAGAGAAGTCACTGTTAGAATTTCAGCAGAGGTATCCCTAAGGGATCATGCAAAATTGGCACATTTCCTTTCCTGGATGAAAGTCAAAAGCTGTCTGTGGGAGCCCATCACACGTAATGATCAGGGCAGAGTCACTCCTGCACTGTGCAGAGTGACTTGCACTGGAACACTTTGGAGCTGCAGCTCTTCCAAAGCTGTGGTATTCCAAAGTTAAATTACAGGCAGCTGGCATTTGGCAGAAAGGAGAACCCGTTTCAGGTCTGAACACAAATTATCAGAGCGATCAGTTATTAATGCAGACTGGGATGCTCCTTGGGGCTTCACTGTCGTGCTCACTGAAGGTTTATGTGATCAGAGTGGTGGTTGATTTCCCCCTCTCTCAGCCTGTGGCAGCTGGGGGTCGATTACTTTGACCACTGCCCGGAGTTCGGGCGGGTGTACCTGGAGCTGCACATCGAGCGCATCCCCCTCAACACGGAGCAGAAGGCCCTCAAGGTGCTGCGGATCTGTGAGCAGAGGCAGATGCACGAACAAGGTGGGGGCTTTTCAGTCTCACTGTTTGCAGGGATACAAGTGAAACTACCAAAACTTAATCCTTTCCCTCCCGTCCCGTGTCTCCTCCCCAGTCCGCAGCATCTGCAAGATCATGGCCATGAAGGCCCTGCGGAACAACCGCCTGGGCTCGGCCCTGTCCTGGAGCATCCGGGCCAAGGACGCGGCGTTTGCCACGCTCATCTCGGACCGGTGAGCTGGGACAGCAGCCCCAGGCTGCTGCTGCCACACTGGGATGGGGGACGGGGCAGGCAGCCACTCTGCCAGGGCCAGGAAAGCTGCTGCTGGCAGGTGGGGCTGAGCTTTCCCTCAGGGTTTGTGGACCAGAACACATCCTCAATGCTCTCCTCTGCAGTACCCAGCTTGTCCTCTACACTGTTTTCCTTCCTGACAGCTGGAGACAAAACAGGAATCTTTAATTATAAATCAGGAATCCAACCCTCTTAGACCTTGCTCTGATAAACATTTCTTTCAGCGATTTCTGTCTTCTGCACTGCCCTTCACTTGCTCTGATAGAGGTGTTTGATGGGCTGGACAGTGACCCAGGGGACTGATTTGGGTGGAGGATAATCCCCATCTGTGCTTTATTCGGGAGATTATTTGTAACCACTCAAGTTCACCACACAACCTCCAAAAAAGGCAGTGGGAGTCACTTAAGCCAGCGTTTCTGCTAAAAATCTCACCCCACAATTACATTTGCAGCAAGGAGCAAAGTTTTATCGTTTCCTTGGTTCTGCATGAGCTTGTCACAGTTCCTGACCTTGCCAGGCTGGGAGGGGTGTTGTGAAAGTGAGGAGGATGCTGACACTTGGCTCAGACCTCAACAAAAGCTCTGGCAACTCTATGTTTTTAATCTCCAGCAACCCCTGTCATGTAGGTTTTGCTAATTGGAAATAGGCAGGTACCAATCTTCACTGGTAAGAGTATAATTTTGAAATGACACCCTGGGTAGGTGGCCAGGCAACAACACTGTGTCTTCAGCAGTGGAAAAGGGAATGGTAAGAGATTGCTGGTCTGAGCTTTGGTTTGGGCTTTTTTTTTCATTTGTCCTTTGAGGGACTGGGAATCGTTACATTTCCTTCGACAGAAGGAGAGAAAAAAAACGGTCACAGGAAGCAGCTCTGCAAAAAGCAGCATAATGAAGGCTGTGACAAAACCGATGAAAAGCTTTTAGCATTGTTTTTGTTCCTGCTGCTTATCAACTTTTTCACACAGCAGAAAAACAGAGCTTTTGTTATGATCTGGGAGTATTATTTATGCATCCACCAGCCTCAGCTTCCTGAGTGCCTTCCTTCAGTTGCTCTTTTTAAAGAACAGATCTCAGCTACCACAGAATGCAGAAGAATAAATGAGGTGTCTGTTAAATGTACGTTACACCAGTTCATTGGCTGCTTCCAGGGAGTCTTTGATGACTTCGGAAACCCTCACAGGAGGTCGGTTAAGATGGAACTCAGTCAAGTACCATCAGGTTTTCTGGGAAGGGATTAGGAGATACAGAATGGATGTGGATGGTGTTCTCCCCTCTAAGCTTTCACTGTGATCCACTTTCTCCCCAGATTCCTTAAGGACTACTGTGAAAGGGGGTGTTTCTCCGACTTGGACCTCATTGACAATTTGGGACCTTCCATGCTGCTCAGTGACAGGCTGACATTCCTTGGTGAGAGCTGCCTACAGTTTTCATACTGGTCTGTTATTTAGAACATAGTGAACTCCATGAAATTATTTGGATTTATCCTCCATCTGCCTACATCCTGGTTTAGTGATGAGGGGCAAGCAAATGGGGAATGTGATTTGGGATGCAGCTTCTACCAGGGGATGGCACTGGCCACTGCCCTCCCAGCAGGGCAGCCCTGAATCCTGACACTCCTAATTTCCCCTCCCTTAGTCATTTTCCAGGCTGTATCAACTACCTAGAGAGCTCTGAAATACTAACAAAGGCTACCTGGGATACCTTAGGGGGATTCCCTGGGACAGTAAACCACTGGTTTAAGTTACATTGACAATGTGATAATTTTACTAAGTTCTCCAGAATCTCCACAATGTGGGTTCCCTGTGCCAGTCTCAACCTCCATGGAACAAGAGCCCTCCCTGCCCTCCCACTGCAGCTGCTGTGCCAAGTGACAGTGAGGAGCCCCAGCTCGTTTCCCTCCCGTGCCGCAGCTTCCTCCTCCTGCCCGGCACAGTGCAGCTGTGCTGACCTGCCCCTCCGCCTGCAGCTGCTCTGTGGCCTTTGATTCACAGGCCAAAACAGGAAATGGAGCTAAATTGCCCCTTTCTCTGGTGCTGTGGCAGTTAACAAGCCCAGTTACTGGGGCCAGAATCTAATAGGAATTTGGAAGAGCTGTTGGCATTGGATTGACTCCTCTCTGCCTGATGCCAGCATTACAGGGAGGGTGATCCTGAGTTTGGTCTGTTCCCACTTGGTCCCAGCTTGCAAAACTGGAACTGAATTTCCTCCATTTAAACCTTACCCTAAATTAGGCCTACAAGGTAAACATGGCTTAGTGAATTGGTAATCCCTCATCTCTGCATGCCCAGCGTTGGCCAGTGACCCTCATGTCAGCCTCAGAGAAACTATTTCCCTTTCTGCTCTTTATAAACAATCCTGAAAGACTTGCCTGTTTTCCCTTTGGAATTTTAGAAGCATTAGATGTGCCTTTGCCTGACAGCTTTCCCATGCCTCTGCCCTGAGCTCAAGCATTAGTCAAGAGGTGAATCTGAACAGGAACCATGAACTTCCAGGAGCTTGACAGTTCAGTGGCTACAAACAAAGCTGCAGAATGAACCCCACTTTCATCCTCAGCCACTTCTCACGTGCTGGATATTGATCCCACTAATTCTTAGCAAAAGCAGACCTTTCCTTATTAACAAAGATCCCACTTTCCAGTTAAGCAACCAGGAGGACAATGCAGCCTTTCAGACCTGATACTCTGTGGTATCCAAAAGAACATTCTCTCTGCTCTCTAAGCCACCTGGGTCATTGCTCCCCTGCAGACACTCAGCACGAGGCAGCAGCAGCAGCCACTGAACAGGCTGGTGCAAACCCTTAACCTCACCCAGCACAGCAGCAGGTTTTGGTGCCCTTTCAGCCAGGCTCTGTTGTCACCTTTCTCCGTGCACCACATTCCCAACCCCCCAGACCCGGCTGCTTTGGGCTCAGATATTTCAGCTGGGGGTGGTTCTGCAAAGGCAGCTCCCAAGGCCCAGCAGCCCCTGCCCCTTTGTCCCCTCCACCGACCCCCGTGGTGTGCAGGGAAGTACCGGGAGTTCCACCGGCTGTACGGGGAGAAGCGGTTCCCGGAGGCGGCGCGGCTGCTGCTGACGCTGATGACGGCCCACATCGCCCCCTGCTCCTTCTGGATGACGCTGCTCACGGACGCGCTGCCGCTGCTGGAGCAGAAGGAGGTGAGATGGCTGCTCACACCCAGAGCCCCCCACGCCCCTTCTTCCTCCTTGACAAGGGATCTCGAAGTGGTGACCCCCTTCCTGCCCCAGGACCTGCATTTGCAGTGCAGGAACTGGCCATGGCAGTTCCATGTGTCCTACCACGGGACCCAGGGATAGGACAATCAATTCTTACCTCTGTTCCCTGCTTTTAGAACAGCAGAGGAATTGATCTGTGCTGGTAATGTAAGCACACACTGCATCCGGCTCCTTCGGGTACTTGGCTTGAAGATTGTTCTAGTGTGCTTCCCTCTTCTAATCCAATTTTTGCTTTAAGATCCATCAAGAAAATGATAATTCAGCAATTACAGACCCAGAGCAGCCACTCTGACCTTGTAGCTGACCCTGCTTGGCGCAGGAGGTGGCACTAGAGGCCTCCCAAAGTCACATCCAGCCCGATTTATCCTTTGATCCTGTGATTGAAAGGGTCAGAATGGATCTGTGGGAGTGTGAAAGCATTCTCTTCCTCAAAACTGCATTTTCTCAGACTGTGTGATGTCCTTCAGCTTCATCATTCTCAGTAAATACTTTAATTTCCACAGATCATTTTTTCAGCAGAACAGACTTACGAGTTGATGCGATGCCTGGAAGACCTGACGGCAGGGAATGCGGATAAGCAGAAATTCCAGGTAGGAATTTTGTTTTGAGGACACCTGGATAATGAACTGGGGGGCTGTGGGGAGTGTCAGGAAAGCTCTGCATTTATATTCCTGCATGAGTGCAGAAGAGAGGGACAGGCAGGCACAGGGCGTTCAAGGGCAGCCAAAGGGGGCATCATCAAGAGAGCTTGAAGTATTCCCAAACTTAGTGCAGGAGAGTTCCCGCTCCTCGTGTTCTGTTGGTTGGGATTAGACTGATGCTTTTCCAAGATAAGTAATTGCAAATTACATGGGCAGTGAAAAGCTGAGGTGCTGCCATCCAGCAGCTCCAGCTCTTGAGCATTCCAGGCAGGGAACAGGGAGCCATTTGCTGCACATGCAAACCCCTGCAGCTGCCAGGGAATGGAAAGGCTTGGCACTGGTTGTCCTGGGTTGAGCTGTGAAGTAGGAAATGTAGCTTTTGCTGTTCTTGGGAGTCCCTGTAACAGGTACTCTCCCTCTTAATGACCTGCATCCTTACTTTCCAAACCCAGAGAGAGACCCTGTTCCCAGCTCACTACTGTGTGCAGTCCTCTGACCCAAGCTCTGCTCCCTTCTAGGAGGATGATGTTGAGACCACGAAAGTGGAAATGCTGAGACTTGCTCTGGCACGGAATCTTGCACGAGTCATTGTCAAAGAAGGCACCGTGGAAGGGTCCTGAGGACGGCAGGATGTGATCTTCCTCTTCCTCCGGGGCTCACTGTACATAAACTGACTTTTTCTAAGAATAAATATCTTCTTTTGCAGATTGCTTGATCATTTGTTCTTGCCTTCCATAAACAGAACTTCCATGGACATGATTTTTAACTTTTATCAAGGAGCTGCATCAGAATGTTAACAGCTGCTTGTTCCAGATTAGCCTGGCAGCCCTCCCCTGGTGAAAGGAGCCTCAGTGCAGCTTTTCCTTGGATTTCTTGGTTTCTTTACCTCTCAACACCCAGAACTGAAATGAAGGCCACCTCTTACACCACTGGGGTTTTAGAAACAGCAACTTTGCCATTTTTGTTTAGTTTGGAGGGTCTTGAGTCCACGGGTTGGGTTTGAGGCTTTCCAGAACCAGCAGTGCCCTCCGAGAGCCGTGATGAGAAAGGGCCAGCCCAGAGCCAGGTAGGGAAAATGATTTATTCAACATGCAGCAGCACAAATGCAAGGGAGAGGTCTGTACAGGTAGGGCTGTTGGGGATGAAGCAGGAACCTCCCCCTACACACATGGAACATTCACGGTTTGCTTTCCAAAGCTTTCCACAGCGCACTCCAGGCAGCAGCACCACGGCGCATTCCCGCCTGGCTGCGCTGGGAACACTAACACTGGGAACGGGGCCGTTCTGCAGGAAGCACCCACGCTCTCCTGTGTCCCTCCAGGTCACAGTGAGATCCATGTGCAGGCAGGGAAAGCAGTGGAACTGCTCCTCAGGACACACTGCCCCAACCCAAGCACTGCCCCCACGCCTGCTGTATCTGAAGTGCTGGCAAGAACGTGCCTGAGGCAGAGGGAATTCCCTCCTTATCCCAGTCCATGGATTTAGAACTGCTTTCTTTAGGATCCAAACAACACCCCCACCACCACCACCTGCCTTCTGTGTCAGGGAGCTGACAAGTCTGAGGTCTCCATGAGCTTGGATTCCACCTTCAGGGGCTTCTACTCTGATGAGGCCCTCAGGCCTTTTCACCTCTAGGGATTTTCACTCTGCAGCACAGTAAAAATAACTACAAATAACTCCAAACTGTGTTTGCAGCAATGGGTTTTTATAGCCACCGTTCATTCCAGCAGCACCTTCTCCTCTGGAGTTTTCCTATCAGAGGCAGGAGTCTCCTCCTGTTTACTGCTTTTCCCCGTGCTGCTCCTGTTCCCAGTTTGAGAAGAGCTGTTGCTTGACAGCATTGCTGGAAGTGCAGAGCTGAGTGTCCAAGGACTGTCCAAGCATCTGCCTGTGCTTGTGTCAATGGATGCTAAAACCCCCCATCGATTGACAACAGTCTATCTCAGAGCTCGCTGAGTCACTGCTTGACATTGGAAATAGAGAGGGAGAAGGAAGGGACTGCAGGAACCAAGTTTTTGAGATTTAAACCTGGTTTCTGGGAGACTGTAGCTAAGGGGTTAGTTCTCCTGCCCTGATAGCAGAGAACACGGATATCCAGCAAAATTGCTTTCCCCTTTGTGGGAACAATTGCACTTTGCCACTTAATACAGGGAACAAAGAAAACAGGGCATTAACCCAGCACATGCCCTGTCGCAGCTCTGGGGAGCCTCTTCCTTTCTTTGCCTGCTTGTTCTGTTTTTATACCCTACAGCTCTTCTATTTACATCTTGTAGGTCACTGTACTCAGCTCAATAAAACACAGTATTCAACTATACCAATAATACTGCCTGCATGAGGGGACACGAGAGGCCTCTCTCCTTATCCCTGGATTCAGTCACTGTCCTTGACTATTGATTGTAAAGACAGTTCTGCGCTCCAGGTGCTGTCCCTCACTAATACTGACCAATAACTTTCCAGCCCTCTTACCTTCTCACTACACATTTCCTCTTTTCCCCACACTATGGAATGCAACGGAGGCAGAAAAGTAACGAGTGTAACCATTTGCAGACAAAACTCAGCCCCAGATGCCCGAAAGGGAGGCAACGGGGCGGCAGCCAGCAGTATAAAATAAATAGAACAATAAAGGTACAGCAGTGTGGCACACACTTACACAGGGAATGCAGCAGGAGTGTGGGGGGAGGGAGCTAAGTGCCATTTCAGTGTAAAAAAGAAGCATTCCCTCACGGAGCAGCATTATTGCTCAGCATGCTCACAGGGCTGGTCACAGTCCGAGGGAGGGCTCCTGTCAGGGCTCTGCGCTGAGCTCACGGTGGCATCATCGCCCCACCAGCCCGTCGGGATCTCTGGACAGCAGGGCAGGAACAAACCCTTCTGCTGACAGGTCTCCCCTCAAATTACAATAACTTCAAGTTTAATAGAGTGGAAGATAGAACCAGATTCACCCAGAGGTCATGACAAAAGCAGCCAGCACTGCCTGTCGCCAGCTGCCGCTCAGTTCATGCTTGGCATAAATGTTCCAGGGCCCCTTCAAGGTGGAGCACAACATTCTGGACTAAAGCTACAAGCAGAGTGGTCAGGACATGTAAACAAAGCTGAACATCACCAGTGGATAGCATGTGTGTCCCTCCCCACGGCACATCCGTTCCAGTCCTGTGGGATCCTGCCCTGGTCCTGTCACAGTCTCTGGCAGTGTCCTGAGGTCATAGATTCCCCCACTGCTCTACCGGGGGAAACTGATCCACTTCGCCCACTTCTGTGCTGGGCTGGTCCCCCAGGGTGAAGGTCAGTCTGTACCTCAGCCTCACCTTCTCCTGCAGGAAAGACAAAACCCAAAAGCAACATGAGAACAGTCCCAGCTCAACAGCCACAAACAAAACACTTCACTGTTACAGCTCTAGAGAGAGCACAACACTTCTGTTGTACAGAGCAAGGGGAGGAGGGCCCAGATTAAATTCACGGAGGAGTTCAGCTATTTACAAACCGGAGCTATTCATTTTTTACTCTGCAAAAGTTGTACTGCTTAATGTGGAGCAGGAGGAGAAAAGCATAAATAACCTCTAATCAGTTTGCATAGACGTGGCCAGCAATTGGTCCCACCCCTCCATAGAGTTCAGCTGGGATCAAATGTGCCTGACATGGTCAGAGTAAATCCCATTGTCCCTCTCACCTTTGCAGGATTTGCCAGAAGCATGACCTGGGTGATGGCAGCAGGCGGCTGGATGGGATTAAATGGAGACAGCTCAGTGCCAGAGGGTGGCTGTAGCTTCACTTTCATGGACTGCAAGGCAAAAAGAAAGCAGAACGTCAGGGATTATCTCCTACCTTGGGGAACAATGAAAGATGCATGTATAGGCTGGGGGGACAACAGCACACATCCAATAGAGGAGCATCAATCTAGAAGAGAGGATGAGGGAACAGAGCCAGCTCAGCTTGTGCAACACGACAGGAACAGGCAGCCCAGAGCAGAAACTCTGGTCAGTGAACACCACCAGGACTTCCCTATCTGGGTACTGCTATCAGCGGTTTTGATGTGAACACCTTCATGACACAGACAGATAACAGCTGAGATTGGGCCATGTTCAAAACACAAACACATCCAAAATTATCTAGGTGCAGTAAGATTACAGTGGAATATCTTGTCAGATTTAAGATGTCTGCTAGAAATGCTGGTTCTGAAGACCTCAAGGGTAGCTCTACCCATGCAACAGACACAGCTGGGTTGATACTGGATAGCAAGAAAACCAGAACACCTGCAGTTCTTGACTTATCCTGTTCAGTGTTTTCTGCCTCTGACGGGAACCTGTGTGTTTTGGAATGGGGCAGGGCACAGCCTATGGAAAGGTAGGACCAGGCTGTCCCAGGTCCCCAAGTCCATGCCCAGGCCTTCCCAAACGCAGTCTCCCACCCCCAGGGTCTGCCCCCGTGTCCCCACCTTGGGCACGGCCGCCTGCAGCACGATGTTCTTCACGGGGAGCGGTGCCGTGTTCAGCATTGACACCACCACGACCAGCACGTCCGACCGGCCCGGGGGGCACTCCCGGGCAAAGTGCAGGAGGATCCGGAACCCGTTCTTGTCGTAGGCTGTCACCGGGAGGGCACTGCCTGAGAGAGGGGAGAGGATCCGGGTTTATGGAGCAGCAGATGATCTGAGGCAGCATCAGGCGATCGGGATGTTCAGCTGGGGCTGCTCATCCCCTCTCTCTGCTTCTACTTTGCCTTTAAAAGATGTTCAGAGCAAGGTGAAGAGCCTGAGATACTTACTGGGTTTAATGGATTCCAAGGGAACGTGGACGTTGGCCAAAGAAATTTCAGGTGCTTTCATGGGACTGCCTTGCTGCTGGAATGATGCTGGCTGGAAGAGAGGACTTCCTGATCCAGCAGTGCAGCTGCTTGGAAAGGGAGCTGGAGGGGCTCCAGGGGCAGTGGCTGGCAGCCCTGCAGGTGCTGCTAGCGGGGCAGAGGTGACAGTGGTTGGCAAAGTAACCCCTGGGAACACTGAAGGTGTCGCCATGCCTTGGGCGGCAGTCCTGCAAGAGAGACAGGAAAAGCATGGGGAATGGAGCTGGAAGTGAAGCAGGTATTTCACCAACACCCAGAGATAACAGCAGACCATGAGAACAAAGCAGCAGCCTGAAGCCAGACTGGAATCTGTGACTCCATAGGGTCTCACGTGAGGAGAGCTACAGGGACAGTGGTGGTAGTAGGGTTGGGGTCACTTGTGTAAGTCAGGAAGGAAAAGCAGAGCCCCACCTTGGTAAGGGTGAGCAAGGCAAAGGTGTCTGTATCTTTACAGCCTATTCCACTTCCCAGCACACCTTTGGATCAGGCAACAGTACAGCTGTGTGCTCTGCATGCCTTTCCCTCCTGGAGGTGGGACCTTCATACTCATTTGTAAACTGAAACCTCTGACAAGAAAAATCCCAATCCCACATTTCTGCCAAACTAGAGAGTTGCAAGTCACCCTCAGAACCTGGTGCTGCAGCAAACCGGGCTTTCTAAATGCAGAGCCAAAGCAAAGTTCAGGACTCTTGGTTACCCTTTGGCTTCATCAAGGAGTTGTCCCAGTGCATCCATCTTATGTGACATATTGCTGCCCACAGACGAGCTGAAGTACCCAGGAGCAGCTGGAATAGTCTTGGGAGGCCCGGCAGCGGCAGCCGGTCCAGCAGAGAACACAAATGGTGCTGAGTTTGGTGCTGGGATACTGGGAGCAGTCTGGGAGGCTGGGAAAGCAGAAGGCAGCGTGGCTGATGTCCCACACGTGGTCTGTGGTGTGTGATGGAGAAGAGGGTTCCCTGCAGGGTTGCAAGCAACAGTCACCGCCTTCGGATTGAAGAAATCCAGGTCCAGCTGGTCATTCTGAAAGAGAGGACAAGAAGATGCTCTAAATGGCTGCTTCCCCTGATGCAGAGATGGCATGGTTCTGTTACAGAGGGAAAGAGGTTTACCATAAACACAGGTGCTGGGTGGCAAACAGCAAAGTCTGTGGCCTATGTCAGGGCTACATCTGATCTGTAATTTAAGCAAAGGAAGGGCCAACATCATGGGGATGGCTGGGAAACTGAGAAAGCCAGGTTCAGGGCCATCTACTCTGTTTAAAAATAGCTATCCCAGATTTTAGGGTTAGCCAGACAGCCCCTCAGCCTGTATGTATGATCACACGCTTCTCCAAGGTGACAGTCTGTCCTGAGACCTCCCACAATGACCACCCCTCCCTTCCCCTGAGACCCTCCTTTGTACCTCAAACATGCTCCACTGGTTGTTTTCCGAGGTGTCCTTCCCTGCTGCAGGGGTTGGGTCATTCAGGCCTGGAAGGGAAAATAGCAAGGAGGTGACTGGAGGAGAAAATTCGAGTTCCCTTGGCTGCTGTTTCAGTACCATCAAACTACTTGATTCAGCTCTGATGAAACACTGAGATGGGCTGCCAGTCTGTGATGAGAAACAGAGACTGACAGCACCAGCAGCTGATAGTCAGCTCCTGCACACAGCCCTTCTAACGCTTCAGCTGAATCCTTCAGCCCATCTAACCCTCCCTTCCTGACTTGCACTATCTCCTGCTGTTCACATCTGGGCTCCACAGGCAGGCATCCTGCAGGCTCCTATGCACAGCCCCTCTGAGGCACCTTCTCTTTAGCACAGCCCCAAAATCAGGGCTGAATCAGTCACAGACTGCAGCCTGCACATCCAACCTGTCTGAGCACCTCCAGAGATCAGACTGCAATTGCACTCAATAGTTATTTCCTTGCAGCCAACTCTGGGAAGAGTTTTTGATACTGACTCACTGACCAGGTCTAATACTCAGGATGATGCAAGGGAGTGTTCCCTGGACTCCAGAGGCATTTCACACTTCTTTCAAACCTGACACAGCACAGCCAGCCTGCACAGAAGCAGCCTTTGCCAGGATGGATGGAGCAGCCCTTTCCCAGGCCTCTCAGTGTCTTACCCAAGCACAGGAGCTCCTCATCGAGCAAGGAGAGGGAGTTGGCTGTGCTGCCCTGCTGAGCGGGCGCCGCTTCCACTTGGCTGGAGGAGCTGCTCCGCAGCGGCGCCAACGTCTGGGGAGGAGGTGGGAGGATGGGGATTTCGGCTGGGGCTGGGGCTGTGCTGGGGGCTGCAGTCAGGGTGGTGGGTGGCATTGGAGGTGGCGGGGCGCTGGTGACGTCCAGTCCAGCAAGGTCGATGAGGGTGTTGAGATTATTTGTGGAGTTACTCCCTGCAGCGGACAGGAGAAGAGCACTACTAGGAAAGAAGGCAAAAGGCTCAGAGCAAACCCCGTGCACAGAAGAAATTAGCAGAGAGATGGTTTAGATATCACAAATCCTCATCTGATCGTGGCTTAGTCCTCTTTGAAACAGAGAACAGCTATCTGCTGTCCTCAGACCATGTAAATCAACCCAGATACCTCAAGAATTCCTCTGTGAAAACCTCCTGCAACCACTGCTCCTTCCCCAGTGCTTCTTGTAGCACAATCCTCATCTTTTCAAAATCGTTTGAGCTCAGATGAGCCTTTGGGAGATCCTACAGCACTACAATAAACAAAGGCTAACAGAGGGCTGGATAGCTGAGGAAAATTTATACTGTTTTCATTTCATACTTCGGACAGTCTTGTCCCAGTAAGATGCTGCCAGGCAGCATCACACATTCCTCTACTGCTCTCCAGGCAGGAATGTTTAAGTTACTCCTCAGTGGTAATTCTGTCACACACATGTCCAGAGTTTTCAATGGGGAAGCTGAAATGTAAAGTGGGCAACTGGTCTCAATTCACAAATGGAATTGCTGGCAAAACCAAGAACAGGACACCTGGCCCAGCTCCCACTCTCCAACTCTTGTGTTTTTGATAAAATTGTCTTCTTACATGTCACTGTTAAGAAATAGGACAAATGTGGGGAGGAAAATGTGTGAGAACTTCCAGCCACACAAACTGCTCAGATGCAGATTTGCTACTGATGCCATCAAAGGTTTCAATAATATGGACTGAGCAACGGAAAATGCAAAGCTGCAGCACTGTTGCTTGAGTCCAGAATTGTTTATCCACTGCTCAGGAGGCATTTTGTCCCCCTCTGATTCACCAGCTGTTGGCCACAAAGAACCATCAAAACCCCCTTCACCACAATTAACAGGAAACACTGTTCAAAAGACCTAGAATTGCAGGATTCAAAAGTCAGACAGTTGGCTTCCCAGGAACTCACCTTCGACTACTGACATCCCAGGCAGATCCACTTCACCATTGATCACTTGCCCCTCTATTATTTTTTTATAGGAATTTATCACACGGGACAAATTATCACTGGCCTGCAGAATATCCCCTAAATGCAAGAGAGACAAAAATGACCTCCAAGGTTTTAGTCACTTTGTTCGCACTAACGCTGAGAGTGCTCAGTTGTCAACTAAATAATCCAAGAAAACCCATAAATATTTGGCTATGAGCTCCATTATCCTGTCTGTGCCACACTTCTCTAAGCAATACCCTGACCTTTCTAGCACCAAGAAAATTGCAGTAACAAGGAAAAAATGTGTTCAAGGCTGTTCCCCACAGCAAATCCCCTTCTCTCCCAAAGCAGTTGTCCCCCATCATTGCCCCCAGCCTCCTGAACCACCAGCTCTACTGCCCAGTCCTCGCCTGAACTGAGATGATAAAGAGACAAGGACTGTCCTTTATCTGCTTGCTCAAAGCAACAGTGTTGAGGTGTCTTTACAGCTGGTCCCTTGCAGAGGCACGGGTCACAAAAGCAATTAAAAAAGGACACGTGTGGCTCAGGTTACCCAAACTGCTGTCATTGTCCTCTGTCTCGCTGGCCAGCTTGAACAGCGTCCGCCTTTTGGTTTCACACCTTTCGCAGAGCTCCTGGGAAGACAGATTAGGACAAAGGCTTTCATCAGCCAGGAGCTGCTGCCAGCAGCACCAGCAGCACAGAAGGACTCCTAGCCAGAACAGAGCCCAGTCTTGCTGTGCTGACTGTGCCAGTGTGGCAGGACAGCCAGGACTCCCCTCCCTGCCCTGTTCAGAGCTGAGCCTGGGGCTCTAAACACAACCTGCATTTCCAACACGCCGTCTCTCAGTCGTCCTTCCCTCACACCAGCACTTAAGGACAGCTCTAGTCCCAAAGAGGTGTCTCCTTTTATTATAGGAGTCCCAAAAGCCCCAGGAAGAGCAGAATTGTGCTTCAACAATTAGGCTTCAGTTGTGCTGCAACTACTACTCAAGAGTCTGCAACCACAGAGCAGAATGGTGGCAAGAACAAAATGCTTCACAGCAACAAACCAGTTTCTTAAGCTTCTTACCCTTGTTTCAGGAGCTTGTTGTTAAAAATAAGTAGTTTTAAAATTAGATAATTGGCAACTCTTCACGGCTCTGGGCCTACCCAGTGGCTGTTTTGATTTTTATCCTCCTGATGTTCTCCCAACCCTACAAAATGAGCTAAAACTCTTCCTCTGAAGGTGAGGAACCATTTTTTCCCTATTCAGTCTTTAGTTTAATCCATCCCCAGTGCTGTACAGGACGGTTATGACCTGCAATCCATGTAGCCCTAATAGGATCAAAAATTACAAACTGCAGCTTCCTGCTTCTGCCACGCTGCACCTTTGGAGAAGAGCTGCACCTCACTTCAAGCATGTGCAAAACTGAGCTACTCCACACCGTGCCCTCTGGTGAAAGGTGTTAAAAACATGGATATTTTCTTGCCTGCTGTTTCCAGCTCTTGTTTCTCACCACTGTTCTCCATTTTACTGCACTGTTCGTCATTCTCTGCAAAACTCAAGTCTGCAAGAAGAAAGGACTGACTCCGGGATTTCTGGGAGGAAGGAGCAGCTCAGACCCACCTTCATGAGCTCCCTGTCAGCCTCTGACGAGTCCTCTTTGCTGTAATGAACCAACATCTCGTTCAGCAGCTTCACATTGTTGTTCACCTCCTCCAGAGTGTGCATGCGCTTCGTCACCTTCTGAATCCGAGCCTCGTCCTTCGGGGTGTAAAACAGACAGGAAGGATGAGTTTCCCTGTCCAGGCCCAGGTATCACAACCACAGGTAATATCCATGAACATGTCAAGTAATGTCTATTTACCCTATACTTCCAAAAAGTCTGATTCTATGATTCTATGAATTATACCACCTAAAAATAGAAAACTTCCCACAAGTCCTTTTGGGAATTTCCTTTTCAGGTATTTTTTTGGTTCATTTGTTTTGGGTTTTGGTGTTTTTGTTGTTGTTGTTCACTTGATGCTATTTAACAAAATAGATGTGTTTGAAGCAACATATTTACTAGGGACAAGCAGCACTCCCTGAAGGAAAATGTCCACCCATCTCTGATTAAGGATTCCAACTAAAGATGAAGGAGAGTCTGCTCTGGGGACATGAGGAGCTTGAACGGAAACCTTTCGATAACCTATACATCCTCTCCAGTCTAGAAGTTACCCTTTTTTTTTTGGCAGAATCCCAGTGAGTCATTTCCTGGACTCCAGAGTTTGGAATGACTGCCCTGGGTGGATGCATCACAGCTCTACAAGCAGAAGGGTGTCTCCAAAAAGCCTGTTTGTGAGAAGACCCAGTGCAATGACTCAGCCCTCAGTACCCATAGGTGGTACCTCGATGCTCCCCCAAAACCCTGACATGAAAACCACTCTGAGTGATGAAATTGTGGTTAATTCAATTAAGACACATTCAATTCTTGCCCTGTCCTCCACCAGAGACACCAACTGTGGACATTTCTAGGACACAAACATCCCCCAGCTGTTAGAGCACAAATACTGAGCTCTCCACCATTTTGAAGTCAAATTGCCTAAAACCTGGAAGGCAGACTGCTGACCTGGACCAATCCTACAGGAATTTCTCACCTCTTTTACCATGGATTTTATAAGCTTGTTGGCCTCTTGTAAATCATCTGGGTTTTTGCTTTTCAGCAGTTTGGCTAGAAGCTGTAAGACAACAAGAGGATATTCAGGAAACAAATAAAGACCCTTTGGCAAAGGGAAAGGAATCTAAGTGAACAATTCAGGGGAAAAGGGATATTATTACAAAGCTTACACAGCTTTCACAGATACAAGGACTTCAGCAGGAATCATTTATGGTTTATTGTCTTACATGAGTTGCTGCATTCCTGCTCCTACACAGGACTGTAAAATCTCAGAGACTTCTGGCACTAGACAGTTATTCCTCCCAGGCATTGTTTTTGGTTCTCTGTGTAAAACATTCTCTGCCTTGCAGTGCTCCAGCAGGATGGCACATGCACCAAGAATAATCCCGTAATGGTAACACAGACAATGCCTTAATGGTAACTTCGGGTTAAGCAGGTGGGAAAAGCAGTGAATTTTGCAAAAGTACACACTACCCCCCAAAATAAAAGCCATGTTATTATCCTTTGCTTCCTTATTCTAAATATGCACTGATCAATCACTTTTCGTTAGGGATTATGATACAAATCTTCACTGTACCTTGGATTTCTCCTCATCATCAAACACAGGGTTTTTGGGACGAGGTGGTGGAGAAGGAATCAGGGTTCTGTCCGCAGGAATCACAGGATCAAACATGACGATCCCTGGAAGCAGAAAGGGAACTCCTGTGGGTTGACACAGTCACACCAGGCAGTGCTCCCAGGTATTCCCAGGCTGCTGCCAGAGCCAGCACACACCTTGCCCACTGACACTGCCACGCTGTTCCAGTGAACAATACAGATCCCAGTCCCTGAGCACACCAGCTGATTTGTACCTTGATGTTCTCCCAACCCCTCAACAGGAGCTAAATCTCTTCCTCTGAAGGGCAGGAACCATTTTCTGCCCCATTCAGCCTCTAATTTATCCATCCTCAGCGCTACAAGGGACAGTTATGACCTGTAATCTCTGTGTCCTAATGGAAGAGGATGGTTTCCAGACAAGAATGGTTTCCTGTGTTGAAGCTTCTGAGCTTTTTTCATTGTGCCTGCACAAGAAATGTGCATCAGCTGAACCAAAGACACAGCTGCAAAGCCATCTTGTTAGAACTCAAAAGGCTACTTGGAGGCTCTTGTTTCACTTTAAATTAGATTTGTTCAAATCATTTAATAACTAGTTCCACCAAAAAAAAACCACCCAAACCAAACAAGTTAAAAAAAGGCCCTTTGTACCAAAACTAAAGTATTTGCAAGGTATTTAACTAATTCAGTTAAAAAACCCAAACCAACCCAGCCCAAGGCACTTAAACATAATGAAAAGCTTTTCAGAGAATTTCTCCTTTGTTCCATCTCCCCTCAGAGCTTGCCTTGACCCCATTTAATTAGAAGCTGTATATTCTGTGACACTCCTGCTCAAAGCACAGCTCCAGAAAATGCATGAAGGAGCAGCTGACTCCCTACCTTGTCTCTTCAGCATGTAATAGGCATCCTTGATTTTGGATTCCTCTGGCAGTGCCACTGTCCAGCTATACAGCAATTCAATTACTTTGGACTTCACCTTCTCTGAGACTCGGTCTCCCAGGTACTAAGAGTGGAAAAAAGAAGTAAATCCTCCATGTTCTTAATTTCTCTTTAAAAATAGAGCTCAAAGCCAGAAGCTCATTGATATACATTAAAAGGTGTATGATCCCAGCTCCAAGATGACCTAAGATAGACTTTTTTAAGTGGAAAAAATGCTCCTCTAATAGATTTGAAATAACAGTGAAGAGAAGCTTTGTGATCATCTTCAGCAAAAAGAAAAAGCAGCTGCTCTCTTGGCTTCAGGATTTTGCTATTTAAAAATTACAGCAGTCAGATAATCACCCCCTCCCCTGTCTTACGGGAGAGAGTCTGGGAATACTTTGCTGCATCAGTTATGCCATGGGGGTGATTTTCACCATGTTAAACTGATCATGAATGTCCAGGGACTTAGCCAGGCACTCTTTACACAGCAAGGCAGCAGCAGACTGAGGACTAGAACTCTATGGTGCGTTGCCAAGTCTCTTGTTCTAACCTCTGCATCACATTTCTTTTCCTCTATCACTGGAGTTTTGTTTTTTAAAACAACACAGCCCAAGTTTTAGATGCCCTTGAGTCACATGAAGGATTAGAACAGCCCAGAGACTATACACTGACGGCTAATAAGTACATCTTAATGAGAAAAACACTAAGCAGAGCATAAAAAACCCCGGACAACAAAAATTTAGCTAACAAATGCTCTTGAGTATAGGCTAATAAATGCAATGAGCCAGACAGAACGCTGCAAACATTTTAGATGTTGCCTGTAGCTTATGGATGTCAAACAAAAAGTAACCACAGCCACAGACTCAGGGACTAACCTTTGGAGACACAACTTTTATTAACTCGTTTAAAAAGCGGAACTTCCCGACTTCATTGTGAAATCTTCTCCCACAATTCTTCATGCAAGCTTCCAGCACCTGCATTCAAGGAACAAAAACAGGGGCTGAAATGAACACCAAAACCCTACAATAACAGTGTGTGTTCTGCTTACAGGGGAGGTGAAGGGCCCATGTCAGTGGGACACATATTCCTGCTCCACACAGGCATCAATCTCCCATCATCAGGGGTGACACATCAGGACTTGGTGTCCCACCCTCACCCAAGTGTCTCTGGCTCTGTTTTATCACCACTAGGTCTCACACCAATGAACACAAATCTTGCTGAAGATAACAAACAAAAGCAGCTCAAACTAATTAAACTGGCTGCTCTGTGGCTGATGAGCAGATTGGACACTCCAGGGAAGGAACTGTGCTCCCTCCCACTGTTCACTCCCTCCCAGGGATGGGAATCAGGGCACTCAGCCCCCAGCTGACCCCACGGACACTCCCTGCGCTCCCCTAAGATGATGTAATTGGATACATGACTGGGTTCAAGAGGAGGGGTAAGGACTACCTACTGTCAAGGCTTGGACTGCCTCCCATTCCTGTGGAGACTGGATTTTATGAGCCAGGAGTCTCACAGCAATCTGTGGCCTGGAACAGAGCAGAGCCCTGTTACACACAAAGCAGCCAAACACGATGGAGGATTTTCAGACTTACCACAGATTCTGCTGTTTAAATGAAATGTCTTCCACGTAATTAAAAGGAAATGCCATTACGTACTTTTTATCTTTCCATCACAAAGGCTGACAAGAAATTCTCAGGGCATCTTTGTAAGCCTGGGTGTCTTCACATGCAAGGGAGTGAGGGCTGGTAGTGTGAGCCAGCAATTCCAGATTCCTCCTTGGGAGGGGCCAAACAACTCCCAGTACAGTTCCCAGCCCAGGAAATCACATAATTTCTCTCGCCTTTATTTCCTTTTTCCTGAATAAAACACTTCTTCCTTAGCCCTCAGGAATGCTGTGAGCCAGCAGGTTTCCTCAGCTAAGCCCAGTGAAGACTTGGAAGATGTGAAGCCCCACCAGCACTGTCAGTGACAACCCCATTTTACAGGCTGGCAAACAGAGTAGTTTCGGCCAGAGGAGAACCCTGGAGCCACAGAAGCTGAAATTAGAGGTGGATTCAGAATTCCCAGTTTCCCAGTGCTCAGCCTGACTGAGCCACGCTGCCTTTCACAGAACAGAAACACTTCACAGCATCTTGTCTCTGTTGTAGCCAGTGATCTCCCTTGTGATATCAGTATATATAAAGAAAATGGGAATGCTTGATGATGAAATGACACATTTTAAACTGTGAATGTTAATTTATGAAGTCTAGGGGAGTTTGGGACACCCACCCTTCAAGTTCTTTGTTGATCTGGTCACAGAATCCAATGATGTATTCCCAGTCTTCTTGCCTGTTAGATGGGTTGGTGGCTTTATCTTTGGCAAGGGAAAGAGAACATGTTACCAATCAACAACAGAAACAGTATGAAAGGTCACACATTTCCTAGAGAAAATCATTTGACATCCTTTGCCATCTACAAAAAAGGAGAAAGAAGTACTTCTGTTCAGGGAAAAGGGTGTGTCCAAGCTGAGACATCCAAATATCCAGCAAGAATCGTTGCTCTCCAAAGAAAACAGGTGCCAAATCTCAAGTACTTAGAAACAGGCTACTCCCATATTCTAAATGAGAGCACAGGATAAAATATTTCAGCTCACAGTTTCTTCTGCCTGAAATGCTGTCTCTTCCTATTTGGCTGTAACATTAAACTCCTTAAAGGTTAAACCCTCACATTTTCTACATAGGAAATTATTTTTGTATTCCCTGGGAGCTTTGCAGAAGCAAGAGCTGGAACATTGGATCTCTAATATAAGTCATTTAGCATTAACACTTGTTTTTGGAGTGCCAGCTGATTTGAAAGATGCCTCAGCATTTCTCCTGGGAATTATGAACTGAAATTTATTATTATAAATGGAGTTCTTCTTGCAAGTAATAAACACCACAGGCTGTACCTGATCAGGAACTCAAATCCTACACGCTGAGGCCAAGAGATCGATGCTCTTCTGCCGGGGCTATTTCAGGCTCCTGAAGGATCCTCCCTTGGGTACTGTACTGATTGCACAATAGTGAGGCTATCAGCATCTTTTTTGTTAGGAATGCATCGTCTCCACATATTCTACTTCACTCTGATGCAGTGGGAAAGATTCCTGCTTTAACCTAATTTTCCAGCCAAGCTGACTGGACATGATGATTTTTCTTTCTTGTAAGGGAAGAAACAACTGGCTGTAGCTGTAGCTATGTATCTAAAGGCTGGCATTTAAGAAGCCTCCCTCAAAATTTCAATACAATGGAAAGAGATTTCGGAAATAAAATATTGCTTAGTCAGACAGCATAGAGCAGGAGGTGAAGGACAGGAAAAAACCCAGCACACACTCCTGTACCTTCATCTCAGAGGGAAGAATAACAAACCAAACACGTGCTGCATTACAAAGTGTCGTTTTTTATCATCATTAAAACATAGCCTTTTACCTTTCCAGAGGCAGCTAAAACCAGCTGTCAGACATCTACTCCAAAGCCCAGTCCTACCGCGCCCGGCCTACAAGGTTTGCTCGGTTTTCCCCCTCCCTGAATGTAAAGCAAGGAAATTTTTCCATGGCTGCATCTGTAAAATATTCCTCAGGAGTGAATCTCTGTGCCCACTGCTGACTTCCACAGGGATCCTAGATGAGCAGAAGGCAGCAGCCAGGGAGGATTAACTGCAGGATCACATCCTGTGGCACTCGCTGAGCTACCAGGCTAGTTTTGAACTCAAGATTCAAGGGAGGCTCAGTTTAAAACACAATTGTTCCAAACATGTGGCACCTAAACCTTATCACCACACTCCCAATTGCTGACCACCCTCAAAAAGTCATGAAACCACGGACTTACAACAATCTAAAGCCTCTTCATGCAAGTCAAACAACACCCTGGTGGGTTGGGTGCTCCAAAGCACCTCTGCTGCTCAGCAGGCCCAGGTGAAAAACACTCAGTTCTTGGCTGGAGTTAAGGAAGTTTAGTTAAAAAATAGAGGAAGGGCACAAACACCTAAGGACAACCAAACAGACTCTGCTGGTTGCACATTAGGAAAAATATAACCAAAAAAGTACAAACAGGAAAATGTAACTGACGTTTCTATCTTCCAAGTGTTAATTTTGAAGCTGTTCCAAACATCTCCACAGATTTCTCACAATGACACTGAATTATTTCATACTCTCAGATTGGGTCCAGATTCATCTAAGCTTTTGCACCAAAAGCTCTCATGTGCAAACAGTGAAGTCTCAGAAGGAGAGAGTGACTGCTGAAGGGAAGTGCTGTTCCACATGAAGAAAATCCCTGCTTCCAACATCCATAAAACCTCCACGTGAAGTCCTGGTTCATAAAAGTTAATGAGCTTGATCAGAAGTCCTGCCCTGGCTCTGGAGATGGATGTGCTTGCACGACACAACACAACAGGACACGTGGATTCCCAGCCTCAGCACAGCCACACAAACACACCCCAGTGGAGCAGAATCACCTCCCTTCACCTTTTCAGGACAGTGCTACAAGAAACTATGTCATGTGTACCAAGGCACAACTTAAAATCCTCTCTTTCTATGCAGAATGCTTAAAATGTGGGCAAGGAGCTCCTCTGTACTGCTTTATAAATATGATTCCACCCTTATGAGAAAGGATTCACTCCAGCATGAAGAGCCTGGTGCTCTGGAATATCAAGTCCTTGGCTGCCCTTTTCAAACTGCCAACCAAGGCCCATCTGGTACCAGTTATTTGCTTTCAGAGACACTTGTCCATCAGGTCCCATCCTGAAAATCCCATTTCACACTGGTAACCAAGTGATTCTGGATTAGCAATGTGGGGACAGAAGTTTGTGCACCACCCCAGTCCTGCCACCATGTCTGTCCCAGCTTTCAGACCCTGCTGTGCTCAGGACTGAAGAGCTGCCTCACACCTGCCCTGAGCATCAGAACCACTCAGGCCTCAGGGGCTCTGCCAGGCCCCAAAACACTCATGAGGCAACATTCAGCTGGATAATCAGATATGAAATAAAGGTGCTTGTTTTCTCCAGAGACGCTGGAGTGCAGAGAACCACAGACCACTACCTGACTGGTAAAGAATGCTCATGTTTTCCTGGGTTCACTTCTCTCCTGAAACAAGACAAAAGCCACCCCAACAAAGGGTTTCCCCAGGCCAGGCTCAGCATGTGAATTGAGAATGCCCAGCCTAGGCATGTTGAGTCTGACAGTCAGATTCTGTTCGTATCCCTGGGCAGAAAAGGATGCTGCCCCATGACAAACCAAGGCAAAAATAAACTAAGACAGTCATTATATTTTATCCATCTGTATCTATTCCATAGCTGGACACTGCCTGAGCCTGACAGGAGTAGGATACAATAAGCTTCCTTTTGGATGCAGCAGAACAGGCAGTGCTGGAGTCAAAGGCTCCAGCTGTGTTTGCACAACTGACATTATTTTCTGACCTTCTCCTGTTTCAGCTCAGTGCAGGAGCAGAGCCTGCCAGCCAGGAGGGGACAGCAAGGATCACCTTCTCTCATCCCAGCTGCCTGGAAGGAGGTAGGACATGCAGATGCCAGATCGTGGCTGGCTGAGGCGCAGCTCTTGCTGCAGCGGGAGGACACGAGGATGATGTTACTTCATGGCTCTGTGACTCCACCTGATGCCAGAGACAGGCCAGCAGGAGGCTGCACAGCACCAGAGGAAAAAAAAATCATCGGCAACAAGAAATTTCCCATCTTCCTGTGGCTGGGAAGTTGGCTGTGCTGCTGAACCATTCCCTTCAGGAAGGGCAGAGCAGTGCACACCGTCAAGGTCAGCATAGCCACCACTTTGTGATGATGAGACAAAAACCCCAGGGAGGCCCTGGTGAAAGCCCTGAGCTGCACTAGCTCTGCCTGGCTGGCCTCAGATTTCTCCAGTAATTCCCTGACAGGGAAGGCTCCGTGCTCCCTGCGATGGGAGGAGCGGCACAACCACACAAGCACAATCACTACAGCAGTGACCTGGCAGAAAAGCATCCTCCTAAATGAGAGAGCAGCACTCAAGCCTTGAAAAACGTGTGCCACTCTGCAATCAGGCTCTGCCATGTTTCTTGCAGTGAGTAAGGCCTTTGGAACTCTTCCCTTCAGCCCATTCTCAGAATAACTGCCTCTCTGGCCAAGTACTGATCATCTGTGTCTTAACTTCCTCAATTAAAAAAAATATCCCCACAAAACAAGCAGCCAGGCAGCTTTCCAGGCTATACAACCTAAAATATCCTTCCTACTAGAAATATTTTCACATACAAACTGAACTCGGTGAGTCAGCTCTCCTCAGAGAGATCGCAGGGAAGGGATGTGGGTGTTTCTTCTTGTGCCTCACTGGCTACAATAAAAGATATTGACAAACTGTGGGAGTTCAGAGGAGGAGCAAAAACGGTGAAGGGACAGAAGGGATTGAGCTAAAATGAGGAGGAAGAGCTGAAAACATCTTTTAGTCAGCAGCTAGCTCGTATAACAGATGATGATAGAATGTACATGTTTGAGTTTTATGTAAAAATACCAAGGAAGAAGGAGAATTATCTAATCTTGCTTATGGAAGGATAACTCCAAGGGTAACAGGTTTTACGCTCTGAAGTATTTAGGGTAGTGACCATCTTCTGCTGTTTGCCCAGTGCCTGACTACTAGGAGCTTCACTCACTGCCATAATCAAACAAATAACTATTAAAAAAGGAAGAAAATCTAGGCAACAAGCTATGATGGGCAGGATGGACACCCAGGGGCAGCAGCAGGAGCTCCTGTGCGTGGAATATATGAAAAACAATTACGGTTATGACTGATTCATTCAGGAATCACATCCTGATCCGGCGGTGCTGGGCTGGGATCCCTCATTCTGCACAGGTAGAGCCCAAAGGCCATGGGCAGCAAAGGCAGACACAGAGATAAGAGACACTCAGCAGGAACTGGGGATCAACAGGCCAAGGGTGTTCGTCCCCTGTCTCTAACCTTTAGGACTGTGTGGTAAAACATACCTTATGTGGACAAAGGGATTTGATACATTCCAGAATGGATGTCCACAGCTACCCTGAAACTGCAGCCAGGCACAGAGCAGAATCTGTCTGCTTGAAACCACGGTTGTGTAACACACGAATGCAATTTATCTGGGAAACCACACAGCTCTGACCCTCACAGACAGCACTCCGGCTGTACAATGGGCTGGCCAAAACCCAGGTAAAGGAAGGGACACGAGGGACAGAGAGCAAACACAAGCCCTTATGGTCAAAAAACAGGACCAGCTGAGCGAGGTGAGCTACAGACCTGCCCGTCCCGCACATCTCCCACCAAGGAGCCGATTACTGCCCCCCCCCTCACCCTCACCGCGGAGACCGGCGGGCGTGGGTGGGCGGCCCCGGCCCGGGTCCGGATCCCATCCCCAGGGTGCTAAGCCCCCCCCCCGTCCCCGGGGTGCTGTGCCAGCCCGTCCCCAGCTCGCTGACACTCCCCGGGGGTCCCGCCCGGCTGAGGGGGCGGCGGCGCCGGCGGGCGGGCGCTGAGGGGGGGCGATGGGAAGGGCCGGCGCGGAGGGGCCGGGGCGGGGTGTCCCACTGCCGGGAGGGGCG
>VXAY01007101.1:628783-684367 GCA_013399855.1 Oxyruncus cristatus | reverse complement strand
AAGCACCCCCCGGGGCACGTCCGGCTGCTCCCCTGGGAGCCTCCCGGGGAACTCCCGGCCACCCCCGCAGGCACGGCCGGCTGCCCTCCCCGTTCTCCCGGGCGTCCGTGGTTGCTCCCCGGCTCCCCCGGGCGTCCCCGCTGGCGGGTCGCGGGCAGCACTTACCCCTCTCTCCTGGTCTCCCGCGGGGTTCTCCCGGCGCTCTCAGGATGAAAACGGCGTTTATTCCGCTCTCCCCTCCGGGCCAGGGCAGGCTGCAGCAGAGTGGCATTAAAAAAATCAATAGGGAAAAAAAAAAAAAAATCAGGAAAGGGGAGATGTGCCAAATCAACGCACTGCAATACGAGCTGAGTATGGCATAACGCACTTCACGTTTTTCCTCTAAACTCCCAACCGTTTCACAGGGGAAGAGCCCCCAGGGGGTGGAAGCCTTCACAGCGGAGCAGCCAGGCTGCTGAAACAAGGGAACGGCTCAGGAAACGCAGAACGATCAGTTTGGGAACATTTTCTGCAGCGCTGTGTGGCCCGGCTGGAGACAAACAAAGCCTCCACTCACCCACCGAGTGTGGGTGCTCAGAACCGGCTGCTATGGCTCTGACAGACCCTCTTGGACACAGCAATGGGATCAGGCTGCACAAATCCCCCTTGGCTGATCCCTTTTGGTGAGGTTCTCAACTGTGATACCCAATGCAGAGGGCACAGTTCTGCCTGCTGCTGAAGAGCACCCAGGAGCCAGCAATGGGAAAAACAGATGGCTCCTGCCATCTCACACTCTGGGCCCTGATTATCCTTCCCTTTTGGGCCACGGTATTCCTGTGGGGTCCAGAAATATGCACCAAGAAGAAAGGAATAAACAAACCCACTGTAGCCAGACACGTGCATAACAAAATATTTAATGTACCCTGTCTCAAAGGTAGGCACACATTGTGCTCAGACACTTTCTGAAAACAGCAGCTGCGGAAGATCCGCTCAGGCAACACAGTAAAACGCCGCAGAGTTACAGTTCTGCATCACAAGAGAAACTTAAACCCGAATCAAACACGATCTATTCCAATCCCGACCATAAAACATTCACCTCTTGTCAAAAATGACTCTCTGTAGCTCTGGATGAGCATCCTGAGAGCAGGACTGTCCTAGGAACTCGGGGAGCCAGCCAGTGCTGCAGGAAGCAGCGTGTTCATCGCAGACCTTGTGTGTTCACCCGTCCGAGGCCGGCTCGGCGTCGTGGTGGAGCCGGGAACAACCACAGCACGTCTCCTCTCCAATGCTCTTGCCTGCTAAGGAGCTTTTGGACTGTTCTGATGGTAAAAGGCACTAGAAGAAAACAAATGCAACTGCTGAGCAGCTTGTGAGGTGAGCTGCAGGCAAATCCCTGGTGATAGGATTATGTTGGAGAGAAATCCCAATGGCCAATATCGGGCACAGTTGCTGCACTGAGTCACTTCACACTGAGCCTCATTGAGTCACTTCACACTGAACAGGAGCAACAGCTTCCAAAAGCAAATCTGTCCCAGCATATGGGAGAACAAGGTGACTACAGATCTCTGCTCCTCTAATTCTAGGAAATTTAGCTGCTAACAGTGTGTGTTTTGCCAGAGCAGCAGCAGAAATAGGACCCTGTCCTCCTAGTGGTTCATTCAGCCTCATTTCCAAAGAGAAAACATTCCTGTTACAGTCGTTTCCCCCAGCAAAGTGCACATGAGAAATCTATGAGGGACAGATGCTGCTGACAGGAGACAAGTGACTGTTGGATGCAACTCCCAATATTGTCTAGTTGAGGTTGTCATGTCTTCCTCCCTCTCTCACTGGAAGCCCAGGTGCCTTTATGGTTCTGTAACATTTGTGACTCACAGTCCAAAAGGCCCTATGCCAAGGCCCTCTGACCAGGGAGCGTCTCTTCCACAGCCTGGGCCAGACTGGCACAACTTAAACTCTGACTTTGCCATCTGTTGGATGGAAGCAAGCTCAGTTAATGCAGAGTGGAGGAAAAAACTATCCCAGAGAGGAAAAGCTGCTCCATACTCCCCAGTGCTGCCCTCTCTGTGGGGCAGCCAAGCTGCATCATCCACAGCACCCCAGAGGAACATCATCTTAGCAGAGCACCGACTTTCCCGTTCTTTCCCACTGCTGAGTTCCCAACCAGTTTCCACATTTTGTGCAGTTTAACAGCAGCTCTTTGACATAAAGTGGAAAACAAGTCTTGCAACGTTCAGACAGGACGGATGAGTCCCATTTCCTAAGGAAGCCTGGGTCAGCACTGAGCATTCTCTGCTGTGGCCTGTCGCTGCTAACCAGGAGAGCACTGCTCTCACCAGCAGCCAAAAGACAATAACAAACCCAACCTGTTTGTGTCTGTTTTGAAATGAGACATTTCTCTCTCTCAGAAGGATGTCAGGAGGCTGAGATCATTACTGCTTATGATGTCTTTCCAAGAAAAACAGGTGAACAATAAACAAAGGCAAGACACTGTTAAGATTTTGAGCAATCTCAGAAGAGCCTAAATAACACAGGAAGATGCCAATAGGATTGAGGCACTTTGAGAAACTTCATACCACATTCTTAGCGTTTTCTCCTCTGAACAAAACTGCCATTTTTAGAGTACATGCAGCTCACAGCCCCTCTTTGAGGGTCACATATCGACCTCCTGCCTGACACTGACACTGCTCAGGGAATTTAATTTTACGCAGCTCTCAGTCACCTGCAGTGAAACAGCCACTTTGCACTCCAAGATCTCAAACCACAGCAGACACAAAGTTATTTGGCCTGGGCTTGCAAGGAATCTTTCCAGATACCTCAGCCACCAGTGAAACAGCTGCTTTTTAAAAACAGCCTCTCACAATAGCTCAGGATAAGTGAGCAATGCTGATATGCTCAAAATTGCCAGGAGAAATTGCGTCAACGGAATGGAATTGGTCACGCTGGAATTTGGCCAGACCATTTGGGATTAACACCCTGAATACTGCAAAAGAGCTGGGAAAAGCTCTGTGTTAAGAGAACAACCACGAAACCATCCTCCAAATAACCCAGCACTCTGCCTTACCCACCCTTCACAGATGACTAAAGTTTGTATGGCAGGGCTCTTGCTCGGAACTCTTCCACACAGCCCAACCACACCCTGCACAGCTTGAAAACACACAGAATAAAAGAGCAGGAAGAAAGTAATTTTCCTCTTTTCCACTGTTACGTAAATCAGAGTTGTTGGTTGGTTGTTTTGTTGGATTTTTTAACCGCTCCTAAAACCTTTGAAACTCCAGAAAAAACACTTCTCGGGCTCTAATTCAATCATCCTTCTCTTGTGAAACACCACTACTGCTCAGCCAAACAATTCCCATTTGATGTTCATTCCTTTCACTTCAGCTAATCTTGTCAAAACATTTTCATCTGTTAGCACCAGTGTAGGACTGAGGTTCAGAAATGTTTTGAGGCCACTACAGAAATACTTGCTAGAAACATTCAAAGGTGTTTGAATTATTATTAAATAAATAATAATAATAATAAAAATTTACTAGTTTCCACAGGAGTTTCCCTTCGCTATTCCAACTTACACTAAACATTTCTTAACTCCATACAGCATTTGTTTACTCACTGCACTGAAGCAAAGAACCCTGAAGTAAGAATTGGGCTTGTGCGTTGAATCCCCTCAGAGCAGGGCTCTTAATTTGCAGGTTTGCTTGTGAAAAGTGTGAGTGGGGCAATGCAAACCCCTAAGAGATGCATGGCCAGACATACCCAGGACAAGAAATGGGAACTCAGGATACAATCAAGCTCACTGGAGTTAAAGGAAGAGCAAGTCTGGGGCAGCATGATCAGAGAAGACTCTGTTTAAGGTGGCTGAGAATGCACAGCCAGCAAGGGGCAACCAAACAGCATCAGCTGGCAGCAAAGGAAAGGAAAACTGAGTGTCTGTGCACTCAAGTGGTTTTACCTGACTTCACTCCAGCAGGACAGAGTGACCTGTGCAACACCCAGACAAGGACTTGGTGCAAACAGCAGGCATAGAGCAAGGGAACAAAGCTGTGCGGACGCAGCGCTAGGAAGGGGTGTTGGGTTGGTTAAGCTGCACTAGGCTGGGTCAGGATCCCTCTCTGGGATCCAGGGTGAGCTCAGAAATTCACCCACTTTATTGGGTGCCTTTCCAGAGCACAGTTGTTGCTAGGGAGTGGTCTGTTGGTTCCCTTCTCTCCATTAAATGAGTGCTTATGAGAGGAGACAGAGGAAAAAAAAGTGCTCAGTTGAACAGCCTCCAGCAAAGCAGTTCAGTGTCTCCAGCAGAACTGCAGTCGCCTTCTCCTTCTACTTGGTCCCAGGAGGTGATTCCCCACAGGCTGGAGGAGCTCTGGGAGCTCCGGCCTTTCCAACATGCTCGTGACAGAGCAAAGCCATCAGTCTCCCCTCCTGAGGAGAAGAGGCAGCCACACACATCCCTGTCAGCCTTCCTTCCTCCCAGTGCTGTCGGGGCTCTTCAGGGCGCACAGGAGGCTGCAGAACAGCTCATACCAGAAGAAGACGAGGCCGGTGGACAAGGCAGCCTTCAGCAAACTGGGGGAAAGGCCCTTAAAGAATCCACCTGAGCCCTCCTCCCGCATGATCTGCCTCATGCAGTCCAGGAAACCCCTGTACGTCCGTACCTGGGAGAGAAATGGCAACAAGGTCAAACAAGAGAACTCCAGGACGACTGGGAAACAGCACAAAGATCCCCAAACTACACCACAGAAGCATAATCTCAGCATGCAGCCTGGAAATGCTTTTCTGGCTACTATTATAACTAAGTGAAAGTTTCAGAGAGGCAGTTTAAGAGAGAGTAGGATGGAGGAAAAGTACAATTTAGCATCAGCAATGGCTTATGTAGATCATTCTAACTGAATGCTGTCAAATCTCTGTGCAACAGCATGACTTTATGGCAAAAGTTTACAAGTTTGTGAAGTCATTATTTCAGATTGTGCTGCTACTGTTTTCCACCCCCTTCACTCTTTAAGAAGGGACAACTTACAATTTTTTTGACAGAAAGAAAACACATCTACAGGACTTCAAAGTTTCCAGATTAGCTGTCTTGCACGTCATCATGTCACACCGTGCAGTTTTAACATCCTGTGACACATCAATGCTAAGAACAAATTCTGCATCTTGCAAGGAAGAGGAAAAGCATCCAATGCAATCAGTTAAGACTTCAAATTCTTATCCCAGAGTTTCTTAGAGTACAGACTGATTTCCTTCTCAGATCCAAGGAATTGGAAGGAAAAACATGAACACAACAGGTACCACTGGTGGATCATCACTGCATTCCAGTGCACTGGACTGGCTCCATAGTCATGAAAATCCATCACTTCCAAACACTCCTCACCTGCCCAAAGGCTGCCCGACCGTGCTCAAAGCCACCCACTTGCAGTCGCTTTTTGACCACATCCAAAGGATATGTGAGGGTTTTGCTGATGATCCCAGCACAGCTGCCACAGACAAGGTTTTTAATGTTGCCTGAGAAGCAGAAAGGGAAGAGGATAGCGGGGAGGGAAAAAAAAGAGGATTAGCAGTTGTGATTAAAGACCACAAGAGTAAAAAAATCACTTTTCACAAGAAGTAAGGTCAAAAAGACCCTTTTAAGTTACACGACATAGTTTGGGGCCAGCACCTCAGTCTGTATTTTCTAGGTCAGGCTCACAATGTCCACTGGAGCCAGAGCCCAACAGCTCCTCTTGGTCCATTACACTGACTTATGGTTTTGCTCTGCCCAGAAGAACCCAACCCCCGTCACCAGTGAATTTGCTGCCAGTGGATGGAAACATTTTCATGCTCACAACAAAAGCCTGGACGTTTTGCACCCCACTTGCTCAAACTGACTTACTGTGGACTGGAATGTCCCAAGTTGGCACTGCCTGACGATTTCAGAGGCTTGTGGGAGATGAGTTCTGTGTCTTCCCAGAGTAACATGACACAGTTCAAGAAAAAGACCCCTGGCCTGTGACACTTCACTTTCCCATCCACTCATTTCCATCACGGTTATTCCATAACAGGAGCTGTTTGTAAACTCCACTGTACTTACTTTGGCAATATCTGTTCAGGGGTGTGAATGAGAGGTGGGAAAGAGAGATGCTTTTCAGATGTTGCATCAAAAAGGGTGAAAGGACTGAGAACTGAGCTTACATCAGTCACTCAGATTAACATTCCTCCTCCTTCTCTCCTCACTGCAGACATCACTGCCCCAAAGTGCCTACCTCCTTTCTTTCCTTCAGCTGGAATCATCCATTCCGAAAACTGCTGCAGGATGTTGTAGAAGAAGAACTGGAGACCAGCATATGGGAAGATAGCAATGAGTGTGGGGGTCAAACCTCTGTAGAAAGTCCGAGGCCCTTCCGTCTGGTACATGGTCACCACTGCATGGCGAAGGTTGGGATAGATCTGGACGAGGAAGAGCGAACCAAAGGTCAGGTCATTCCCCAGTCATGGAATAGGATAGGAACTTCCCACTGCCCAAAAAACAGCTGACTGTTTTCAGCACTGTGGTGAGCAGGGTGATTTTGCACACCCTCACACAGTATTCCCTGCTAAGCCCTTGTGACTCAGAAGAAACAAAGCACAGAGCTGAGTCCTGAGACCACTTGCATCACACATAGTTATTTTTCTCTTAACAGCTCTTTGACTCTTGTAACAGAATTCATATCATGTATGTTGTGGTTCCACTGCAGGCTAAGTAAAACCCCAGAAATGGCTCTGATACAAATCTATCTACCTCTGGTTATTACAGACCTAATTTGCACAGAGACCAATTCTTGTGCAAATAAGAACATGAAATACAGGTGAAAGGTAACTGGTTTCAAATATCATCCCTATTATTGCCTGAACATGACTCTGTGCAAGTGGAAGGTTTCAAAACCACAGTGTTCAACAGCCTGAGGAAGGGGTTCTATAAATGGCCAACAGGTGAAGTAAACACTGAGTTATCCTGCTAAGGATAGTTTCTCCTTTTTGGATCATCTGTCAGGAGTCAAACACAAGCAGAAGCAGCAAAACATAATTAAGAAAGCTGTGTCAACAGCACAGAGGTAACTCGGCAACAGCGCAAACACTGCCCATCACGGCACCTGCTCCCTCATTGTAACCCACAGGCTGTGTGTTCCAAACCTCCTGTGTTCGGACACGTGAAATATCGCTACGGCTACGAGTGATAATCCCAAACCCTGACCCCTCAGCCTCACCTTGGGCTCGCCCTGAGCAGCAAAGCGGGTGCGCAGGGTGTCCACAGGCTGCACTGCCACGGTGGCTGTGCAGGCAGCCAGGCCCCCGCAGACCAGGTGCACGAAGGAGCCGCGGGCGCTGTACGAGGTGACGTTGTGCACCAGCTCTGTCAGGCTCTCAAACGCCATGAACTTCCAGAAACAAACGGACACAGGTCAGGAAGGCGATCCTTCTGAGATCCTTCTGACCCGCACGGATCTCCCCCTCCTCTCTTATTTCACCAAGAGCTCCGCCCCCCTGCTTGCAACCACCTTCTCTGTCTGTCCTTCAAAAGTCCTCCCCAGCTTGAAACGTGTAAAAGTCACTAAGCAGCCCAGGGAATGCTTGGGATATTCTGGTCTCTGACACTTCTGCTAATTCTTGCATTTACAATCATGAAAACTCACTTTAATGCTCTGTGTACCCTGAAGAGCATTTGCTGTGTTACAGATACACTGTCCGTTACCCTTTCAACAATAGCTCAAAAAGCTATTGTTAATATTTACAAATTATCAAGAAACATGCTGTGTAAAACACCCTCATCAGCTTCACTGATTTTTTCCTAACAAGCCCCTTATGGTGACAGCATGAACAAAAGCAAAAAACTACCCTGGCTTGGGATATCAACAGTGTCAGGAGTAAACAGGGCTCGCCTGTGACACCAGATACAGCCAGAGCTCAGTTTGCACTAGCTGTGCTTCGGGCTGCTCAGCAAGCTCAGGAATATTGAGTTAGGAATTATACATCAGCTTTATAAAGCTACACATCTTTGAGACTGGCACTGTTTTGTGTCAGTGCAGTGTAAGCCTGGGCCTTCCCACACCTGCCCACGCAGGGAAGGGAGCAGAGCAGTGCCCTGTGTGCTCACACTGGGCCCAGGCCATGGCAGGCCACCTCACCTGAACAGCTCCGTAGCCAACCGAGAGGAACTGAGCAGGAACATGGCCCTTCCAGAAGGCTCCCAGGCCCTCCTCCCGGAAGATGCGCTGCACAGCTTGCAGGATGCTGTGGTACTTGGCTGTGGGGTTTCTGGAGGAGAGCTGCTCGATCTGGAGCTGGAGGAGAAGGGAGAAAGTATTTTCCATTTCACACTTCAACAAGGTTCAAGCATCCAGTTCAGGAATCCACAACCCTGTCAGGCAGCCAACGCTAAGATATGACATTCTGCCATCCCACAGAACCACACCCAGATCTGACTGGGATGTTATTTATGTGGGGCTCTAAAAGAGTAAAAACATGCATGAACACGAAGGTAAGCAGTAGGGATGGGGGTGAGATTCAGCCACTCACAAAAACAGAGAAAGAGAACAAACTGCGAAAAACACGTGATCCCATTCAAAGGGATCCCACTCCCACACAAGTTAAGTTATGTAAGTAGAACCGTTGGTCACAAGACAGCCCTGTTACCTTGTGTAACCCGTACACGCCGTTGGCGAGGGCTGACGAGCAGATTTAAGGCTCTCTGGCTGCACAAGTGACCTGTTCACCCAGGGCAGGACCAGCTCTGCTCCCTGACAAGCTCTCCCACCCGCTGCCCCCGAACGCGCCGCGAGCGAGGTACCTGAAAGCGGATCTTGAGGACATCCAAGGGGCTGATCAGGACCCGAGTGACCAAGCCGGACGCCGACCCTGCTGCGGCCGCTTCCACCGTGGACACGCACTTGGCCTCGGGGTCGTAGCCCACCATGCCTGCCGGGTGTCCTGGGCGGGGGAAGGGGCTGTGAGCCCTCCTCACACACGCGGCTCCGCCCGGCAACGAGCCGACAGCCTCACCGCCCCACACGGANCAGCACCCCACAGCCGCCCCCCTCGCGGCAGGACCGCCGCGGGTCGCAGCTGAGCCCGGGTGGCACCGGGGGAGTCGCGGCCCTGGGCCGGGTCCCGCCGCGCCGCCTCACCGCCGGCGGCGGCTCCGCACTACGCCTGCGCCGCGCGGGGGCCGCCGGGAGATGTAGTCCCGGGAACGGCGCCCGCACCGGCCCCGCAACATGTGCGGGATGGGGCGTTCACGGCACCGCGGGGCCAGTGAGGCTGGAAAACACCTCTGGGATCATCGAGTCCAACCTAAGACCGAACATCACCATCTCAACCAGACCATGGCACCACGTCCAGTCTTTCCTTAAACACCTCCAGGGACAGGGATTCCACCACCGCCCTGCTAAGCCCGTTCCAATATCTAATCATCCTTTCTGTAAAAGAATTCCTCATGTTCAACCTCCCCTGGCACAGCTTGAGCCTATTACTTCTTGTCCTGTCCCTTGTTCCCTGGGAGCAGAGCCCAACATCCCCGGCTCCAGCCTCCCATCAGGGAGTTGCAGAGAGCAAGAAGGTCCCCCCGAGCCTCCTTCTCTTCAGGCGGAGCACCCCCAGCTCCCTCAGCCGCTCCTGTTGCTCCAGACTTTTCCCCATCTCTGTTCCCTTCTCTGAACACAAGAAGAGGGACACAGCCCTGCACGTTCCACGAGCCAGAGCCATGAGAAGGGAAGGTCAACTTACACAACCACGGCAGCTACAAACGCTTTCTTGCTTCTACAAAGCACAGGGGAAGCGGGGTTCTCTGAGCTGCCCCAGGTACAGTCGCGCACCACTTCGAGCAACATGTTCTCTTATGGCATTACCAAGAAAAAGACAAGAGCTCCAAAACACACTGCAAATTTTCTATACTAACTTCTGGCACAAATAAAGATCTAATCACAGGAATATCCAGGCATTTCTGAGCAACCACCTTGACATCATCATTTGAACGTTAACAACTAGGAGCAACTGTTAAAAAAACAGCCAAACTCTCCTGTGGGCCTTTCCTGACATTTCTTACAATTGACTACAACATTCACATTATTGACAGGCATTTTCTGACCACAAGCAAAGGCTGGGGAGAAGCTGCAGAGCTCACAGACCAGCAGCTCCTGACAGGTGACCTCCCAGCCTGCCTGCACAGCTTGTGAGCAATACAGAGCAGTTCTTTAGGCATCAGAAGTGACACTCTGCAGGGCACTGACAGAGCAGAGCCGAAGCCACAACAGCCTGAGTCCCAGCTGTGCTCACACCAGCCATACACCCACTTTCCTGTCTTCAGCAAGACACTCCACAAGTGTCTGAACCACGATGCTCAGGAGTCTTAGCATTTTCAGGCCAAAGCACAACTCGCAGCTTTTCCCTCCCACAACAACTTAATGTCATAAAAATTATCTCGGTCGTATTTTGGTCAGTTCACTGAAAAAACAGACAGATGCTCAAGTGAAGAATTCAATGTATATTTATTATTCACAGTTAATTACTATCTACCAAATGCTGCTGCAGAGTTAAAGGATTAAGTACATAGGCCTTTTTTTATTTAAACACTGATTTTTTTTTTAATATATATACACACACAAGACATATGTCTGCAAGGCTGCATGATATACACCAATTCCAAAATAAGGAAACAATCAAATGGTCCAGGTGTAGAATGCCATAGATTCCTTTTCCAATCACTTTACAAAGAGGGAAGAAAAGTGAGTTGACAGCTAGCAAGGAGAGGGGGAGAAAGTAATACTCTACAGGATAGCTCTCTCTTTCATTTGCTGGAAAATTAAAGTGTAAGGCAGAGTCCATCTCAGGAGTAAAACACTTGTAACACTTAGTACAAAAAAAGGCACCCTCCAACAAAAGATTGCCCGTGCTCAGGCAGGGCGGGAGGAGATCTCCGCTGCAGGTTTGGATTCGTTGGTGGGGTGAAGGGATCCAGCCAAACGGCCACCAAAGGAAAAATAATGCAACTGAAGATTGGCACAGAGCGCGGTGCGGATTGATTGCCTTCCTTCCGTCCAATTCAACGTCAAACTGCCCCGGCGAGGAGCAAAGGGCCGCCAGAGCCGCCCCTGGGGTGCGGGTGGGGAGAACAGTCACAGTCACACACAGCCTGCTGTGAACGGGAGCTACTCCAACAGTAACACTGACCTGAGGAGGGAGGAGAGGCTGGAGAACAGGGATGGCCAACTCCACTTCTCAAGAGCAACACGACTGCACAGGTTCCCTATCCAGGCCGAGGACACAGGCTGATCACATGCATCACGTAGAGACATTCACTAAGAGCGTAAAGGTTTTTCAAGCACTATTTCTTGAGGTTTCTCTGTGTTATAAAGTTTTCCATCAAAGGAATGTACATTTTATAGGACATGTCAGGGCTATTATTCCTCAAATTCCCCCCTTAACCCTCCCTCCCCAAAATATTCTTCCTCATTTTCCCTGGTCATAACTTTCCCCTTTCTCTTACTTCTTTTGAGGCTCCTGGTTGCAGCTCTCCACCTCTGAGCAGCCTAAGTTGCCACTTGAATGCCTTGATTTTATTTTCCTTGGAATAAGGGAAGTTGAACAGTAAGACAAATCTGAAGATTAAAGCTCCATCTCTGTTTGTAGATTTTTCTCAAGTGTCCATTGATAAAACCACCCTCTTTTACCCGCTTCCCCCAAAGTATTTATTTACATGTAGGCAGAAAAAAAAAACCCTCTGAAAAGCTCTGGACTGTCCTTTTAACTTAAAAAATAATAAAAAAGAAAATAAGGGAAAGGCACTATGGAAAAATTACAGAATGTGCTCAACCGTACACCTTTAAGAAAAAACAAAAAAGCTGTCAGCACAGCATTAACAGACTTCAGTTGTACATTGGAGTTTCTCAAAGCAGCTCTGTGACTCAAAAGAAAAAAATAGAACAAAAAGCCACACAACTCTTCTCCCTTCCTCTGCTTGGAAGCTGTTGAGCTTCAGAAGAAAGTGCCAAAGGAGAAGAGACAATAACAATTAGATTAACACCTCATCTTTCCCAGGCAAGAAGAGCTGAATGTTGAAGGCAAAAGCAGAGACTGATGATTTTTGTTTTTTTTTAAAGGCAGGACTGTGGATTTGGTTCTTCTCTCATGTCCCTTCGTGTCAAATGAAGACCGTTTGCAGAGAGAGAAAATACCAGCAGAGTTTCTCCCTTTTCCTTTAACTGCATGGCTAGGACTTTATATGGCATTAAAACTTCATGCACTGATGGACAGAGGAGGAGGGGGAAACAAGAAGAGTTGTGGTGGTGCGACCTTAAGTGACCTTAAAACACTCATTCGCGACAAGAGTGAATAAAAGGGGATAACCCAGGAGCAGCTGAGGAAATTTGTTATTTTCATTTTTCTCTCTCTCTCTCCTTTTTTTTTTTCTTTCCTTTTTTTTTTTTATTTTTCCTTTAAGATAAGTTTTGGTGTGTAAGTTGAACTCTTTCCCCCCTGCCCCTGAAGTTCCGTACTGAGGGAAGGAGGATCACCTCACGGTGAAAGGTGACTCTGGTTTTATCGCCGTGTGATTTTAGGTCACTGGCTGCAGTTAGGCTCTGTATGTGTATTTACTGTTTCTCTGGTTTCCTTAAATAATCTCTAATATTTATCTCTAGATGTTCCGGTTCACTGGGGTCACGTAGTTGCGTGGAAACATGCCCGTCTGTCCACGGCAGGCTCCCTTCCACCAGTTGGGGTCAGAATTGTCAAGGACTTGGATAAAGTCTCCACGATGGAAGCCCAGCTCTCCTTCCTCTTGGGGATCAAAATCAAACAGGGCCTGAACGTATGTTGGTTGCTGAAAGGGGAAAGAAAAACATACACAGAGTGAGAATCATCCTTGGCACTGCAGAGAGTTGCTCCCTGGGGCAGGAGCTGCACTTAAACCCCAGTTTAATAATAAACATTTCAGGCTGTTTCGTTTCCCAGCTTCCAACATCTGCAACAAGGTGCTGAAACAGGAAAGCACAGTCTACAGAAGACCTTAGAAAAAAGTCAAGTTTCTGGGAAAGAGTTGAAATAAAGAGAGCAGATAATTCTGATGTTTCTCTCGTATTTTTCAGTCTTTTGTGATCCACTGGAAATCTGTGCTCTATTGTAATACAATTGTTTTGCTGCTTATTTGTCCTGTTTTCACCTGGCAGCACAAATATTACTAATCTACCTGTGATACACAAAAACTGGATGCTGGCATTTTACAGATTTTCCTTAAAACTCTCTTCTGTCACAGAAGACTTTGCCTGGTCAGCAAATACTTCCATTCTTACGCTAACAGTTCATTTAAAATGCATTTGCAGTCTTGAAATCACAAAGGTCTCTTCATGCTTGTCCTTTTCAGCCAGGTGTTTTCTCATCCTCTGTTTATCCCTGACCCAGCAGTGCAGAGCCACGTGTTAATTCAGCCAGACTGTGACACAGGGTGCCAAGAGCACCTGGAGAGCAGTATGGATTCCTCACCCTTTTCATCAAGCCAGAAGCAGAATGCTGCACGAAGAAGGCAAAAGGATTTATCCAAAATGGACAAAACATGCAATATAACCCTCTGATTGACCTGGGAAATGAAACAAAACAGAGAGCTGGATATACACAAGCTGCTCTGCTGGCACTTCACAGTAGTTTTTTGGATTTTCTTAACACTGGCTAGATCCAAAGCACAGCAGGGTTGTTCCACATGCTGTAACCACCTCTTCAGGAAAGTCCAGCACCAAACTCTCACTGGATCTTGAGGGGTGCAGTTCTGGCAGTGAACCAGTGTAAAACAGAACAGAATCAAAGAATTGTTTAGGTTGGAGAAGATCCTTAAGATCGCCGAATCCAACCATTAACCCAGCACTTCCCTATCCTTTCTTACTGTGCCCTGTAACAGGAGTAAATCCATTTTTAATTCAAAGGAATCAGATGATGTTCCTGCAATAGAATCCATAAATCTTACAACAAGCCAAATGTTCAAGCAGCAACAATAACTCTTTGCCAGAGTTCAAGGGAGACCTGGGAGTGCAGGTAGGCTTTGCACAAGAATGCAACTTATTTACCTATAATTCTGACTGCAGGATCTAAAGATACACTTCCACAGACAAGAAAGATCTCAGTCAGCTTCTTTCCATCCCTAAAATGTGTAAATCAGACTGTGGCTGTAATAGCCCAAACAGCACACTCTACAAGGACACTTCTCTTACCTGTGGCACCTGTTCAATGTCCCGGAGAAATATCTGCTGGTTCCTGGAGACAGATGTGGATCTGTGATAATCTACCAGCTCGTTCAAAGAATTGAACTTCACCACCCAGAGGAAATACTTGCCAGCCCCATCTCTAAGCACCTTGAAGTGCTGCACATCATTTCCAAACCTGTGTGGAAAGAATGAAACACACAGAGATTAAGTCACTAAGCACTCCTCTTTTGGGGTCATCAGCACAGAGTTTGGAATGAAAAGGTCCTTCAGGGCACAGTGAAAACTGTCAGTGACATTGATAACACAGATGCAACCCCATAGCCAGCATCCAGCACATGTACTTCTTGATGTATGGTGTGTGTGCAGTCTCCTGTGTCCCTGAGGATGGTGCAGAAAATCCCAAGGACAAATGCCATGGACTTTGCAAGGTCACATTAACACAGTTGCACCCTGGTACCTTCTTCTTCATATCCCTAAATACAGGATTTCCAAGTCAAACAGCACAAGCACTTGAGTTCAGCTCTTCACACCCAGCAATTTCACAGCTGACTCGAGACAGTTTCAGTTTGTGTTACTCCTGCCATGGTCCTGTGCTTGTCACAGTCCCAGTCCCTCCCTCCCACAGCACCACTATGTACGTGCAACAATGCAATGCATAAGCACCAGTCCCATTATAGGCAAATGCCTGGGAAAACATTGCCATGTGTAGGGGAGAATTGTCTCTTTTGGCAGCCAGTGTGGATTTGTACAAAGGACTGTCTTGTGGAAAAAAAAGATCTCTCTGGTCCTTAAAAAAAACCCCAAAAGCAAAAACTGACACCCCCCCTCCAAAACCCACACACACACACACAAAAAAAAGAAGCCGCTCAAACCCCAGAATGTCTGAAAGGTGATGCTGCACATGTAACAAAGCAACTTCAGTTCTGTGGTAACAATTTTTTCCGACAAATGATGGCATTCAGTTGAAGCTACATTTCCAACAGTTTTATGCTGAATAAAGAGGAACTCCAAAGAAGTCTGTTGGGATTTTCCAGAGGAATGGCACATTGGTATTTCTACTTCAGTCTAAAGCACTGAAAGCAGAAGACAACTGTTCCCACTTGGCATGCACAGCTTCCATACGTTGGCTGGGGAAGCCTTTGTAGCTTTGGCTACAAAAAGGCGACAGGGAACAACTTGTGAGAGCTGCCTCTGCTCTGCCTTCCTCAGCCTGGGAGCTTCTCACCATGTAAAATCCTACAGATCACCGTTTAGGAAAAGGACTTTTCTAAATTATACTAACAGAAAAAAAACCAAACCCACACAACTGAGACGTTACCACCAGATGGCAACACTAAGCTGAACAGGAAGGCAGAGCTTTGCCATTGTAAGTTTCTCTTTCTTAAAGGAATGCACTTTCTGGAATGAAGCTTCCATTCATATCTAATATTCCAGCTCAGATGACTGTAACCAAGACAGAAATATAAACATCTCTAAAATCAGGGGCCTTAATCCAGTTTGTTGGCATGACTCAGTGCTGCTGTGCAGGAGGACAAAAATTTGGTTACAGACCAAAGATGACCAGAAAAACAAACAAACCTTGTCGAGACAGATCACTGATAGCCACAGAAAATGCAGCCAACCAGGAATTGCATATGAATAATAAAAAAAGTTGTTAGGATTCTAAAGAAAATTTTGTTTATTTATGGTAGGAAAGGGAAGGATTACCGAAAATAACCAAAAAAAAAAAGCCAAAGTCAACAAACTCCCTCTCACCCCCATCCCACCTTAAATTACATCACATGCCCTTTCAAGTTCCTAATGCCTCTATTACACAGTGACTTCAGATCATACGATCACAGATGGTTTGGCTTGGGAAGGACCTTAAACATCACCTGATTTCAACCCCCTGTCATGGACAGGGACACCTTCCACTAGACCAGGTTGCTCCAACCTGGCATTCCAGGGATGGGGCAGCCACAACCTCTCTGGGCAAACTATGTCAGGGCCTCACCACTCTCACAGAGAAGAATTTCTTCCTAACAGCTCATCTAAACCTCCCCTTCTTCAGCTTAAAGCCATTCCCCCTTGTCCTGTCACTCCAGGCCCTTGTCCAAAGTCCCTCTCCAGCTTTTCTGTAGCTTCTTTAGGCACTGGAAGGGCTCCAAGGTCACCCCAGAGCCTTTTCTTCTCCAGGCTGAAAAGCCCCAAATCTCTCAGCCTGTCTCCATAGGAGATTGGTAAGTCAGGTAGCAGAGTGTCATGTGGGCCACAGGTAACTCTCCTGCTGGTTAACAGCTCTTACTTCTAGTAAAGTTATTCAGGGATGAGAACTGCTCCTCTTCACTTGCCTGTTACTACACTGAGTTTCTCTACCCAAGTGAATGCACCTTTGAGATTGAAGGGGTCTCTGGTTTCACAGCTCCATGCCCTGGTGCCTGACAACAGGAATATTGCCAAAGCATGTGCCAAGCAGAGAAAAACATATTTGCAAATGTACTACACAGAGGAAAGATAAAGTAATAACTTGTACTGCAGAGGAGGATGGGAGAAAACATGTCCACACTGGGCACTTTGTGGCTGTAAGAGAGAGGAACGCACAAACAAGCCAACAGACAGTGCCTGGGACTACGTGAGCTGTGTGCCACCAGGTCAGTCCTGTGGGATCCCTGCAAACCAGAGCACAGATATTTGTTCTATTAGACAGGGAATAAGCATCACTAGAAGAGGAGAAATGCTGTGAGGCAGGCATCTGGAAAATGATTCCTGCTCCTCAGCATTGACAATTACCTGCCCTTTGCTCACCAGTCCGAAGGAGTAGCAGATCCCCGATTACCACATAATTGCTTCTGGGTATGACTTACTTGACTGAGAGGGAGAAGTCCCCGGGAGCACTCTCACTCTCCCTGATGAGGAAGGCACCATCGTGTCTCTGTTTGCCCAACATCTCCTCAGCCTTCGCTCGGGGAATCTTTCCAAAAAACCACCTGTGTAGGGAGGAAGAGAAAACAACAGGAAAAGTTTAGAATTTTAATCCTTTCATGGAAGAACCAGAAACATCACAGCTGTAGAAGGAAGATCATGTCTGTGCACTGACCCATCCTGCACAAGTGGAAAGTGCATTTTATATCAAAATCAATTTCTAGTCTCTTTTATATCGGGTAGTAAGACACAACTGCTTCAACTAAGAGAATCGATACCTTCATCCAGCAGCTGTTTGCTCCTGCAGCTCAGCCCAATCTTTCTGAGCCCTACCAGAGTACTGTGGTCCAAGACAAGTATCATCTGTCAGAAAGCTGAGGCAGGTGCCAAGAGAGCAGTTACACACAGACCAAATGAGAAAAGTTCCTTCAAGGTTTCTGCTTCACGGCAGAGGAGCCTGAGCCAGGCATGCGATTCTGTCACAGGAAAGATGCTGGTGGATACTTCTTTCAGAAGCCTCTCGCAGGACAATCCAGCAGTTTTCACAGAAGGGGTCACATGAAGTAACTGCCTCGTGGAAGCCACATCCAAAATTCTCACCAGCTACAGGCCAACCATGACACTGAGGTTCAACCTCCCTCGAGCTGCCCGATCGTCAGCACTGACCAACAGCCCCGGTCACAGGATCTTCACCCACATCTACATTTGCATTTCCAGACCAAACCAAGATTAAAGCCCAACAAGGGCTCAGTGGCCCGTCACATGGCATGAGAAAAGCAGAACCATCTTCACAACTGAAAAGTGGAGCTTTCAGTTCTGGGTAACAGGTCACACAGGACAGCAGCACTCACCACAGCCCATAACCACACAGAGGACTGACCTCAGAGGAGAGCATTTCATAACAAGAGCTCTACTCACACTGTCTGCAGTGAAGGGTTTGGTGCAGCAACAAGAGCTGCAGAATCCTTCCCAAAACAGCTGCTCTTAAGAGAAGTTGAGGCTTTCATGAAGTCACAAAGTCACCAGATATTTCTGTCTAAGAGGAAACTATCTCTAGGGATGAAGGAGGACTGATTTCTTGATTAACAGACATGTTTAACTTGCTTGAAACTCTTGTTGTGTACTTGGAAAGTCTTTCTCCCTCAACCATCCTATTTCCAGTGATAAAGAACTTCATGGCATTTTATACTTTCTGGCTGGTTTAGCACCTGTGCTGCTTCTGGGTACCTGAGGCGGTGGCAGAGCTGCCCCTTGCTGTACTCTGCTGCCTTCAAAAATCAGCCAAGAGAACCCATTATGTGAAACTCCCTCAGAATTCAAAGGTAATGTATTTTTTCCTGAGCTTTTGGCACCACTGCCACAAAGACAAGGAAGTCTTGAATTTTGCCTCCGTCAAATGTTACATAAAGCAAGCTTTATAAAGTTATTTTAGAAATCTCGCCGTATTTCTTGTTTACAAAATGTCTTAATCCTGTTTAGTTCTCAAATAATTCTCAATTAATTCTCAATTAGTCACACATGACTTGAAAGTGAAAGCCTCATCTTAAAAAAAGAGAGGAAAAACCACCTCACCCACGTCTGTAAAACAGAAGGAAAGCCTGAAAGAGCTTAACAGAATCCTTCCTCAAGGCTCAGCAGTACACCCTATTTTCCCCCTAAATTTTACTGAATCTCTATGAAGTAGAACTGTACCCCCTGATTAAAAGAATTAACACTTCCAAAGTGACAATATCAAACTCTTGAAGTTTTCTGCCAGCTGCTTCTAAGGCACTTTAAATAGAGAGACTAAAAATCTTTCACAATTCTTGAGCTCCCTTGCAGCTTTACAGCTTCACTACCCCATTAGCAAGAGAAAAAGAACCTGGCTACAAAGATGAAAAGAACTCCTACTGGAGAAAGAAACAAAGGAAGTTACTTTGCAGGACTAATGTCTACTTTAGAACACACTTGTAAAGCAGCAGAAGTGCTGGGCACATGTGACTCCTTGCTACAAAATGTCTGTAAAAATGACCAAAAATCACAGCATGTCAAAAATCCCACATGGAGAACGAGGCAAAGTGACCACGATGTTCCCAGAGCTTCCCTGCTGAAGGGCCAAGCCTGATAACACTTGTCTCCAACTAGCTCTGCAGTGGAGGTGAAACTCAGCCAGTCAGCACTGCAGAACCAAATCCAGGCATTCCTGCTGATGCTGCAGAGCCAGGAGGAGATGCACTGATTGGTTCTCAACACCGGTTCTCATTGCTTCCAGCCTCCTTTCCATCGGCAGTTTGACAATTCTTTTGGCTTCACTTCTCACAACCATTTCACTTCGCCCATTTCCTCCACAGAAATCACAGTGCTGCAAAGTGAGACCGCAGCAATATCCCCAGGACACGCTGGTTAGGAACACAAACACCTGAGACAGCCTGGATCACACTAGGGGTGTTTCATAAACAGCAAATTCTTCTCCTGCCCCCTTCAAGAGAAAGGTGTCCTGTCATTGAACTCTCTGCTGTGCCTTCCCAGGAACCTCCCTGCCCAGAGCTTCCTGCAGCTCCTCTGTGTGTCCCGTCTATCTCTGCTCACATCTTTGCTTTGTTAACTGAGGTGACAATTCAGATTAACCCTTCAGAGCCCAGGGGACTCTGTGGGCTGGCGACCCACAGGTGCCACATTTTCCTTTCAGCTTCGTTTGCTGGTAGTTAACAAAGCAAACTGTAAGATTTGCAAAATGCAAGAGGAAACTCTGCATTTAATACCAGCTGAGCTGAGCTGTGTGGATGGAAGATTTCAGTCTTGGATCCTTGGACAGGCTTTAAAGCCATTTTCAGTCGCTTTCTTCTCAAAACCTCTTGAAAATGATTTGACAGTAGTCTGAGAAAAGGAACATTCTCTTTGTGACCGGCCACCTGCCTGTAGTTTGCCTTTTATATGACCTGTATGACTGGAGAGCTCTGCATTACAGCTAAGCCAACATTATGCTATAAAAACTTTTGCATAATTTCCCAGGGTTGTTAATGCACTAGTTAAGACTCCCAGTATTGCTGACACATGGAGCTGACTCCATCCAGATGCCATCAGCAGTTTAAACATCTTCAGACAAGATCAAATTAGCTATGCTTAAAGCCCACGTCCAAATTCACCCACTTGCAGGCTCAGATACTGTTCATTCCCTTTTGATACAAAGAGAAGTGAAAACCTGACAGCTCTATCCCTCTAAAACAAAATACCATGGATGATCACAGAATGAAATGATCATCACAGAAGACACCACCACAGTACAGCTTGAATGCCTGCAAAACTGCTGTGAGAAGATGCAACCATCAAATCAATGAGAGAGAAATGGCAATGTGAATTTGTGATCCCCAGTGGCACAATCAGGGTAAAGAAGGCATGTTACTGCAGAAAACAAGGCTTTAAACAAGTTCAGAATTTTCTTGTGTGTCCTTGCTTCACTTCCCGCTTGGCTGCACTAAAGGCTGCACCTCTTCTCCCTTCTTGGGGCACAGCCCCTCAGAAGCTTCCTTCTGCTATTTCAAAAGAGCCCTTGGAAAAATAATTCCTGATTGCATTTAACTGCAGTATCTTCATTATATGACAGTCAACATTTAAATCAATCATCAGTTTTTGTGAGCAAATGAAACCCTGCAGCTCCTTGTAGAAACCTTGATTACAGGTTTTGCTGCTCCCTCCTAAACCTTTTCTCCCCTTTGAATCTGTTACCCAGAGCTTGCTGTTTCGTTGTTCAGATGTTGCAGGATCTCAAAGGTTGGCAGAACCACAATTTAGTAGAAAGACAGCAGAAATACATGAACTGACACAAAGAAAACACCCAGTCATGAAATGCTACCGTTTTCATATGCTGGATTCATTATATCCAAGAGGAGACGTTCACAGTAGTTACTCAAGGGCAGCTCCCTGGAGCAGCAAATCAATGCAAGGATACTTGTGTGACAGCACGTAGGCTTTGAGGTTGGCCTGTTTTGTGAGGAAGGTGTTGGATCAGACGACTGTTAGAAGTCCTATCCAACCTAAACAATTCTGTGATTCCATACTGAGGATGTGACAGACATACTACAAGTTCAGGCCCAAATATCCTTAAACACTTTTCTGGTGAGCTGCGAATGCCATGATTTTTACTCTTAGTTGCTCAGTGGGTAAAACAGAAAGTTGTGACAAAAACACAGACCACTCTTTTTCTGGGGCAGTGGTGGTGACAACTCTCTACTAAGGAGTTTTGTGCTGGTTTATGCCTGATAACCCCAAGGTTGCTCTGACACTAGAAAACATCAGAAAAGCTTCCCAAAGTACCCTGCTATGCAGCTGCTGTGAAAGGAGTTACACAAACACTACAGCTGGAGACAACTCACCAGCCATCCTTTACCTGCCCACACGTTGAGGTAGAGCTGTAAGTTACATTTTAGCAGAAAACTTCCTTCTGTTGGAGAGGATGTGCAAAGTCAGACCAAGGGAGCCTCTCCCCAAAGCTCTACTTACGGATGTGGTTTCATTTCTATGTAGTTCTTGGGGATGAAGCCGTCTTTTCCGTTGAGTTCTGCCTTGTACCAATTCTGATCACATTCTTCATTCAAAACCTGGAGGAAGCAAACAAAGATTAAGCTTAGCACAGTTCAAGGTACAGCAAAACTGATGAAGGTACCAGGTTATTCTTCCCATCCTTGTTTCGAAACTGCTCCTGTGAGATGAACCTGTAAAAATGGTGGTGGTGTCTGTTCCACTGCACCTCAGGAGGGTTCAGAACTGTCATGAACAAACACCAGCAGAGGGTCAAGCTGGATACAACTGGCAGTTTCAGCTGGTTTTGCCAATGCAAGTTAAAACCAGCTTAAATCAGACATCAGAAACAGTGACTCGTCTGTTGAGCACATTTACATTAACAAAGATAAATAGATTCGAACAGCGAATACAGATGAACAAAGTTTCTTCTTTTTATTTTTTTCAAGGGGATACTTTTCTTAGTGCAATTTTAAACTGAATGAAAGATCACGAGTCACAAGAGAGGAGCCACATGAAAAGGTAGCTTTAAAAAGCACAAATTGATACTTCAAAGCAAACTTGCTCCAAGTACTTCAGTGCTTTATTTTTCATTGAATTTCTGTCAATAGGCAAGGCTACTACACTGACTCAAAGCAGTATTTCCAATATAGTTCTGTAAATTAAACCATGCTATAGTTTGAAACTTCCTCTCCTCAAGATGATTTTATTTGGTGTTGGAAGTAAACACCCCAGAAAACCTGCCCCCTTTTCTTTAAAATTAAGGACCACAGCAAAGGTTTTCCCTCAAGCACTTTCGTTTCTTCTCAGCTTTCTCAGGAGGATCTTTAACTTTGCAACGGTGGCCAAAAAACTGCTGGATCTGAGCTAAAAAATAGAAACTTAAAGCCTCAAGTCACAGAAGTATCACATGATTAGCATTGCCTGAGCGCAGGAAGATGAGGAAATGCAAAGAGAAAGACATCATGAACACAGATCACACACTTGATACACATGCAGTTTTAGTGAAGATATCCTGAAAAACCCCAAACTAATGCTTTTGCTATGTCACTACGTTTGTTTATTTGAAGGATGATGAGAGGAATCAAAAAAAAAAGAGAAAGTAAAAGCAGACAAGAATTTGCAAGGGTAGGTCTTATTTTTACAGTTGATTGGGAGTGCTTCAGAAAATTAAACTCTAAAGATCAGTGCTTGCTGCCTTTCAAAAACATGTGACACACCAACACCCAAAATCTTCCTTGCTGCTGACTGATAGGTATGACAGAGAAAACCCTACACACCTACTGAAATGAAACATGATAATGGTTACCTGGATGTTCCTAAATTCCCAACCCAAGAGGCTGATAGGATGTGCATTCCCCAGGTGCCAGCACTTCCCCAGGGGAACTAGCACAGTAGCAGGGATACATCTACAGAACTCTAGGTGAGCAAAGATCTGCACCTTTATGGCCCATTTCAGGATATTTTCAGCTGAAGAGAATTCAATGCTTAGAAGATCCCATGTCCTTTCACACGGATGGAAACATTCAAGCCATCATTGGTGCAGTGACTGCTTTGGGCTTCCCTGTAATTTTTTACAAGCTCTGTTCCAGCGAGCACAACAGAGTTCAGTCACTGAGGAGGGATAATCAGAGCACAGGTCACGAGCAGTTCAAGCGTGGCTCTGTTACAGGCTCTGAGGTAAGAGCTCACACGGGGAGAGCTGACATGGATCAGCTGATGTTTGCTGGGCTGCCTTGGAGAGGGCAAACAAACGTCCCACCCTCTGCCCTGCCCGTGGGACGGCGATCTGTGCAGAGCCTGATTCCTCCACAGCACGGAATAACGGCAGGTGACATCAGAGGAGCTCTGGGATACTGAACAGGGATGACAGAGATCAAAAACAGGTGTGTAAAAAAGTGAATTGCAGAGAGACCAGGGAGGGCACAAAGCTGAAGCCCAGATCTACCGCTCAGTCAAGACTTTGGCACATGGCTTGAAGGCCCAGGAAGTTTGGCTGTTCTGTATCTCAGCAGCTTTCACCAGAGTCACTTACAATACAGCACAAACATGACATGTTTTGATGGGATTTCTCATAAGCCAAATCTTACACAGTAGTGTGCATTATCACCATCAAACCTTCGGTAAGATCATGTACTACACACTGGTTTCATTACCATCAGAGAGCAGTTAAGGCACATGGTAGTCTGTTTTTCCAAAAAGAACGGGTAAATTGTAGTTTCATCTGAAGGACACTACCACATTTTTGTGCTTTTGGCAGTAGGTATTAAAAATTATCAGAAATTCTAATGCCCAAATGTAAATTATTTTAATGACTTTTATCTTCCTCTGAAGATATGCTAATAGATTTGGAGGAGCCAAATCAAATCGGGCTCCGGGGTTCTCATTAATGCTTGGCCTGAAGCCAAAGCAGTGCTGAGGGATGCATTGAGCTTTGTGACCAGCGTAAAAAAACAGCTGGATAAAAGCAGAGTGAGGTGAAGTGCCTACACATCTACATGTACAACCCGTTCAGGGGACTTCTGCTGCAGCGGTGAACCCTCCACAGCTCCCCCCTCAGTGCCTTTGTTTGCTCCCAGGACTTTTTCCTGCTTCACACCCAGGCTGCCGTTATCTGCACAGCCCGTTGTCCTTTCTAGGATCATTTTAACAAGCTGTCACAGCTCCATTCACACCCTGGCAGGCATCCAACTCTCCATGCCCTGTGTTATGGACCAGAGAGCTCACACACACAGAACCAACCCTGTAAACACCCCTGTTTTCCCCTTTCTGACTCTTCCAGAGGCAACAGAACATGCTGTTTTCTTTCCAAAGCTCCGTGTTCCTGTACCATTTCAAGAGGAGTCACCTCCCCAAACACAGATCTACAAACTCATTTTTTCTGACAGTGTCAGACACCGCTGGAGCTGCTCCCAATGCTTAGTCAAGCAAAACTGACTTGTACTGAAGTGCCTCAAATTCAGGACAACTTTGCAGTCACGTGCACAGGGCTGGAATTCTGGTGGCTGCTATGAAGTTGTGTAGTTATTGTCATGACAACTGCAGAATAGTCCTGTAAAATTTCGGCTTTCAACAAATCTTATGCCACCAATATCCATCAGTGAAATACAAAATGAAAAGTAAGCCAGGAACACACATAGGAACCCTGTGCACTGGTCTATCTGCCTTTGATGTTTACATCCGACATTGCTCTGTCTTCTTTTAAGTCATAAAACCACCAAAATGAAAGAACTCACATTAAGTAACTAAACCATTTTCTCTGCAAAATCTTTTAAGAAAACCATTCAGTAAATCCATCTATCCCATACTTCCAACTGGCCTCCAAGTGATTTCCAAATAATAATTCAGATTAAAATTTATCATCTGGATACTTAAAACACAGTGCTGTGACTCTAAGAAAAATAATTACTCTGAACTGAACTACAGTAAGATTTCCTGGTGTTAGCAAAGCTGCAAAATTTAACCTAAGCACCACATGCATCACTCAATTTTGCTTTGAAAATGGTCCCAAGTACAAATAAATAAAATTAGGTAACAAAATTAAACTTAAAGATTCACTGCTCCAAACTGGACAGCCTTCAAAGTCTGCAAAACACCCAAACCGTTTATCTCAACTGTTCAAAAGTGCTGCTCTTTGGATAGGTCAAAACATAAAGCGTTCCTTTGCATCCAGTCCCCAAGGCTGCCATAGATCTAATCACTCTATGCCAGAGTGACTCCTTCTTTCACACTGGGGCATCTGTGCTTGAGAGGAGGAAGGAGGAAGGATATTTTTAGCCCCTGCATTTGAAGCTGCCATGTGATGTCCTCAGCCTGCAGTCGGCCCTGCTTTACAGTGAGAGGGGCTCAACTGCTGCCGGGCAGTTTTCCCCAGTTTGGTAACAGGTCTCTTATCAACAACAGCCCATCTGTTCCCATGGAAATGGAGAGGAGGCACCAGGGAAGAGTCACACAGCAAGGCAGTTCCCAAGTTTTAGTTAGAACAGCTCACACACAACAAGCATCCCCGGCCATGTTCAATTCCATACCTAGCGAATATTTCCAAGTACAGCTTTTCCACCCTTGGGAATTGTTGTACACCAGATTGAGCATCTCAAAACAACTTTCAGGAACACACAGGCACTAAACTGGAACATAACAAACAGATCTGGCTCAACTCTCAAGGTGACATGATGCAAACGTGAAACTAAACATAATGCCTCGAACGTTACGTGCTCTTGAGTTTAGCCAAATTAATCATCATTCTTGGGTTTTGGAGAGACAAAACCCAAAAAACTTCCTGAGAGAGGGGTCTGAGTGTTGGTTGAACCTCCTCTTTTCCCTGAACTTCAAGTTTTTGGGATTCTTGCTGCACTCACTGAAACAGAAAGTAACCCAATTGCTGCAGTACCACCTGTGAGCTGCCAATGTGGTTTTCCTCCCCCACAAAGTTGCACTGACACTGCCACAAAGAAAATAAAGCAGTATATTAAAAACATTCCCAAAGTCTCAGCAAACTGCTCACGACACTCAAACTGGGCAGGAATTAAAATTTATAAAGTGAGCAAATGTTTCAAAGGCAGCAATTCTGCAACTGAACTTCTAAGCCTGGGAATTCCTTGTCCCAAGATGGAATGGCCCCTGGGAGGAGGGTTGTCACCCTCAGAGAAGTGCTTTAACACAGCTTCTCATTTCAGAGAAAATGGCTCATTTTCTGCTCCAAGGAGAGTTACAAACTAGATACAAACTAGCAAGCAAAATCTGCTTCAAGGCAAGCTATGCCTGGATTCAGCAGAGCAAGTTCACCACTGTCCATTCTGTAACATTTTCGTTCCCTGAAAATGTACTGTAAATGGCACCACAGGATATTCAAATTCATCACTTCAGGGTTTTGCAAAGACAACCCAAGACACAGCCTGGTCACCTGCAGCTCCCTGTCTGATCTTCCCCCTGGCTGCCTGTCACGTCACAAGGTGGCTGTGCAGCAGGAATGGCATCTTAAGGAAACCTGAAGGAAGCTGCACATCAAAATGGTTGTGATTCAGGCCGTGCCAAATCAGTTCTTCTTTTCTTGATTTACTCGTGACACACAGTACAGTTAATTTTAACTGCAAACTTTCAGTGTGAAAAGATACATTAGACAATTAAGGTGACTTAAGAACACAAAACTGCTAAAGTATTTTAGGCTTTTCCTTCAATTCAATTTATCAAAACAACACACAGGGAATGCAAAATACCCACATTTTTCAGATCAAAACCTAAAGCACCACATTTGGACATGCTCTAAGATGGTGCATACTTGCTCTCTAAGTGGATAAAAAAGCTGTGAAAATACTTAACAACCACCAGGCAAATGTTACTGAAAAGAGCAGAGAAAGACTGTTTCTTAAATTGCACTCAACTACCAAGTATTATAAGTAATACTCAAATAATGGATGCAGATTATACCGTAATGGAGTAATGTGTTATGGATACAGGTTTTCATTCTCACTCACCCCAATTCCCATTATCACTGTAGAAATACTTCTTCCACCCCTATCTTTTTAAAGCACAAGAAGAGCACAAAATACAACCTCAAAAGAAAATAATTTCAGAAAGTCTCCCCACCCCGACCAACACGACGTACAGGGGCCTTTCTTCCCCACTCCTCAGCAGTGCTTTTGTCAAAAGCCTTATCTGAAGTGACCACTGGTACTTCAACACATGGACTTTGCACACCCAGAGCCTTTCCCACGACAGCCAAGCAGCTGGAAGGAGGCAAGGAGAGCAAATTTTGAAGCTGTTCAGAGCAAAAGGCTGGTGTCTGGGTTACACACTGCTGCCTTTAGTTTCTTTGAGAAGAAATTATGTCTAAGTTATTTCCATTCATCTAGAAGGGGCCTGAGAACTAGCCCAAAGTAAAATACATGACAAAGCTGAGAGATAACAAACCAACAGTGAAAGTCACAGGACATGGCCACTCTTGGGTCTAAGCTTCTCTTTCCAAACTCTGTATAAAAATGCCCTCACAGTCTGTTGCACAAAACCACTCCTCACTGGAGGTTTGGGCAATATAAACATTTATAGATAAAGTCAGGATTCTCCTGACCTTCAGACAGGGTTGATGGGGAGAAGTAGCTGGGTAAGATTACAGGAAATGACGTTAATTACTTTCAGCTGCATGAAATAAAGGCAAGTTGTCATTACAATTCCGTGCAATGTGTCACCACACAAAACTCAAATCTCTAGGAGCACTGGCTACAGTGATCAAGAAATCCACACTAGCACTGCCTGGCAAGCACAGCAAAGTCTGTTGCGACAAGGCAAAATCCACAGAGAGGACTGAAGCAAGGAATTAGCACTCCAACCTTTTCAAAACCACCTTTAATTTTTTTGGTGTTGTTGTAGGTAACACAGGAATACTTGAAGCAACAAGTTAGCTGAGGCACAATCAAGTCTAGCCACAAGGACAGAACTCAGCACAGACTAACTCACCCTGCCTCTCAGGCCTGGCAAGTCTTGTACTACCATGTCCCCTCCAGCAAAAGTCTTCATTTGCTAAGACTTATTTGTTTAAGGTAATAGGAAAAAGAGAAGTAAAAAAAGAACAATCTAGACATCAACTCTCTTTCCCTGTGGCTCACTTTTTTTGGCAAAAAGATGGGAGAAAAACCCCCAGTATTTTAACGTATATTGCAGTGAGCTCCAAAATTTCTAATGGAGGAGTCGACAAAGCTCAAGAACCTTTGCCACAGGTGTTGCCTGCAGTGAAGTTCCCTTCTGTGTGTAAAGTTTGCGCTGGCACAAACACAGAGTTAAAATGGCAACAAATTCACCAGTCCTACCTTGGCTGCTTGTGATGGATGGTAAAATGTCAGCCCCAGTGAGTACAGAATTACCCCCAAATTAGTCCTCCCACTATTTACCACTTGTGTAAAGGTTCAGCTGTAGGTACCATGAACTGCATATTTTCCAGAAGGCTGCAGCAAAATCTCCCGAATAGAAAGTATGACAGCCTGCAGCAAAAAAATTAGTATTAATGATTTTACAACCCAAACAAAAATAGCTTTACAGAGCCAGAAGTAGCTACAGCTCATGTTCTAATTAGGCTTCACACATCTAAAAAACCCCCAAGTGTTTCTGAAACAGCAGGGATTCCCAGAAGTGAGATTCATTTTATGTTCAGCAACTTTTATGGTGCTTAAGTGAACACTAATTCTAACACACTTCATAATGTAAGGATGACTTCAACATTTGATGCTGCAAGGAAGGCAAAGCCTCATTTCAGTGCCTGATCAAAATGGACTGCAAATAAGTAAAAAGCTTGTTATCACAGCCTAGGCTCCACAGCTCAGCTTGCACATGTGGACAGCAGAATGCCAAAGGATTCACAAGAATAAAAAGAGGAAGGGGAGTGTTGTTTTTCCCTAACACACCAAGGGTTACTTCACAGTGACTTAAGACCAGGAGCAGCCGCCTTTGGTAAGGAGCTGTAGTGCTCAGGATGTTATCACGGAAACAGAAGACAAAACATCCTTCCTTAATCTCAAAGCCCATCCATTGGAATTTGGAAGCTCTGAAGAGCCCAGCATTTGGTTGGTTTTCTGTTGTGCAGTGTGGGTTAATTCACTCAGGGATTAGTGGGGATGGGCACTTGCTTGCAAGTGTCTTTCCTCACTGAGGTTTTATTTAGCACTGCTTAATTTAGGTTGGAGCAGGGTCCCAGAAGAACCACCATGGGTGAAGCACACAAACTGAAGAACAGGTCAGGCTCCGTGAGAGCTCTTTGCTCCCTCTTTTTCCCTTAGGAAAGAAAAAAGCCTTGAATTCTGAGTACACACCTGCTCTATTTGGGAAAGGTTCAAAATCCAAAACCACACCCCAAAATAACCCAAATGCATATATGCACATGTGTTACATAACGAACAGAGTATACATTGCCTTGAGCATCTAAATAAACCCTCGATTTTGAGAAGAAAGATTTTGAAAGAACTCCTTTTACCCAGTGGTCAGAGTAAGGCTTCTATTCCTGTATCTGCTGCAAACACCAGTGCCATGAATTCCAGGCCATCTTACAAGAAGGGCTGTTTTGAGCTGTAACTCCAAGTTTAGCAAGATGGACACCAAGCATAAAACATCTGTTATCATATGCTCTAGACTATTTATCCAAGTACAACCAACCTTTCAAGCCTTTAATGAAATTGTGAGGCTTTTGTAAGAGCTCTTGGCACAAGCTCTGAGGGATGAAGGTCAAAAGTTACTCTACCAGAAAATTATAATAAAAGCTATCAAACATTCCATTAAGTGTTTCAGAGCTGCTTTTGAGCTCAACAGAGAAATACAGGAGAAACAGCAGCAGTGGGCTTGTGGCAGTTTGCAAACACATCAAAATGATATATTTCTCAATTTACAAGCTCTTCTCATCGTGCTGGGTCTGTTGTAAACCAGGACTTGATGGTGTGCATCAAACAAAAACTGCAAAAGGTAATGAAGAACAAGCAAACATAGCATGTTCTTGTCCTTTTAGAGCTTTACAATACAAATGAAGCTGGTCACATACAGTAAAAGTGAAAATACCCGGAGGAAATACTCGTCCCTGACAGCCCATACTCAGAGATTCACAGCTTGTGAAATCCATTTGTAACATCCTTTGCATAACAATTTTACTTGAATACCACCCTACAGTTTCTACTTCTATTGGCATGTGTCCTACTTTGTCCTGCTATCTCTCACTAAAATCCACCTCTGGAGAACATATTTCTCACCATCTCTGAAGCAGATACACCTGTCCCAGACACAGGACATTCCTCTGTGATTTTACAGCAGAGGCAATACCAGAAGGCAGAGTTCCTGGCTGGCTGTCCCTCGTGCTGCCTTTAAACTCACCACAGTAGTCAGTGACCAAAACATTCCCCAGAGGACAAGGGGAAAGTCTGCTTTCCACTGAAGACTGGGATAGTGCAACAGTGACAACCAGCCCTTGATCACCTCATGCTTGGTACTCCAAACCTCTATAGATACAAAATCCCCCAAAACTCCTATATCAAGAAGGAAAGATAAGAAATGCTGATATTTAGAGTTGTCTTTTCTGTCCCACATGGATGATGTGTACCATTATCTCTGCTACACTTCACTGCCCAAGAAAGAACCAAACCCAACACTCCATTCCTGTACTTTCACTCTTAATTACTGCTTTTCCTAGCACACAAACCCAGCAATTTACCTATCAATATTAACCAGGTAGGAACAGTTATTTGTGGAGTGACACCGAGTGGAGTGATGACAACTGCTCCATGTCAGAGGTTCTCTGTTACAACCATTTATGCTTGCGCACAACAGAGCTGCTGTGATGTACACAAATAACAGTAGGGTAAAGTCCAAAAGGATGTGTTAAGGGAGACAAACTGGTTATGAACAGCTGTGCAACGCAAACCTCCAAAGAGGGTGAGTGACTGCAGCCACCAAGGCTGGACGTCGCTCAGCTCACTCGGCGTCCTGCAAAAATACCACACCGGGTAAGGCTCCTCTAGTCCAGGGCTGGAAAACCTGGGTGGGAGGAAAGATGATTACTAGTAGGACAACCTGGACTTCATCTTTGACCAGAAATTTAGAGTATGCAACCAGAGGGCAGTTTCACTGCAGTTCTGTGGACTTTAAACTACAGTTTGGTATCTCACATGCACCGAGTTCTTTGCATGCTGGGTATTACAGCCCTGTCTATACAGCTCATTATGAGCTTTGCTTGTCTTAAGAAGGTGACATCACCTTTATTTCAATCAATTTTCCACTGTAACACTTGGGGCATTTTCAGAGGAACTGATACCTAGTGCATTATTCCCCATCCTATACCAGTGCAGTTGATTATTTCTGACTGTGACAGTTCTTTAATCCTCGTTGAACATCTTGCTGTTTTTACATTTCTTCAAACCATCATGACAGGAGGTGTCACCTAAATGAGGGCTCCCTGACTGCTTGTAAAACAGGGTGACAGTGGCAGTGGACAGAGTCCAAGGAGATGGACTTAACCTTTGTGGGTCCCTTCCACCTCAGGTTATTCTATGATTCTATGACTCCTGGGCTTGATAGCCCAAGATACATTGGTGACTTTGAGCGATTAACCACACGTCTAAAGCCATTAGGAAATCAAAGTCTTGATGCACTTTGAAAACCTGAAAGAAAGTTAAAAGAAAAAAATGTACATGCCTTGCACTGACAGCCAGACTATTTGGTGAGGAGCAAGACAGACACCAGTACTGACTGCTGGCTACAAAACAAGCCAGCAGGGAAAAATGTAAGGGTTGTCCAAAAACCACTACCAAAACCCAAATATATTTCCGTGGGAAATACAATTAGGAACATTATCTGGTGCATTTTAAAGCACACTAAGAAAAGATACAACCCATAAAGGCCTTAAAGAAAACTTTCAAGAGCTCAAAATACTGACGTTCATTTTTTGCTTCTAAAAGAAGCAAATCACCTTGAGCTGCAGCTGCTTGATCTGGTTTTTCCAGTGAAAAAGCTATTGCAAACACAGGAGCAAAGGGGTCCAACGTGCTTCCAAAGATCAAGATAAGAGGCAAATTCCTGGTATTAGTGGCAGTAATGTAAGTAAGGGGAGGTTGAAAAAGGCTTTCAACACAATTGGCGTATATTTACAATACAGATAACCTTCAAATTCCTTTTTTCTCTAAATGCACAGTTTTGTTTAAACTGTTTTATTACAGTATTTATTGCACATTCATTTTACAGTGCAGACAAGTTAACAGAGCAATAAAAACCTTAACTTTGCCTCATCTGGTTTTAAAATTTAAAAGCTTTATCATTCTACTAGCATAGATTCTTGAGTTAAATATTGATTGTTTCATATATTGTAGCACTGTAAATTTTACAGGATATGAAACAGTCTTACTCAGCTCTTTGCCAAAAAGATATCAGGAATAATATTGACAACTAATTACCTGTAGGACAAAGAGTACCTTAGGTTAATTGCACCTGATAATGACATATTAAAAAAACATATTTGAAGTAGCTATGCAACACTTTAGCTATTCTGATATTACTGAACTTTTGTACATCTCTTATTGATGGGTCCTCAAAACCCACAGTTGTTAAGGCATGCCTTGAAAGGTAGAACACTTATTCAACTAAACACAGAGCTATAAGCTAAAATCCAGATGATTTAAGCCTGCCTTCAGGAAAAAGGATATCTGCAGGCACCTCTCAAAACAGTCAGCAATGAAACTGTTAATACTGATATTGCACACATCTTGACCTCGGCATTAACAACCTTACTTGGTAATTTTTACTTCTGAGCATGAATTCCTGCCCAGCTACAAACGCAGAGGCTGCACTCCCAGTTTGCAGCGGCCCCAGGTTTTGCAGCAGCTCTGAGCTGGTTTCTGCAGTGGTTGCCCCCTCCCACCTGCGCTCCCCGAAGTGGGAACAGGCACCTGTTTGGTTCACCAGACTGGAGAATTGATCTGCAGAACAGTTTAGGGAGGGGGGGTGTTTCTCACCTGACTGGTTGGCTCCACAGCAAGTGCAGGGGACAGCTCTGGAAGTGAAATAACGGAGGAGATGGGAAGGAAAGGAATAGGGCAGGACTCCCTGAGTGACACTGCCAAGAAGGAAACAGCCTCCATTCCAGTTTCAAAGGACACAAAGGGCCTGCTCCACAATTCTTGCAACAACCCACCCCAAAATTTACACATGGAAGAGTAGTTCCACTTGCTCACAGTTTTATCTGGGCCGAGTTAAACACAGCAGATCGTGGGAAGAGGGGCACAAGAGGTCAGGAAGCAGCATGTGGGTAGTCCTGCATCAGGACAACAAAAACCCAGGACTTACTGACTGTAAGTGGGAGGAAGGGAAATGGGGAAGCAGCAGTGAGGGACTAAGCCTCAGCTGAGGTTATTTGTGTTTTCTGATGATAGGCTTATCTGGGCAAGTGTTAAGACTGTGGGTTTTTCAAGCTGTATAAAAAAATGAAGCTGGGCCCTTTAATGGCCAAGGTGGAAAGCAGGCTCAGGTCAGCCAGGTTGAGCTTCACACTGATCCTGGCAAGAGACACCTGAAGATTTCTGCAGCATAGATAGAAAAAAACTCAGACTTTGCATGAAACAGCTCTCAAGTTAAGGGACACTTACAGTAAATACAGGTGGGCTCATCCATCAAGTCTTTTTGTGCTCCATACCTTCACCAATGACAGCTGCTGGTCCTCCTGACAAGTTTAATTCTTTACACGTTACGTTACCAACATGCAGAGTAGAAGTCGCCCCTTGCATCCAACTGCACATTGTGAAACCGCACACGGGAGAAAGTGGGGCTTTGTGATGTTTGAAATCATGTGTTAATACCAGGGCACAAAACTCAAACCTTTCAGACACAGAATGCCAAGTGCAAAGAGTGCTAAGTGCAATAACCTCTCTGCAGCAATTGAACAAGCAGTATTTCTATGAGCAATCAGTATTTACTAATTTCTTGCACACCTAAGACACACATGGACTTTTCTGCCAGTCCCTGGAGCAACCCTCTGCAATTTGCATTTGAAAGTCCAGAAGAAAGAAAAGCCCACGTTCCACTACCCTGAGGCAGCTGCCACAAATGTCATCACCACTCAGGTCAGACGCCACTGATCACTGTGGCCAATGAAGCTCAAGTTGCCATTTCCTCTTAGTACCAAAAAGGTTTTACAGCCTTAGTGATCTAAGAATAGTATCATCACAACCTATTTAAATGGCATTTTCCCCAACCTCAAAATACACCTGGAAGTCCCCACACATTGATTTCAACCCCCACCCTACTGAGAAGAGTGAAATGAATGTTGTGGAAATCTTAACTTGAGATGAAAAATGAAAATTACTTTTAAAAGGACCACACGGGATTTTATGAGCAGTGCCAACAGATCCTGGACAGGATCTGAAAATCTCTCCACAAACTACTGTCAGTCCATGTGAAGAAGCCTATTGAAATATATATGTATATAATATAAAAAATATATAAAATACATATATTTCAATATGATATATTAATAACAAATATACATAGTATATAAACTATTTATTTCCTATTGTTGTTCGGACAGGAAACAGTAGTTGCATCTGCACCTTTGGGAAAGCATAATTCAGTTTTGGTCATAAAATTTACCAGGCATTCTGATGGAGAACAAAATAATGTAAGTGCTTGTGGGACAGAAAGACACAGATTTTTACTAAGCAGACTTCACACACCAGCAAAATGGAAAAGATTAACTAGCAATAATTAGTCCAGAAAGTAGAACTTAAAAACCCCGGCACTTTCTACTACTTTACGAAAAATTATCTTCCAATCTTCAGGCCAACAGACACCACAAATTAAAGACTTGCCTCACCAATGCAGAGCTTCCACAGCCCTGCTTGCTAGATTTTAATGTAAGATTCTTATGGACCTTGTTTATAGAGCCAACCCTGGCCCCTGAGGGACTGTAATCGCTCCTCTGCTTTGTCAAGAACCAAGTTCGGGGAGAAAAGATGAAAAGTTCTGTGTTTGCCACAGAAATGGCTCACTGTGCTCGCTTGAGTTATCCCCCCCTTACAGCAGAGGAGATGTGACTCATATCAAGCATCAAAGTCAACAAATTCTCAACATCTTTATTTTTCCTTCCACCCTTGACAGCTCCTCACAGAAATTATTACTGGGGGAGTGTCACAGCAACAGCTCTTACATCACCATTTATTCCCCCTTCCTCCTCCACTACCCCAAATGGAACAGGCATGCTATCACTGAGCCAGCTCATGCAATTCTTTATTCTTTGCAATTTCCTACCTCTCATTTGAAAAACAAATACTTCACTGTTATCTAAAAATATATTAAAGCATTGCCAGCAAGTCAGAACTTAAAGCAAAACAACCATCACCACCCAGTGTGAACGCACAATAGCAGCAGCATTTTTGCTAAGGCAAATTTTTCAGGAGTTCTCGAGAACAGCAAGAAAAATAATTCAAGCTACAAAAAAGAAAAGGCTGCTCTATAATCGCCAAGAGAAGGCTGCTCTGCCATCATGAGACTCAGCCAAATGCACAGCCCGAGGGCAGGAATGGAGACTGCAATCTGAGAGCAGCGTCAGCTTGGGGTGCAGCGATCCAGCTCCCATCAAAGCTGGTGCCCTCCCAGTGCAGCCAGCACAGCTGCTTTATAGCAAATCAAAGACAGCCTTAGCTAAACCAATAATAATAATAAATACATATATAAGTATATAATCCCCCACCCAACAACACCAAACCCCCAAACCAAAATGCCACCAAACGCACACAAAAAAACCCCAAACCACAAAACCCAACAAAAAAACTCCAACAAAACCCTCACCAAAGCCCTGTCCACTGCCCTGTTCACAGGGCAACTCCACCAATGTCTGCACCACCACAACAGCAGTGACACACGACACAGAGTACCCTGTTAGTAAAGCTCAGACATGCTCCCAAGGCAGCGATTCCATGAGGGCAGTTTGTGACAGAGCTCCTGTTCAGCTGCTCCCAATCCTTTCTTCCCTGTGGCCATTCATTCCCACCTCTCACTCTTCACCCCGAAGTGTTTGAGAAGTTAGTCAAGACAGAACAGGGTGAAAGGAAAAACCCCCAATTTTCAAGGGCTCAATCTTTGCCAACTTGCTCAGTCATTTGGGTGAACTCCATATCCACAGAGCACAGGAATCAGCAACTCAGAAGCCCAAGTGGTCCCTGTACTACACAAAACAGGGAAGCCTCACTAGGAGTCAAACATTCCAGGCAGTTGGAGCAGTAGCTTCAGTGATGTCTTGCATTGCATCATTCCCTCGAAACCAGGTGTGAAAATATTATACAGAAAGATACAGTTTAGATGGCATATAAAAATGAGAGACCAAACACAGAAGGAGAAGGAAATTCCTCTTATCCCAGCTTTGAGGCACTAACACGTCTTTTCCCCTGTTCTCCAAATGCAGCTTCAGGATGGGAACTGGCAAATATGCTCCATGTTCAAAGGTGACCAGCAGGACAGTCAAGCAATATTCAAATGCTTTTAAAAGAGTCCCCTAAGTATCTAACCTAGAACTCCATCAGTGTAGTACAATAAAATCTCAATTATCTTATGAATCTGTTCCAAGAAGAGTTACAATAAAATACAAATCTCAAAGGCAAGAGAATCACATTTGCTTTTTAACTCCCACAATCAGCAGCTGTCTTTTGCTTTCTTTTAATTTCCAGGTCTGAAGAAACAATACCACTTTTTTCATAATTGATGCCCAAAACTGTGCAGAGGACAGAGTTTCCTCCTCAAGTTTCAGACAAAGAGCTCTTGTAATTCTCAAAGTCCACCTGACAATGTTTGCCTCAGCAAAATCTTAGCCCAGCGCTGAAGAGTCTTCTCCACAACACATTACAAAGTTAACCCTTTGCAATCAGCTAAATGATCTCCCAAGTAACGAGCATCAAGCTGTAATTTGGAAAAGCCAGGGAATTCTGTGCTCCAATTCAGCTGTCCCTTCTGCATTTAGAACACGTAGCTACGTATTTTCCAGCATCTGGCATTAACTTCTGTGTTCTTGTAATGAGATGAGGAGACATTCCATTAAGGTTTTTGGGGTCAAATATCGGGACGAAACTCTGGAAAATCCTATTTCTTTTCAGAAAAGCTAACAAATAAAATAATTCTGACCTACCATGAACTAAGGGTCTCCAGAAGGTGCTCTTATTTTAGGTTTCCCAAAGTATTAAACTGAAAACAGAATTCTGAACAACCATTACTACTTTGTTGTCTTCTGTGAATTTCGTCATTTGTAACTCAAATGAGTTGATTTCCTCATCATTTTAGAAAGTCTGTTTAGACAAAAACAAACAAACAAAACCCCCAACATCCTCCCAAAAAACCCAAGCAACAAACTATTGCCACCAAAGTATCTGACTAAGTCGGGAAGTCTTTGAGTGCTTGACTAGTTCAGGATAACAAACATTTGATCTGAAGTTGGCAGAACCTCAGGTACCTTTTTCACAACATTTTTTGTAGTTGTTGAAGAAAGGGTTAAATCCAGGACATTCTCAAATCTAGAGATTAAGTGTAATGAGATCAGAATAATAAGATTACCATAATCTGCCTCACACACATAGCGAGGATCAGCCCTAATCTCCTCATTTTGAGACAGATGGAAAAAGCATGAAATCAGAGATAACAGGAGGCCAATTTCCTAGAATCGACAGCTTTGCAAGGTTCACTGTAGCTGTAAGTCAATATTTTGCTAGATTTGTGACTATTTAACCAATTCTAATATAATATATAGGAAGGGAGAATCAGGCATCTCTAAATCCACGCTACAACAACAGTAAGTAATACATCAGTGTAATTTTAATATACGGCAGAATATTAAAGACTAAGAGACTAATTTATTGAGACTCCAGCCAATACCATTCCCAGATGCCTTAACTGGGAATGCAGTGAGTAAAGAGCCAATCACTTGAAAAACAAAGATCTCAAACCTGCACATGACCAGCGACTTCTCATTGATTTTTACTAGAAGGTGGATAAACATTTAAAGTAGCAATTTGCATCTGCAATCACTTTGACACAAAGCAGTTGCAGGAAGGGACAGTTTTAATTTTGCTTTAAGCACATTAAAGAGATGCAGCATGGAATGCCCTTAATTCTTCTTTCTGCAGGATATGAATATTGGCAGGGGAGAGGGGGGAGCATTGAAATAGCCTCAGCTATATAAGGCAGTGATTATGGTGGCCACTGTCCTGCTACCTCAGTGGAACCTGGCCAAGACTCAGCAATAGGGAAACTTAAGAAAATAAAATAATAATAAAAAAAACCAAACAAAAAAAGCATTCTGTATTTTAGCACTAAATAGGATCAAGGTGACGCCTTGAGATTAAGTAACGCTGTTATGGGAAACAGAGGTAAGCAAAGAACCATCCAAGGAATTAAAAACAGACTGGTGGCTGTGAGATAAATGGAAATCTATTTTTCAAGTAGCTAGCAGCTCCTAACTTTTTCCCAGAAAAAAAAAAAAAAGAAAGCCCTACACTGCAGAACAGCAAAAGCCTCAGTGTCTCTAAATCAAAGCCTGCAACATGAGACCTTTGAGGTTCGATGAGAAGTTTAGCAGCACTGTAAGACAGTTACACAAGGACCTGAGAAAGGCAAAAAAAGCAAAAAAAAAAGGCAGCACAAGATCCAATCTCTCACTGAGCAGGTTCACCTGTCAGTTCAGACTAATTACTCCCATAACTCTTGGAGCACAGTTCCCATCCATCTGCTCTTGGCCAATAATTTCACAACATGTCTTAATTCAGCCCACAAAAAGCCTGTTCACACTCTGAGAGCCCCCGTGATTTTGTGTTGTGTTATATAGACACAGCCACAATTAATGCTTTGGTTGGTTTCCACACAAAGCCCTTTCTGTTGCCTCAGCCCTGTTTGTACATAGGAAGAACTCGCTGCCCCACCTCTTATCTGTTAAACGTTAAAATGTTAAACTGAACTCTCCTTTGTGGGGAAGAAGTGCAGATCTGCCAAAGGCACTTACCACCCGTTTCATTTTGGGATGGTTCACTGAGGAAAGCCAGAAGAGGAGACCCGATCCCATTAGTTGTGCAGGGCTGCTCCAACAATCCCATCTCCACAAAAGGAGCAGCAGCACCAACAACAGCACGACTTCACCCTCCTGGCAGGGACTTTTTTTGCTACCAGCATCGTAACCCAACTGCATGTAAACAAACCTTTGCTTAAAACAAGACAATTTCCAAACTAGATTAGAAAATCAGTTATAAAGCAGCACTGACTAAAATAAAGAGAAATTAATGGAGCTTATCTTTCCCTGTACAAATCAAAGCAATTTCAGTGCGTGCAGCTAACAACATTTTGGCTCAGAGTGACACAAGAGCTCAGTTTTCCACAGTATGAAAAACACCATTTAAGGCACATAAACCACTAATTTACCACAAAGGAGCTGCAGTGATATTTATCAGAGATTTGCCAGCTGCAGAGTGACAGTTTTAATTACTGTATTTTTGACTGATATAGTTTATTTAATCTGTTTTTACTGACTTATATCTAGTAACACCTTGAAGAGGAAACGTACAGGTAGCTCAGTCTGAGTGATCTCCAGAGTGAGAATATTTAAGAGAAACAGGAACTCATCTTGTTTTCCAGTAACTGCGAAGCTGCTCCAACTTCCTCACTAGTGGGACACGAACACACAAGAGGAAGACACTTGAAAATGGTTTCTCATCTGAACGTTGAATATCATCTGACTCATTCCTGTCACATTTGCATAATGCAAAGCACACCAAGAGCCTGCAAACCTCTCTGAGGGGAGAGCAGACGGCGCACACTGAGGGCAGTGGCTCAAGTCATCAGTCACACTTCAAAAAGCATCAAAAACTAACGAACAACAAAAACAACTTCCCACATACACCCCCCTGTCCAGTTTAAAAACAACAACCAAAAAGCCCAACCACGACTGTGCTGGTGTAGCATTAATAACTCAAAGTTCAAAGACAGTTCAAGCAGTCCATTCTTACAGGTTGTTCAAGTCATCACTGGAGATCATTATGAGATGCAACTCTGGTCAGTTCTACCTGGCCAGGTTGGGCTAAGAGGAAAAGATTTCAAATCACAAATGTACTAGAAGACACTTGTTTGCCAAAGACACCAGGTACACTCCAAACCCAAACTTCTGGGTCTACAAGAAGCAAACAAGTTTAAAAAAAACCCCAGTCAACAAGACAAAGACATCAGATTTAAAAAACAACCCCCCCCCCCACATATACAGAAAAAACGGATTTCTGTGGATTTTGCAGCTAAAGAACCTTTGTGAAAACATATTTAATCACAACTTTCCTTCACAGGTTGGTGCAAGAAGTGATTTCAACAATTTTAAAAGCCAGTAAAACGAAACTGCACCAACTGGTTACGCTCAGTTATCTTTCAAAATCTGCAAAGTTCCCCAGACAATTTGTTTCAGTTGTAAATCCAGGTTTGCTCAGTTCTTTGATCACAAGGGATACAACTTGTATGTCAATATTGTAAACATTGTATCCTTAGTCAATTTACGAGGAAGACTTGGGCGATACATTTATCCACCATCAATCCCAGTTCTTACCCAAGTGCTGATATTCCAGCCTTCCCTGCACAAAAGCTTCCTCAGCGCTTTCCCAGGGCAAACACACCAAATTCCCTAAAAACACAGAGTCAGGGTGGTGTACTAATGTCTCCCACTGATCTTTAATCCATTATAACTTTCAAAAGAAATGTATGATTGTTTTCAGGCTGCTGTGGGATAACGAACTATTATATTCCAGAAATCTTTTAATGACATTTAAGTCCAGCCCGTTTTGGGGTCACAACAGGCCTTAGTTAAAAGTGTTGATTCATTCTAACACTAATCCATTTTTCTTTCCTCTCCTAACTCATCATTAAATTAACTTTCAATTAGTGGGGAACCAACAGGATACAGAATGAAACACCCACAATTCTGTACTCATAAAGTTGAAATAATAAATTCTGGAATCACAGTGGCTTCAATTTAACCATAAAAAGCCCAACAGCTTCTGGCCAAATAGGAAAGACTGCCCTTCTTAAGAGAAAAGAAAGGAGGGGAAAGATGCCACTTGTACAGAAAGGACCACACATGTGCCAGAGAGCTGCTGATGGCCTGTGACATCCACTCATTCCAGTGCCAAAACACCATTCCCACTCTGACTTAAGCTGGGAAAGTGCAAAACCCAAGGACTCCGAAGCAAATTCAACTTTCATCCCACCTCAGAAAAAGTCCAAAATCACAGCTGTGGGGCCTTACTCAAAGTAAACTTCTGAATTACACACTGGAGGGAAGGAGAGAGGGGAAAATGGGGAGCACAAAAAGAATAAAAAAGGTGGGGTAACATCTGCACGTCAAAGTGGTTCTTAAAAAAATTCCCCTTGTGTAATGAAGTTCCTCTTTCACTTCAGAGCCAATAAAACAGCATTTGTTCATGTCCAAATCTCTCCATAAAAGGAAAATAAAGCTTTTAAATTGAACTTAGTCACACAAAGAGTAGAACTTTGTATCTTTAACAGACTGAGCCTACAACAGTATCTGTAGATCACTATCTCATGGATTGGGATAAGAAACACTAGTCCAAAGTTACTCAGGGTCAGGAAGAAAACCAGTATCCTAATACAGGAATGATTCTTTAAATTTAAAAAGAGGCACTACTTACAATATTTCAGAGGAACAGAGACATATGAAACGGATAAATGCTGCCTTTTTCTTTAACATAACATACTATTAGAAACACCAGCGATCTCCACAAGAAAAGTCTAGTGCCGCTCTCTTGGTTTATGGGCAAAATGGAAAAATCAAAGAGTCCCCTGATATGAATAATGCAGAAATGCAAATACTAAATGCCAAAAGCGGTAACTTGCTCCAGAATCTTGAAGTCAAGACAGCTGAGGCAAAAGATTCTTCACAGAAAAGATCAGAGATAACTAAACCCATCTCCTAATTAGTGTCTCAAATTAGAAGAACTGTTCCAGGTCAAGAACAAATTAAAACAAGAATAGAACTCGTTATGGCTCCATTGCAACAACCTGGAAGGGATATCACAATGCAGGTCACTGACACCCCAGGGTGTATTCTTTGACCACAGACTAATTTTAAGCTCCCAAGTAAATTATAGTAGTACAGTATCTCCATTGTAAGTCTCAGTAAAAGCTAAGGCACTAAACCCCTCCCTTGCTGAGAGATTCCAATCAGAAGATCAATGCCTTGACAACAAAAAACTCCCCCCAGGGCCTTGACAAGGGGTCAATCGTTCCTACACAACAAAACAGGATTTTCAGACCATGCATTAGTGTGGACACATTCAAAAACCTCCCCAAAAGTGGAGTTCTGGGAAGACCTCAGTATGTGGAAGTGATGTACTCACCAAGCAGATCAGGCCTTATCTAAAAATACTAACATGCATATCCTGCACCAGGACAGATGCTGGTTGGTCCCAGCTGGTTTGCAGCAATATTGCCAGTCCACACCCATAAAGCCTGCCTGGAAACACAGGGAGTATCCAATTGAGTTGACTCTCAAGCAGCTGTTTGCAGGCTGGGCTCTTCTGGCAAAGCTATAAAAGCAAAGAGCAATCTTCACCTCAGACCTCCACTTAATCAGTGGCAAGAGAGAACAAAAATATAATTCCATATAGAAGACAGATGAATCAGTCATTGATACAAACAGGAATAGTTGCAAGGCTTTTCCAAGTTTTATGTGGGCTGCTTCACAGTTAAAAAAACCAACAACTCATGCTTTTGGCTGCTTGTCCCTACAAATGTGCTCATTAACAGCACCAGAGCCCTGCCCTTGGTGGCTTGACATGAGGTTAACACTGAAACCAAAGGGTCGGTGTTGCAGGGGAGAGAGGCTGTGCCACAGGATCCAGGACTGGCTGCAGCTTCAGGAGTGATCCGAGAATGGGCCACAGGGCTGAAGTGGCAAAGTTCATCAGGGTACTGACAAGGGTACAGAAATCCTAAAATTCATCAGTTGCACTGATAATTTTTAATACTAAAAGACCAAGTGATAAGTGTCAGATTAAATACAATATGCAAAATAACACATGTGAGGCAAATCACAACCAAAAACCATAAAAAACTGTAACTATATGAAGCTGAAGGCTTCAAACTATTACTCCTCAGCAAATGTAACAGAATCAAGGGGGCAGTAATATGAAAGTAAATTAGAAACATTACCTAACATTCTGTTAAGAAACAAAACGAGTATTTTGATACTGTAAATCTATTTTGTGTCAGCCCCTCAGTACTCTGAATACCTGCATTCAACCCACCTCAAAAAATACTAAAATGAACTAAAAAAAGGTAACTTTATTCCACACAGTACATGTTTACATTAGGGGTGTTAAATGCTGTAATGTACAGATGGGCTCAAAACGGGTTTACAAGGATGCAGAGAAGGTGTGGCCACCAGTGGCTGCTGGAACACAATAGCCCAGACACAGCCTCCAGCTGGGTGAGTCACTGCAGCTCCACTGCAGGAAGCCAAGGCCTTACACAAGGAGCAGGATGATGTCCAGTGCTAAACAGCACTGGAGGGGTCCATCTAACCCCATCTAGAATGGTAAATTGTACAGATACCCAGCGAAGAAGAGAGGAACAGTTCATGTGTAAAGAGTTCTCCATTCACTTTTAATTGGGAAAATTGCATAGTTCACTTCAGATGGGAACTGCTCCCAGAACGATACAGGACAGGATTTCAACACTGCGAAGGGGAGAATTTACTTCCAAAGCAGGAAACTTAAAGCATAATCCCTTACAGAGGTACAATAAACTGAATATGATCTGTGGCAATGAACGGTGAGTGGGAGAAAGCTGACTAACACAGGTAACTGTCAGCACAGTCCAAGGGCCACGTGAAAGGTCAGCTCTGATCTGTCTGGGTGCTGAAAAACCTTGCAAAGCCAAGCACTCCCCAGCAGTGTTATCTGATCCCTGCTATTAGGACACAAGAGCTTGTTTTCACCCATTGGATGATGTCCTCTTCCCCCCCCCCCCACCTTAGTAAATTAGGAATTTTGGGAACCACGACTGAGGGGGAAAAAAAAAAAGTGGTTTTAGAAGATTTTGATTAGATATGGCCAGACTTCTCATCCTGGACTGCAATCCTGACCAGGAACAGCTAAATCCTGTTAGATTCAAAGCAAACTAAGGAAATGGTATAACTGTATTTGCTTTGAGAGAATTTTAAACTAGGGAGCCCCAAAGGGTCCAGAATGATACCCTGGGGGTAGCTCAGACACCTCCTTAAATGTGTCTGCGGCTCAAATCAGTCACTCATGGGCAGTTTTCAGTAGTTGGCCAGACTGCAGAGCAGCTCTTTTATCAGCATATTGCCCTGTGTTTAATAACTTCAGCCTTTTTTGCAAGTTAAAAATAATTTTTCTTCCCTACAAACAAGCTTTATAGGGGGAACTTATTACTCATAATGCAAATAGCATCACCAGTGCCTCTAATCTCACTGCGACATCATGCAGGTGTTTGTAATCCAAACAGAGACAGGTGGACTGAAACACAAACTTTTCAAAGAAAAGAAAGCTCAACAGAGTTTACAGAAACAATGGAAACCTCTTTTTACTTAGGCTCTTCCTTTTTTACATTACCTAAAGACAGCAAAGGTAACAGCTTGCAACAGTTTCCAGACATAACAAGCTGTGAAGAGAAAGGGTGGAAGCCAGGAAATGTGGGTCAACTATAATCACTTTGGTTATCTTTATTTTTTGTGACCCTGGAGAGAAAGTTGGTGGTTTCACTTGGAGTTTTCCTAAGCAGGATGGTTGGACTTCATGATCTTAGAGGTCTTTTCCAACCTAAACGATTCCATGATTTTAGGCCGAGTCCCAACAGTCTTTATCTGCCCATCCTGGCAGGAAGCAAGTGACACTCAACCTACCAGGCAATTTTCAGGGGGAAAAAAAAAAAAAGGGGGATGTATCCCTTTCTAGTAAGGAATAAGGAAGAGTCGAGACAGCTTTGATGCTGGAAGAAAGTTTAAACACCCTGCTACAAACAGCCAAAGCAGATAAATCCACACAGTTTTGGACAAAATGTAGTTCCATGAGAGGGAGGGCAGACGCGTTGGTGCAAGATATATTTTAAGAAATAAGGACAGAAGAGAAGGCAAGGAGGAAGCAAAAGCAACTTCTGCTTCCCCCATTCCAGTGGCCAGCAGGGCTGAATTGCAGCCCACACTTTATCACTTCCAGGGTTAAGGACACGTCTTGTCAAAGGACTCTTTGAGGGCAGGCAAAACATTACGGACACATAAAATTCAGCTGTGGAATATATGCACAACAGGTTTTCCTGATATTGCCTGGACAAGGCATATTTGTCAAGCCAATGTTCATGTCACCAAAATTCAAGCATTATTTGAAGGCAGCTTGGGAAAATCAACATTTTAAATGGCAAATTTCACCTTTAAAGGTTTTTGCTGTCCTTGTCTCCATCATGGCTGCCACTTCCTCCTCATTTTTCTCCTTGCATTTGGTTCTTCCCTTCTTCTGCAACTGCAGGGACACACTTTGAACCCTTGTTTGACTTCCCCCTCCCAAGAATTTCGGCGTTTTCCCTGATTAGTTATACCTCCAATAGTAAAGATTAAAGCACAAGATCTGAACTGCACAGGAGCTCAGGGAAACACCTCTTAAGTAGAAGTGGCAGATTTTCCAGAGGAACTCACAAAAAATACACATTTCTGCAGCTTAAAATCCTATTTATTCTGAAATAAATTCACTTAGACCAGGAATCTAAGCATAGCTCTTCCCAAGCAGACCTTAATCTACTGTTAACAGCAGAAAGTAAAAGCCAGATCAAATAGTTACAGCATCATTTTCATACTTATGCCAAAGAAGTGTAGGTAACAAAAGAATACTCGGAATGTGACTGCACGTAAGGACTTCTAATGGAAAAACCTACTCAAGCTGAGCAAGAGTTGCAAGAATTTAAAATTTTGTGCCAATTTCTCACAAAACAGAGGGCTGACTAGTTCAGACCACAAGTCTTCTGCACTAGCAGAGCTGCTATGATTAGTGGAACCTGCTGGCTCATACATAACTCATGAAGAATTCCCCCCTTTCCTCCCAAGGGAAACAATTTTGCATAACAGCAGCCCTTTCCCCCCCCCCCCAATGTAAACCTGTAGAGTTTTAGTACAAGTTAGAGCAAGAAGTAGGTTGGCTCGATGCAGAAAGCATGAATTCCAGAGACAAATTATTTAAATAAGAGGTTTTAGAGACTAACAGTATAATTACACTTCAGCTGAAAAAAAAAAAACAAAACAAACAAAAAAAAAACCAACCACCACCCTGCTTTCTGCTCTCTGCATGAGGTCCAGCTGCAGTGGAGCCAACAGGCAGCTCCCAACAACGCGTGCAGGCTGACACGAACACATGCAAAGCAGCTCAATCCAGCAGGTACAAACAGAATAAATCCACCCTGTTAAGTAGTCTCTTCTTATATTTTATTTATAAAGGGCAGCAACGTTTGAACCTCACAATTCTAAATTAATTACTCTACAGAGGCTGACAATCTACTTCCTAGACAGAAATAGCTGCTCCTAACTTCTTCCTTATTCCAGTCACCGTCCTGACCTGCCACCACGGGGTCAAAATCCAACTGACTGGATGGATCTCCCAGACCAGGGCTGTCTATTTGTTTGCACAACCTCAAACTGCTGGAGACAAAAGGATCCGAGATCAGGTAGAGAAATTCGAGTGAGCAATTATTCCTTAAGGGGATAAAAGGCCTCTTAGGCCCCTCAAGACATTTAAGACATTTTTAAAATGGGCTTTTATTCAGTATCAAGAGAAAAACACTATTCTTTTGGTAAAGAGAGAAATACAGGCTGAGGAAAATTATGAACACAACCATTTAAAATGCAAATTTCAGATACATCTCATAACTAATCAGGAAGTATTGTAGAACAGCATCTGGGATTCGGGACTCTAATAAATATCCTAAAAATAATTTTCATGAGCAGTTTTGGGGACTGTCAGTTCACTTTTTGCTCCATTAGAGCTCAGCTGTACAACCCCATGTGTTTAGCACATGCCATCATGAAAAAAACCCCACAGTCTTAAGTTTGTTAAAGCAATTCTCACTTGCGTTGTCAGATGGTGGCACCAATCATGCATACAAGCCATGGGAACAAGTTCAGGCTGCACCACAGACATTCTGCTTCACAACAGTTTCTGTTCCATTTGAACACCTACTCTTAGGAGGTGTTACAAGATGTCTTCAAAGTTGAAGGCATGTGTCACTCACACAGTGCTTTAAATACTCAGCAACAGGGCAGGAGCCTCAAATATGACAAACAGGGACAGCCCGAGGCTTGACAGATTGAGATGGACAATGCTGCTGGTCTGTCTAAAGAGGTTTGGCTATTTGAGGGACAGGAATGACTTTATACAGCATTTCCAAATGCACAAAAAGACCGCAAAACAACCCACCCCCAAGATCACAGAAAGTATGCCCCTGTCTTATTTTCCCTCCCAAGGGCCAAAGCATCAAAAAAACCCACATTTACTTCCCTGTGTCCCTTCCAGTCAGTGGTGTTTGCCCAGCCTGGAGATAACATTAACTGCCACCGCAGGGCCAGCAAGGGAAATGAAAGAGCAAGAACAGCTGGGGGATAAAGCTGCAGATAAGACCTTGTGTATCAAACTGCTGCAGTATCAGTGTGCTGATCTGCCTCGAAATGCAGAACACATACAAGTCACCCACTCATTTGCATTTTGAATTTAACAGAATTGGAGAAAACTGGAAATGATAGAGATAAAAGGCAGCTTTCCAAAAAAAAAAAAAAAAAAAGATAAATAAAGCAAGTGAAAAATAAAACACCGAGACCTAGTGCCTCTTTTCACTAGTGCCCCAGTGAAACAGATAACTACACAAAAGCTGCATTTCTAAGTCTGTAAGATTGGGCACCAGAGAAAGAATGAATGCATTTGCTTGGACACTTTTCCATATAAATATTCTACTCACAAGCCTCAGCTCCATCTCCCTGGCTAGAACCCATCCCACCAGCACTAAAAGAAGCAAGTGAGGGCACGGAGGAAAAAGGGAAATAGGCTTATCCTTTGCCACGTATCGAGCTAATTAAGACCTCCAGAGTAGCTGCTCAGACATTAACTAACTCAGACATGTTCATCCAGCGTCCCCTGTGAGTTCTGTGAATCACATGAATCCCACAATGTGGTTACCACCACTCCAGCTACCTGAGAGTTAGTTTGGCTATAGCTAGAGAAGATCCAGTCCCATCTTTTGACTCTCAGTGCAGACATTCCCACAAACCTCTGGCAGAGGGTGTGACAGACGCCTCTCAGGTCCTACTGCTACAACAACCCTCTGCTGCCAAACCTGGAAAGGTCACTCTGCCATTCAACACCACAAACCAGAAGAAAGGTGATGCCATATTAACACAGTCACACAGAAAAAAACTCAAATAAAACTCAGCTCGTGCATGTTGTCAAATCCTTCACTGATGCTCATTATGTGAATGGCTTTAAATGTGCTTTTATTGAGGGTGTGTGGGGGTGTGTGTGTAGGGGTGTTTGCTGAATTTTTTTTAAAGTTGTTTAGGGTTGTGGTTCTAACACCAGCCCTCATTTTTCAAGCCTTTCAAGACATGCATAAATAAAATTATTAAAAATTTAGCAAAGGCTTTAATTCAGGGATAAACAGCAAGTATGGAAATCTGCCATATTGGTATAATAGCTTACATTAATACAACAACACTTGTGAAAATGTCCAAATGTATCTTTAGTAGTTCTTCTGGTTTAGATTTCTATTGTAAAATTAATCAGGTTTGGTAAATGACATTCCCTTTTTCCTCAGTGTGAGATCATAAAATTTATTGGCTCCAGTGTTGTGAGGGCACTAATGCCTAATTTTCTTTAATTTTCAAAGGAACAGAATTAGTTTTGTTCAGTTTTCCCCTAAAGTTTAGGCTTCAGTTATTGATTTCTGGTGTATAACTACTGGTAACTTTAAAGCACAAGGGATTTTATCAAGGGGTCATATAGTTCACTGCTTATGTCAGGCTGAGTTCTACACAGAAAAAATGGATTTCTGATCTCCCCCCCCTTTTTTTTTTTTGATCCTTATTGATTATAGAGAGAAATCAGGAAAGTCTGAGTGTCACTACAAACAGGATTCCTCCTCCCCCAGTTAGCAGGGCTTTGCATAGGAACTGGAAAGCTATGACACATTCCCAATCCTTTAAACGTGCCCCTAAGAGTCATAATCCCTCTTTTCTACTCCCAACTACGATCAAGCTTTTACCATTATAATTTTTAAAAAAATTAAATCAAATCTAGTTCATTAACACCAAGGGTGTCCAAGACTAACAGATTATACTGATCTGAAATGCTCAGCTAATTCCTAATCACAACAGTTAACAGGAGAGAAATGTCACTGCACCGAAGAGGGGAGGTGACATTTTATGTTGCCAGTAAATAAAAACAAAAGCACGTGACACTGGTCACAGTTTGACACGCAGGTTGAACAAAGCAGATAAATAATTTATCAAGCCAAAATGTGATTTGTCGCTCTGCCTGTGCTGACATCTGTCAGGAGTCTGTCACACCCAGCACATCACAAGCTGGGCCTCGCAGAGAGGCTGTAACAGCACTTGCCTTAAACTGGCAAAAGGCAGCGGAGCCCCAAATTAACAGCATCTCCCTGGTTATCAGAGAACACAACGCATGTTAAGGCAATAGAACAAAACCAGCTGAGCTGACCACCAGCTTTAATCAGCTTTTGTTTGACATTCAAAACTCCAGCAGCCTCAGGTAGCACACAGCTCATGAGTGCTCATCTTTCTCTGCTTTCAGTGACGTGTTTAAATAATCATCATGTAAAGCTTGTAAATAAAAACAAAGATGCTGTTTTTAAGGAGGAGTGTGTTTACTCCTTGCTTGCAAAGACCACTTTACACCTTCTGTGTGAAATGCTCCATATTTATGTTTTCTGCACACCTCTAACATCACAACCTTGCTCTAAGCAGGTCCAAGCTCTTCTACAAATACAGAACGTGAGTGTTTTGTGTTTTCGGCACACACACCTTGTGATGGTTTGGTAGATCCTCCCCACACCCATTACCCTGACGCCTAGAGAAGTTGGCTAATGGTACACAACCCACCCTGAGATTACTTTCATACATGAGGAATAATATTTGAGAAGTTTGCACTGAAACAGAGGCATTGAATAGCTGGGCAGACCAGAAGAATGCAACCTCTTACAGCTGCATCTCTTTGTGACACTGATCTTCAACTGTCAGTGTGCCAAATCAGCTGCATTTGAGATAACTGTTCTTGGTTTTATGATTCTTTGTAATGATCTGACAATTTTGCCTTCTTAGACTGCAACATTGATCATATATTGATGACAAATATCATCCTAACTCAAAGCTGGCAGCTGGGAACGTGACCCAACAGCACCTTTACAACTCAAGCATTACATACAGCAGAGCTGCCACTCACAGCTAAGTCAGAATAATGGAGGTTGGAAGGGCCTCTGGAAGTCACCCAATCCACCCTCCTGCTCAGAGCAAGTCTAATTAGATCAGCGTGCTCAGGGAGCTGCCTGGGCATCTCCAAGGATGGGGATTCCACAGCTTTTCTGGGCAACCTGTTCTAATATTTGACCTATTTCACTGTAAAGCTCACAGTGCTTGCGATTTGTCTGAGTCATTAATTCAGAAAACGGTTTCTCACATATTAAAATCAATATGACTACACTGAGCCCATCCCTTACAAAAAATGGGGAATGATGGAGGATTGTGTAAGGAAGGGAGAGAGAGTGAAGACAATTTCACACAAAACAGGAAAAATCTTCACACTGCTCTTCAGCAAGCCATGAATTTCTGTTCTCTAGCATAGACAGAACATAACAGCCAATGTGGGTGAGGTCACAGAGAAGGGATGAGAAAGAGCAGAAGGGACACACTGCTCCCCCTCATTTATCGTACTCCTCCCTCTATTTGAAACTGTTCCATTCTATCCTGACACACAAAAAAGGTTTTCATGCAGGAACTGAAAATGCCATCTCAGCATCAACTGTTCGCAAACACTCAATCCTCTTAAAGGCTGACAAAGAAAATAAGTGTGGTGACAAACACCATGTGGACAGAGCCTGTGGTGACTGTCAAGTGTATGGTCGGAGTAGGAAGAATAATCTTGACTTTGCTGAACAAAGTTGCCAAGAGATCAAAATCCTTCTCAAGGAAGTCTTTCCTTTAGCACAGAGGGAAGTTGGTTTGTGTGTCACACAAAAGCAAAAACCTCAAAATTCAAGATGGTGGCCTTCTACTCAAAACACCACCTGAGTAATTTCACTCATTAAAACAATCTCTAAGCTGAATTAATTACGCTGACAGCTACTGGGAACAGGAACTTATTCAGTTCTTGAGAAGATCACTTTCCAGCTATGCCCCAGCCCCACGACAGAAGGAGAAAGAGGAAATGGAGCACTCGTTTATAGTTTCAAAACCAAAACTGAACTATTCTAGTATTTGAGATACTAATTAATACATTTAATTCTGCATTAACCCTACAGAAATGGTTCTCAGAGAACCATGGCAATAACTGTACTCGTCTGATTAGTTTTAAGAGGAGCAGAGAAAAGAAATGGCAATGAGACGACAAAGAACACTGATTTTTCTTCCCTTTTCCCCCCTGGGTGCTGCCAAACCACCAGCACACCTTATATCTGGATCCTTGACACTTAGTACAAAGGCCAATAGTTTTGGGAAACATAAAACCTGAATAACAAACATGAAGACTGAAGTTAACTACTCCCAACTTGAATAGATACAGCGGAAGTGAAAAAGCATCAGGGCAACCATCAGCTGCTCAAAAATCAAAATTTTAAGTAGAAATCCCTCAGTTTTCTTATTTTGCTTTTTTAAATAACGGGACAGGCCACCTTCACGGCCACAGCCCCCCACAGGGTGCCAGTCATCAAGTCCTTGTGAAGCAACCTCCAGCACAGAAAAGAACAGAGCTCGAGGGCTGCAGCACTGTGCTGTACCCAGAAGATACAGAAGGAAGCAGCAATCTCACCTTCCTGTGGAAAAGGTTCAGCAAGCAGTATTTAGAGTCTTCAAGGTTTAGAGAAAGCTGTCAGTGAGCACCACCTGAATGGCAGCACCACACACTGCTACAGAGCCACGAGACAGAAGGGGAAGGGACCCACTGTGGGGCCAGAGCTACAGAAATCACAGGAGCAGCTTTTACCACACAGTGCCCACAAAAAAAAAAAAAAGGCCAAGCACTTTTCCTCTTCACTCAGATGTTTTACAATTGCAAGGCAAAGGTCAACTATCTTCATTCACTTTTGGAAACCAGCCACAAGATTACTAACAACCAGCTTAATGGCTACAGTTCAAGTGCTATTCAATCAGGTCCCAAATCTGTGGGTAGGCAGCAGTAATGGCACATGACCTCATAGGCAAGTTATCTGCTGAGGTCAGAGCAGGCACACTGGGCACCTCTGCCTTCGCTCCCCACAGAGAAAGGGGAACTGCCAACGAGTGGCAATTACACTGTTACAGATTTTCTTCTTTCCTTAGTGTGACAAAGGCTACAAAACAACCTTCTGCCATCCTCAAATATCCCATCAGTCTGAGGTGGTTGTCTGGGGGTGCATCACGACAGGTGTCTCACAGTTGAAGTCGTCCCTTCACGCCAAGGGACACCTCAGGAGCAAAGGGGGCAGGTGCATTTAACAGGTTACAAGTTTATTTCTCTTCCCATTTCATTCAGAGACAGAAGGATTGACCTGGTTAAGGAGAGAGATCATACGGGGCACATGATTGGGATACTCCGAGATTTCTCAGTGGTGAGCAGAGCTCCAGCAAACACACCTGGAATGTCTGATGGAAATAAGTTTCCACAACCTCAAACCCATTTGAAGCGAAAGAGACCTTTTAAAATGACAAAGTGCCACTGAACAGTAACAATCCTAACTCGTTTTGGCTTATTTGTCTGAAACTTGCCAGCATTACACAGTGACTCTTACCACGTTGCACAGAATTGAGCTCAACTACGTGCTGAAGAATTCCTGAAACTCCTGGAGTTTCCACTGACTTTACAGATAATCCTGAGGAATTTACCATTTCTATGACTCAGTTTATGCACACAAGAAATAAACGTGTAGAATTTGTAAACATTTTCAGAACATGAGCTGAAAGGAAAGGAAATACAGAATAAAGAATGGTTCATCGATGCAGTCAATACGTGTTTGGCCTAGGTATTGGGTAAAATAGGAAAATTCCTCTGTATTCCAGGAAAAATACAGTTATAAATGCAGTGTAACAGCATACATACCACCTTGTGCCTATTTGTGTGACAAAATTTGTATCTTTGGGAGAACATCAAGTGTATAGAACTCCAGAACATCTTACTATCAGACAATGTGCACAGATGCAAGACTTTTATCACAGACCGAACTTTAAAAAGTCTAAAATCAGTTACCTTTCCTTTAATTCTTAGATAAGAACATATTTCTAAACAAATGCAAATTTTAGAAGACACTTTTTCAGGTACTTCAGCAAACTTCCACACCAAACTAGATTAAAATAGTTGAGAATATACTTCAAAATAAACTTTATTATACTTAATTCTCCCTTCCTGTTCAGCGTTTGCTACAAGCTGACTTCAGCTGTGCTCTGTTTCAATTACACTATAAAAGTTGAGGGCAATTAGTAGTAACCCAAAATAGAAGAATACAGCTCAGGTAAAAGAAATTAATACAAGGTTATCACAGAAGGCTTGTAAAATTCTGACAGTCTCAAATGTTTAAAACAACCAAAGGAAATATTCTGATAATTTACACACACTGGCATTGAGGTGTACAGGTCTAACAGGAGCTTTTAGGCCAATTATGGGCTAGACATGTGTAAGGTACACATAGATGCAATTATTTTATTAGTTAACAATCTCAAAGCAGGATATATTTTTGGACCCTTTATCTGTTGATGGTGCTTTTAACAGAGCCACAGTTATGTTACTGAAATATCAGCTATCAAAGACATACATTAAGTTTATACATGGAGGTTATTTTTTCCAACTTATCTTAAAATAGTAGTTAAAATTCAAGCCCTTCCTTGGCAAAAATTTTGAGCAGATGAGTAATCAATCCCACTGAGGTCTGCAGGACTTGATTTGTCAGCATACACACAGTTACATCTGCAGAAAGGCACCTCTCAAAATGGCTTTGACTCAAAGCATTTTAGAAAAAAAGCAGCTTAAAAATACTTTGATATTAAATACATCACACTAAGAAGGTAAAGACCACCTTAAATGTCTATGGAGGAATAGTGACTCTGAATGAACTCCATTAAAACATTCTGCAATATGGTCTTGTTCCCTGGAAGTAACAAAGCCCTGAGCTATGCTTCACTAAGGCCAAATCACTATGGATTTTTGTATTTCACTCCCCCCCCCTAAAATTTTAGGCTTGTTCTGTGTGTCCAGTTTTATTAAAGTTTTAGAAATTCAAAAATTTTTCAAATTCCATCAATATATCCAAGATGAAGCCTTAAAAGCCTTTGATATATTGAAAGAACTATAAACCAAAATTCCTCTAATGCACTCCAACATTCACTTACATCTGCACAGAGCCATTAAATATTCAGCCACAAGCTTATCACTCGAGTTCATCAGTACTGAAGACAAAACTCAGCTTCAATATTTGACAGCCTGATGCTAAAAGATTATCTACTGAGAAATAACCCAATCACTGTTCTTTGATATTGGGATCCTTGGCAGGAGGCAAAGAAGAGGAATACCAAATTGATCTTGATTATTTTATGGGGCTTCCTCTCATAAAAGGGAATTCAGCATAGAGATTATCTTCTGCTTATTTGGTATCGTGTTTATGTCCAAGTTTTCAAATATTCCAATCTCAAAAGAGAGTATTGAGAGACTGGGATGCATGCTTACGACTGAAATAAAACGGCTTCTCCTGCTCTTAGAGAGGTGTGACTGAGACTTCAGAGATCTTGAGGCTGCCTATTAAAAGGAGATGGCGTTCCCCGGGGACCCACAAGAGCGTCAGGTCTGACGGACAGGAAGAGACTCAGCGAGCAGCCGAACAGCCCGGGGGTAAAGAGGAACCCCCCGAGTCCTCACCCTCCACTTACCTTAAGGATATCCCCCCGCTTGAAGCTCAGCTCGTCATCCGCCGTGGCTTTGAAGTCGTACTTGGCGATGGCTTCCATGCTGGGGCTGCCGCGCCCGGCGGTGCGGGCGGTGGGCAGGAAGCGCTCCCCGAAGCCTCCGCTGCTCCCGCGGCGGCTCCCGGCTCCGTGCGAGGCGCCGGCCCCGTCTCTCACATACAGGGAGGCCGGGGGACGATCCGCCCTAAGGGAGGGGGAGGAGGAGGAAGAGACGGGCCATTAGGGGAAGTGGCACGGATCGATGGCCGGGGCCGCGCCCAGCGCCGCTCCCTCCGCCCGGCGCGGCGCGGCCGCCGCTTCATCCCGCCGCCGCTCGCCCGG